>JAPDKZ010000028.1:0-456113 GCA_027569885.1 Aspergillus diversus
CCCCCCCCCCCCCCCCCCCCCCCCCCCCCCCCCCCCCCCCCCCCCCCCCCCCCCCCCCCCCCCCCCCCCCCCCCCCCCCCCCCCCCCCCCCCCCCCCCCCCCCCCCCCCCCCCCCCCCCCCCGGAAACAATAAAAAGAAAGTAAAAGAAAAGAAATAGTATGGTAGTCATGAATGCCTGAAGATGAAGCAACCACCGATAAGTGCCTGGTAGAGGTTGTGTGGGAAGAGCTAGGCTGCTATTTATGAAGAAACCAAACGTCAATTAGCTCACTATATGTCTACCATTCTCCTCGTACGTAGCTATATATCCTTTCTCCAGGCCCAGAAGGAATATAATGCCCATGTATCCATGATATATAAAACAGGAAGCCCGTGTGCTAGCCAAGGGGAACACAAAATACATATAATTGATTCGGTTCCCTCTCAACACCAATAAATATGCCGTTCTCCACAGCATTGGATGCATTTTATCGGGGGGCGTTCAAAGCCTATAGTAGCATCAACCTAAAATTCCTTTTCTAACTATAACATCATGAATAACTTTTACCAGCTAAATAAATAGGCATCATGGACTTGTAGTCACGGGTGTGATACCTGTGTTCTAGCGATGACTTTTGATAATTAGGGCGTTGGGTTAAAGATATGATAGCCATGTACTGGGAAAGGAATTTATGTGGACCTTATGATGCCAGCGCTGTTGGCTGATATAGAATGTTCGCTGACCTTCGCTGGCCTTACAAAGATCGAGTAATGTTTTTGGTGAAAAGAGTGCCGGGAAAACTGGGTCGTGGTAATAAGCCGGAACCCCTGATGGGTCAGTGTGGAGTGCGTGCACATTATTACCTGAGCTCCGCGCGGCACACAGAGTTAGTTCATTCCACCTGTATGTCATCACCCAGCTCATCATCACGTCTTCTTCTTAACCACATTTTGAATCACCCATCGGTGCGTTGCGGCATGGGGAAACTGGTGTACCCATCTTCAGTACCGCTCCGAAAATCCTAACTCGCCCATCAGCTCGCGTCACCAGCCTTTTTACCTCAAGTGAATCGCCAGAGCGATGTTCCAGTCTTTTACGGGGAACTCTCGTCGTCCCCGGCAAGTGAATCTCGGCGGCCGCAACACGAACCCTTTCACTGCGTATCCTTCTGGACGGCAAAACCCCCATGGCTCGGGCCCACAGAATACTTTGGCGATAGCCCAACAAGAGCGGATAATTAGGCAACAGGAGAGGGACCGGTTAGGGGCAAGCCAGACCCTTCAGCGGATATGGAGGGGTTATCGGAGCAGGAAGATAACGCACGGTACCTGGCGGGCGGAGTGGGATGATAATGAGAGTAACAAGACAGGGGCTCTGCCGCAGTTTGATAATTTGGCTAAAGAAGCAGGCTGTGTTCTACCACCCGCGGCTCCTTATGGGACAGCAACGGAGTGTTTGTCTCAGCTGCGGCTCTTGGTTCAGTTCCTGGAGCCGCGGCATAGTGGCGACATTGTCCGTTTGGTGTTTTTTTCGGGTGCCTTCGAAAAGACTCTACACGAAGTCCCCTCTCTCGCTGCGGAAGGAGAATGGACGATGCTATTGAAGCGGCTTGCCAAGCTGGCCTTGCGTGTTGCGCATTCAGCTCCCTCCTCAGTTGTCCCCGCCTTTGCCATCAGCCCTCTTCTTCAACTGCTCGTTTTACTAGCTGGCCTCATCCCTAAGCAGATGGCTCATTTTGCACAGGACTATTACTCTACGATGGCAGTTCTTACAACCAGCTTCGATTCCGTCTCCGCCCGGCCCCCTATCTCCAAAGGCGATATTATCCGGAGCGTTCTTGCATTGCTCCAGCCGATAACATCAGAGACCCTTACAGCGTACGAGTGCTTTGCTAAGAGTTTTTTAACTATCCCTGACCTGTTGTCCGCGCTGGGATCCCTGGACGAGCTGGCAAACCATCTGAATTATAAGTTGTTGATATCGGCACTGGGGTCATTGCCGCATCGCTCTCGTGATCGCCCTCAGACATTGGAAGACGTGGATTCGCGTCTATGGCTGCTGGCTTATTTGATCTTCTTCCACCGTTACGCACTGGGAGGTGAAGCTGCACACCACGCCCCAGAGCTCGGGTTTGTGGAAGTCGTTTCCGAGTTGCTTAATGCCACCGCGGTATATATATCGCGGCGTATGGAATCCGAAGAGTCTTTGGAGATGGATGACTCCCCGAAAAGCGCACCGCTACATCCTTTTGTCAAAGAGCAACTAATCAGCCTCGTTAATCAAAGTAACATCACGGGGCTGCTTTCGCAACTTCAGCCCACTCAACTGTCGCGTAGGGACCTGGCAGATTCCCATTCTGATTCTTCAAGGGAAGCCAAAATCCTCGCAACTTATGCTTTGACGCTTCTAAGAGTATTTCCCCGACGAGGCGATGATATCCGCATGTGGCTGTACTTGGGATCGGCAAGCTCGATCGACAAATCTGCAGGCGGATTTGGGTATAGGATCCCCGCCATGAAGTATTTTTGGCACGCCTCTCAGTCTAGTAAAATATTTTGTGCGATCAGCCAAGACTCTACCAACGTTCTGCCTCTACTAAAATCGGCTGGTGAGATTAGGTCACCCGTCTTAGACCAGACGGAGAGGGACCAAGAGTGGACTATTATTCTCCTTTTTCTTGAGTTGTATACGTTTGTTCTCAAGGTGATGGACGATGAGGAGTTTTTCTCTAGCGGCTCCTCGTTTACCGCCTCATCAAACACCCGGGTGTCATGGACCAAGGAGAGTGCGCTTCCTCTAAATGATATCAAGGAAATGTCAATATTCCTCAAGAACCTTGCGTTCACTCTGTACTGGAATTCGGGAGACCTAAGTGAAAATGAGACTGATCAGGATAGCGGTGGCATTCGGAATTATTTCAGCTCAATAGCTCCATCCCTGGATTCCATCACCAGTGTCAGGGACCTAGAGCTCAAGAATAAGGAGAAGGGTCTGCCTGGAGTTACGGGAATTCCTCTTGATTATTTCAAAGGTCTCGTAACCGGACTCTTAAGAATGATCCACGAACGTGATTCGAGGCGTAAATTTCTCCCCGACGGGCATTGGTTGATGACAAGCCGGTTTGACATGGAGGGGTTTATTCCTGCTGTTGTTGCAGAGGAAGAGAGCAGACACCAGCTCCAAGACGAAGACGAAGAGGATAGTCAAGACGACCTGATGAATGATGCTTTTTATGAGTCCTCCCTGGGACTGGTTGGGACTGGCCGTGCACAACAAACTCGTCGAATCGAGGCCCTTAGGCGCCGCCAGCAGCAAGCTGCCCGCCGAAAGCAATTGGAGGCGGTTGCTCCGAGACTTGAGATCTTAAAAAACATGCCCTTCTTCATACCATTCCCCACGAGAGTTCAGATATTCCGCGAATTTATCCATCGTGATCAAATGCGTCGAAGGCAAGGGTTCATTGATCCTGACTTGTGGCGCATGTCTGTTAGACAGGCGTCAATGGGTCGTATGATTGATGGAAGCGCTGCAATTCCTGACGTTCTGAGCCGTCATCATGCCAATATTCATCGCGAAAGTGTGTTTGAGGATGCTTTTGATCAGTTCTATGATCTCGGGGAAAGCCTGAAAGAGCCGATTCAAATCACCTTCATTGATAAGTTTAACACTGCTGAGGCAGGAATTGACGGCGGGGGCGTCACAAAAGAATTTCTCACCAGTGTTACGAATGAAGCTTTCAAATCCACAGGCGACTTAAGTCTATTTGAAGAAAATGACCAGCACCTGCTCTATCCCAACCCGGTTGCAGTGGAACAACGGAAAGCGTCCCTCAGGCTATTGAACTTCCCAGAAAATAGCCCAGAGTGGAATGAGCATATCCGTAGCTTGCTCAGACGGTACGAGTTTCTTGGTCGGGTGATCGGAAAATGTTTGTATGAGGGTATCTTGGTCGACGTTAGCTTTGCGTCGTTTTTCCTGCTGAAGTGGGCCTTGACAGGAGGGGTGGGCTCTGCACAACGGGAGACAGCATATAGAGCCAATCTCAATGATTTGAAGGACCTTGACTCTGGGCTCTATCAGGGTTTGGTGAGTGAACCGACATCTCCCACGCATAGAGTAAAACTCGTACGCTAATTTTTGTTTCGGTTAATAGCTACAATTGAAGAACTACCCAGAGGACGTGGAAGACTTCGCGCTCAACTTTACGGTCACCGATACTATCCCGCTGCCAAACTCGGGTAACCAGACCATCACCCGTGACCTGAAAAGCCATGGCTCTGATATCGCTGTGACAAACCAAAACCGACTTGTATACATTTCCTATATCGCTCGCTACCGCCTTCAGGTGCAGCCTGCCATGCAAACCAATGCTTTCCTCCAAGGATTGGGCCAGATAATTCAGCCATCCTGGTTGTCCATGTTCAACCAGTCAGAGTTGCAGACATTGGTTAGCGGGGAATCGGGGGATATCGACGTGGCGGACCTTAGGTACAATACCTTATATGGAGGGCTGTACACGATAGGAGACGATAAAGAAGAACATCCAACTGTCAAGTTGTTTTGGGAGGTTATGGAACGAATGACAAATGAGGAACGGCGGAAGGTCCTACGGTTCGTGACCTCGACTCCACGAGCGCCCCTCCTAGGGTTTAGTCACCTCAATCCCCGATTTAGCATCCGGGATTCGAGCGAGGATCAAGAACGACTCCCGAGCACAAGCACTTGTGTGAATCTTCTCAAGCTCCCGCGGTATCGCAGTGCTAGTGTACTCCGGGAGAAGCTCCTCTACGCAATTAATTCGGGTGCTGGGTTTGATCTGAGTTAGGGCGGAATTGATGTTGGACTATATTGTGATTGATGGTTGCGTATTGATGACCATATTTCCTGCTCAGCATAGTAGTTATCAGTGGCATAGCTGTGGCGTCTGGGTGAACACATCTTTTTTTATATTTTTTTTATTTTTTATCTCTTTCTTTGGCTTGCTTGTTTCTGATTGTCATTCAAGCCTGATGGAGAAGATGATACCTTGTTGACAGTATTTCCCTGATACCTATAAATAGAATGTCAATGGAATAGGATACCTTATTGACTGTCATCATTTATCGTTCCTCTGTGAGAAGTATGGGCCTCGAACAAAGAGGAGACGCCCATCGAGACGGACACCTGAGGCCTTAACATTGGTGCCTGAGCAGTTCCTTCCGAAAAAAGCCCTTAGAGCGGCCAAGATCTAGCCTAGACAGGCTTAGTGCACTTATCGTCCCAAGGAAACTGACCAAAAAAATTCCTTTGAGTTTTCCAGAAAGAGCTGAGGGAAAGAACAAAAAAAAAAAAAGTCAGTGATTTTCGGCTTCTTCGCCTTCGCCTTCGGTCGTGCCTCACTCGCTTTCTTTCATCCTCTCCTCCTCCCCAAAATTATTCTCTTCCATTCTTCTCTTCCCCTTTCTCCATCCTCCCTTTTTTTCGAAAACTATCGGAAAAAAAAATCTTCAAAAAAACCCGGAAAATCCAGAAAAATAAAAATTTCTCTTTCAGATTCCCTCATCTGAAACCCTTTTCTTTTCCTCGGACTGTGCGGTGTGTGTGTGTGTGGAATAATTTCCTTTCGCTGCCGCCTTTTCCTCATTCCTCGTGATCGCGTCTCTTCGCATCGCCAAATTTCACTCCTCACCTCTAACTGTCGTCTAAGGTCGTCCCTTGAGTGTTAACTTGGACTGTACGTTTATCGCGGTGATACTGTTCCTGGCATTTTTTGTTTTTCTTTTGCGATTGCTTTCCCCTCCCACTTCCTCTAATTGATAAGAGGTATCCACACAAAGGATATCGCCCTGTGTTGACGTACGGCGGCCACTGTATGTGTTTACAAAGCAAATCCTGTCTGGCTTTGTTTTCTCTAAGCTGGCTCTTTATAATATGTCGAGAACCGACCGGAAACACTTGTCGCATATTCCATTTGTTTTTTTCCCTCACTTTTCTTTTTTTTCAAGCCGAACTTATACCTACTTAACCCTGCTATCTCTCACGGTGTTAACAGTGTGCTGACCTCTCCCCCTTTTATGGATTTAGAGTAACATCACCTTCAAAATGTCTGCCGAAGCCTCCACCACCCCCGCTGTTGAGAACTCTTCCAACGGCACTCCCGATGCTAGCACCACCCCGGCTCCCGACGCCACCTCTGTTGAGAATGCTGCTGCCAACCCGGCCCACTCCGCCTCTCTCTATGTTGGTGAGCTCGACCCCTCTGTGACTGAGGCTATGCTCTATGAGCTTTTCTCCTCCATCGGTCAGGTTGCTTCTATCCGTGTTTGCCGTGATGCCGTGACCCGCCGCTCTCTGGGATATGCCTACGTCAACTACAACGACACTGCTCATGGTGAGCGTGCTCTCGAGGATCTGAACTACACTCTGATCAAGGGCAAGCCCTGCCGTATCATGTGGTCCCAGCGTGACCCAGCTCTCCGCAAGACTGGCCAGGGCAATGTTTTCATCAAGAACTTGGACAATGCCATCGACAACAAGGCCCTCCACGACACCTTCGCCGCCTTTGGTAACATTCTTAGCTGCAAGGTTGCTCAGGACGAATTTGGTAACTCCAAGGGATACGGTTTCGTTCACTACGAGACTGCCGAGGCTGCCAACAATGCTATCAAGCATGTGAACGGCATGCTCCTGAACGACAAGAAGGTCTTTGTCGGACATCATATTTCTAAGAAGGACCGACAGAGCAAGTTCGAGGAGATGAAAGCCAACTTCACTAACATTTATATCAAGAACATCGACCCCGAAGTCACCGACGAGGAGTTCCGTGATTTGTTCGAGAAGTACGGTGATATTACATCCGCCACTCTGAGCCGCGATTCCGATGGCAAAAGCCGTGGTTTCGGTTTCGTCAACTTTGCTACCCACGACAGCGCGCAGGCCGCCGTTGATGAGATGAATGACAAGGATGTCCGCTCTCAGAAGCTTTACGTGGGCCGTGCCCAGAAGAAGCACGAGCGTGAGGAGGAGCTGCGCAAGCAGTATGAGGCTGCTCGTCTGGAGAAGGCCTCCAAGTACCAGGGTGTTAACCTTTACGTGAAGAACCTCACGGATGATGTTGATGATGAGAAGCTCCGTGAGCTGTTCGGAACTTATGGTACTATCACTTCTGCCAAGATCATGCGTGATAGCAATGCCGAACGTGAGGGTACTCCCGAGTCTGATAAGGAGAAGGAGACCAACAAGGAGAACGAGAAGACCGAGGCCGAGACTGAGGAGAAGGCCAAGGAGTCCTCCGATGAAAAGGAGGGCGAGAAGAAGGGCGAGAAGAAGCTCCTTGGAAAGAGCAAGGGCTTTGGATTCGTTTGCTTCAGCAGCCCCGACGAGGCCTCCAAGGCGGTTACTGAGATGAACCAGAGAATGGTTAATGGCAAGCCTCTGTATGTTGCCCTTGCCCAGCGCAAGGATGTCCGCAGGAGTCAGCTGGAGGCTAGCATTCAGGCTCGTAACAACATCCGACAGCAGCAGGCTGCCGCTGCCGCTGGAATGCCCCAGTCGGTATGTATAAACCTTCTTGATTCATCCCCCTACCTTTTTTTCTTTTTGTTTTATTTCATTTTGTCACGATACTAACTACTGGTCTAGTACATGCAGCCAGCTGTCTTCTATGGACCTGGCCAGCAGGGTTTCATCCCCGCTGGCGGTCAGCGTGGTGGAATGCCTTTCCCCGGCCAGCCCGGTATGGTGATGGGTATCCCCGGCGGACGCCCTGGTCAGTACCCCGGTCCTTTCCCTGGCCAGCAGGGTGGACGTGGCATGGGCCCCAACCAGCAGATTCCCCCTAACTTCCAGGGTATTCCTATGGGTGCCATGCAGGGCCCCGGAGGTATGCCCAATGGCATGGGCTATCCTCAAGCCATGGCTCAGGTGCAGGCCTTCGGTGGACGCGGTGCTGGCGGCCGTGGCCAGGTTGGTGGAATGCCTATGGGCCAGGGTATGCGTGGTGGACCCGGTTTTGGCCAAGGCCGTGGTGGTGCTCCCCTCCAGCAGGGTCAGATGGGCCGTCCTGGCCAGGGTGGCCGTGGACAGAACAACCAACCTACTGGTCGTGGTGAGGAAGCTGCCACTGGCAGCCTTAGCTCTCAGGCTCTATCTTCCGTTCCCGCTCCTCAGCAGAAGCAGATGCTTGGAGAAGCCCTCTACCCCAAGATCCAGGCTCAGCAGCCTGAGTTGGCTGGCAAGATCACTGGTATGCTTTTGGAGATGGATAATACCGAGTTGCTTGGCCTGTAAGACCTCCCCTGAGAACTTAACGTATTGAACATTACTAACTCCTATCCAGGCTTGATGACGAAGATGCTTTGCGCGCTAAGGTCGACGAAGCCCTCAGTGTCTATGATGAGTACATGAAGAACAAGGGTGGAGATGAGCCCGCTGGCGAGCCTGTTAAGCCCAAGGAGGCTCCCAAGGAGACCTCCACTGAGGAAAACAAGTCGTAAATGTGGCTTGACTACTCGGTCTATAATAGACAGACTTGCCATGTCGGAATTTTGACCCACGTTCTATTTTTGATGACATGACCTACCCCTTGAATTAATGATTCATTTCTCTATTCCGCATACCTTATTTCCCCTTTCCGATTTCCCTCCTTTTCCTTTTCCTTTCGAATTTTTTTTTTCTTTTTATTTTCCTCCTGGTCCTGATATCCCTCGGTTTCCCAAAAGTTCTTCCTTTATTGCAGTGTCACCCGCCCGTATCCAGTGAGCGACATTCGCACCAACCGCCCTTTTCTTGAATGGTTTTGTCCATTTCGTGGGCCAATGGCTCTAGATTGTTTTGATCTACCGTGTGGATCCACGCTGATTGGGACGGGAGAAAAGTTGTTCGGATGCCATGGTATCTTTCTATTTCATGTGACGAGAGGGAGGAAGTTGTGACGTCTTTTCTCTTCCTGTCCCGACGATTTACCGGCTCGCTTTAGTATTCAAGTTGACACGAGTGTAATATAGACTTATGACTTCCTCACGGACAATTTCCTTGTAGATTGGCTTCGTAGGGCGCTTTAACCGCAAAGATATTTTTATGTACAAATAGATAGACACTACGACATACACAGAGGCTGGCCGGTTTAAAAAGTAGGATATTGCTGGCCGAACAGGTCCATCAAACTGTCGAAATTGGCGCCTTGCAACAAATCGACCATATCTAGATCCAAATCCAAGGACTGACCCCACCCCAGGTCATGGCTCGTACTATTCAAACCCTCTTCTTCAGCGGGGGTATGAGTGTTCGCTATGCCTGTACTGGAAATAGCACCCAGTTCTAGGGCAGCATCGTCGGCGGACACAGCATTCGGATGCCGCGCGTTGAATTTCCGTCTCTTTCTCTCCCGAGACCCGTCCGCTTTATTGGTATAATTATAGGCATTATTGTGATCACTACGGGAAATCGCCCTAGAAAGTACCGATAATGCTCGGTGGCAATGTTTAGCCGGTTCCCATTGATCAGACATTATACGGAGAAAATCGAGACAGGACGAAATTTCCCTTTTTGGCCAATCGACCAGAAAATATTAATTTAATCTGGGTTTGCAACTTTTGTTGAAAGAGTTTGGGGAGGGAAATACGAACAGAGAGCCTTTAGAGAGAACGTAGTGCCCTAGTTGGCATGCGAAAGCGAGAACCAGACCGGCCATCCAAGCAGCAGAGAGGAACCCGGGCCAGAATAATGCTTGTTTTGCGTCTTGTTGAGCTTTCAGGGCGAGGATGATGTGGCGGGCGGCTGAAATGCAGGATTGCATTGCGGAGGCGAATTCAGGTGTTGAGGGTGGTAGGGAGAGGGCAGGGCGGTTGATGAGAAGTAAGAGGTGTTGATAGAGGATTGTGAAGAAGGGGGTGAAGTTGAAGGGGCTTTCGAGCTCTTTTTCGTTCTGGCTTGTGTCTGCTGAGGATGATGGTGCGGATAGAAGGGGGAAATCAAGGCTATTCCACCATTTGTGAACGGAGGTGGTGAGGAGTAGAATGGAGCTTTGGGAGATGGATCGGACGAAGATAGATTTGTGGAAGAGTTCGAGGGCCTCGCCAGTGAGTTTGCCGGATTGGACGTAACTAGCAAAGGGAAGTTCTTTTTGCTCATTTTCTGTTTCTGCTGTTAAATGCGGGGTCGTGTTCGAGGTCGGGCCCGATATTGCAGAGGATGACGGGGACGCCCGAGGTGGGAGATGCTGGAGAGGACGGTGAAGCTCTGGGCTTCCTGGCGGACAGACATCGATATCAGAGTCTTGGATCCCAAGCGGGAGGCCAAGCGCCTGGCTCAGGTATCGATCGAGAGCGTAGGCAGACCAGAAGATGCGCTTGCGAAGGTGTCGATGTTGCGATGAGGCGGAGAGCTCGCGATATCGGAATGGACACCGGTGAAGCCCCGCGTGGAGCATGGAACGGATTATACACCCTCCTACCGATGAGGCCGTGCGGAGGGACATTGTTGCCACCAAGTAGAGCTGGGAGGCGAGAAGGGCTTGTAGGGAGAGGAGATCATGGCGCACCGTCAGAGGCGCCAATAGTAGGTGTATGCTCGTTGTGATGGGAGGCTGAATTTGGCACTCTGGCGGCAATCGAAGATCCGAGCGGACCAGGCTGGCCAGATGGAAGACGCATTGGAATATAGTGGTCCAAGAGGTACTGTATTTGGTGGAGCGGTGACTTGGGGAATCATTCATTGGCTCCTGAGGGCACTGCGAGTAAAGTGATTCCATGGCACGTAGAAAGGTCGGCCCGTGCAGAAACGGAAAGAGAGGATGCCAAACTTTGAAATAAACCATCATGAGGTCTCGCGCCACGTCGACCGGCGGCGAACGGCCCAGGACGCTGGCCACAGAGGGGTCGTATTCCCATTGGGAGAGGGCGCGCTCTTCCTGGCCAAGGGAGGTTGGATCGCTCCCCACAAGAGTATCCTCGGGAGGAGGGAATTCACCCGAGGAATTGCAGAAGAAGGCCTGGCGGACGGTGTTAATGAAAAAGACGCCACTGGATGAGCCGACGAACTGGCTCTCGTGCGGTGAATGGGCTGTGAGAGAGCCAATTTCAGGGGTCTCCATTTTGACCATTACTTCATTGGCTGGATTTTGGGTCACTGAACCCGAAGACGACAAGGGATTAAAAAGAGAGAGGGTGTGTGTTGAGGAGGGAGGGAGAAAGGAAGAAGGAAGAAGACCGACAAGAAGATGAAGTCGGCAGGGTCGGAGGAATTGTCCCTCCGAAGCTATTCGCGTTGATTTCTATATAATCTGCTCTTTTTGAGATACAACCCATTCAAACTATCGGAAATCCTTTCTAATTGCCTAGAAGATCGATCTCAGAACATACTGCATCCACCACATCCTGCGTCTTCGCTGTTCCTCCCAAATCTGCTGTTAAAATTCCTGCCGCGCACACCTTCTCTACACATTGCATCAGCTTCCCCGCTGCTTCCTTCTCTCCCAGCCACGAAAGCATCTCCGCTGCAGACCAGAATGTTGCCACAGGATTTGCGACACCTTTTCCTGTGATATCGAATGCACTGCCGTGTACTGGTTCAAACATGGACGGGTTCTTACGCGTTGGATCTAGATTGCTCGAGGGAGCGACGCCAATCGAGCCAGTGAGTCCAGCGGCCAAATCAGACAGGATATCCATGTGCAAGTTGGTTCCGACCATCGTATCCAGAGAATCAGGCTCTGCTACCATTCGGATGGTGATTGCATCAACTAACATCTTGTCCCAGGTCACGTCGGGGAAATCCCGAGCTACCTCCTCTGCCACCTCGTCCCATAGAACCATACCATGACGCATCGCATTGCTCTTGGTAATTACCGTTAGCTTCTTCTTGGGGCGCGATTGCGCTGTCTCAAATGCAAACCGCATAATCCGCTCGATACCGATGCGAGTAAATATCGCAACCTCTGTGGCAGCCTCCCAAGGCTGACCGACGTGGCTGCGGCCTCCCTGTCCAGCATACTCGCCCTCGGAGTTCTCCCGGACCAGCACCCAGTCGATGCCGTTTTTAGCGGTATTGAGGGGGCTCTTTGTGCCTGGGAATGTCCGCACAGGTCGTACGTTGGCGTATAGCTGAAGGGGACCTCGGATTTTCAACAGTAGACCCCAGAGAGAGACATGGTCGGGAACACCTTTCCATGATTAGTTCTAACGACGCGATAAATCCTGAAATTGAGGGAGACATACCTGGGTCGCCTACCGCGCCGAAGAGACATGCATCGAATCTACGCAGAACATCCAGACCGTCATCCGACATGAAATTTCCGGTTTCCTTGTAGTACTTGGTGCCCCAAGGGATGTGGGTGAATTCGATCTGGAAGTTGTTGAGCTTGGAGGCGAGCCTATTCACGACTTCGATGGTGGCAGCCACTACTTCTGGGCCAATTCCGTCGCCTGGTATGGAAGCAATCTTAAGCATCTTGAATCTGGATTCTTGCACGACTATTGCTGCTGGAGTTGCGTGGTAGAAACACCTCAACATTCCTTGCAATTATATAGTTGGGTTGGAGAAACGATTCGGCTAAACCATCAACCGAACCCCGCATGTCGCCAGTCCCTTCTTTTCTAGTGATTCCTCTCTCTTCTGTAACCTTCGAGGAATCAGTACAACGAGGGCAGGCTTTCTTGACATTGGCCAATATTTTGGAGGTGGAAGATGTCTCCCAAGTCAAAGTCGCGCATTACAATCGCCTGCAACTCGTGTCGACTCCGCAAACAAAAGGTACGGCTTAGTCCCTGCACGAGCGGCGCGGCTAATCTGTTCATTAGTGTAGTGGAAATCGGTAAGCAGCCCTTGAGTCAGTGACGAACTTCTTATACTATAACAATAACAATGGTAATAACCCTTACGAAGACCAACCTGCATGCAATGTCTTCAACACCGACGAAGCTGCGATTGGCCGGAACAATTGAAGAGGTACGTTCTTCCTCCTCCCTACTTATCGGACTTTGCAAGGGTGCTTTTGGCTAATTGGGATCTAGAGGACCCTCCAAAGGGTATATCGAAGCCCTGGAACACCGGTTACATGAAACAGAGAACCTTCTTCTAGGCCTTCTAGCCCAGATCTCGGATTCCCAGCTTTCGGATGGTATCCCGCACCATTCCGCTCGGCTCCCCCCGCGCCCCGGGAAACAGGGTGGGGAGTACTGGAAGCGCTTTCCTTTAGCTTCTGTGCAGGGAATTCGATCGTGGCAGGACGATTGTCTTCGAGGAGAAGGTGGAAGCGAGCCTGAACCTTCACCTTCTTTCACTTCGACTCATCAAGCGCCTAACCCTATCTATCCCCACACACCATTCACCAATGCGACGAAAGTTGTTCAAAACCGACCTCTTAGTTTTCGGGCACCGGATACGGGCCCAGACCCAGGACCAGATCCAGCCCCGGAAGCCAACCCAGAGTGTGCCATCGCTGAAGTGGAACCAAGTGTGAGCGTGTGGAGTGAAGCGCCCTCAGTCAACTTTCAGCAACAGTTCCTTTGGTAGATCATTTAGCGAATACTATAGAACTAGTCCTAATTCGTTTCCCGCGATTTTATTCCTGGGCGTTTTATTATTAGTGTGCCCTGAGGGAAACCCTCCCCGGGAAATCTGGGGTTTCTCCCCGGTTTCCGTAGCCCCGCAACTCCAGGCGAGGTGAAAAAACAAATGCCCCACGATGAAGCTATACAAATCCATGGGCGCCCAGCTGCAAGTATCGCATCAGTAGAACAGAAAGAAAGTAAGCAGAATATTGAAGGTAGCTTCCAGCATGGCTTTCAAGAAGGTAAATCTCACCCGCAAGTGTACCGTACATTTCCTACTCACCGAGCCGCGGCTAACAAACTGCCCAGATCATCATCGTCGGCGCTGGCCCTTCAGGCCTCCTCCTCAGCCTCCTCCTATCAAAAAATGGAGTTCAGGTCGATCTCCTTGATGCCGATTCTGTCGTCAGCAAGCAACCCCGTGCAGCTCATTACGCCTCCCCAGCAGCCTACGAGCTCGATCGCGCTGGCGTCCTCGACGACGTCAAGGCCCGTGGCTTCGTATTTAAAACCATGTGCTGGCGAAAGCCAGACACGACTTTTGTCGCGGGGACGACTACTGAACACTTACCAGCCGATTATCCGCACCGCATGGTCGTTCTCCCGCTCGACCAGCTTGGCGAGCTCCTCGTCGCGCATCTAGAGCTTCAACCAACTGCTAACATAAAATGGTCTCACCGCGTCACCAAGGTCGGCCAGGAGAAAGATTGCGCTTGGGTTGATGTCGAGACCCCCACGGGCCAGCAGCGAATGGAAGCAGACTATATCATCGGCTGCGACGGAGCTAGTAGCACCGTTCGGCGAGAGCTGTTCGGACCTGAGTACCCAGGTGAAACATTGAACGCACAGATTATTGCTACAAATGTAATTTATATCCCCACTTATTCTCTCTAAAGGAGAATCTGCCTCCCCCCGCTTTTTTTAATGTTATTATGAGCTAACCGAAAGGTATGAAACAGGTCTATTACGACTTCACAAAATACCACTACTGGGACTCCAACTTCATCATCCACCCCGATAACCTACACATGGTCGCCCGGATCACGAATGACGGCTTATACCGCGTCACATACAAGGACCTACCTGGCCTAACCCGCGAGGAGTATGTTGCCCGCCAACCTAAACGATACGAAGAAATTCTCCCTGGAAACCCCAAGCCGGGAGAGTATAAGATCACGAACATCAGTCCCTATAAGTTGCAGCAGCGGTGTGCGCAGGACTTTAGAGTCGGCAGGGTGGTGCTTGCAGCTGATGCAGCGCACTTGTGTAATCCTTTGTACGTCTTTCCGCCTCTCTCCTCTCTCTCTCTTCACCATTACAAGGCTGTTACTGACAGAGCCGTTATAGTGGTGGACTAGGCCTTACGGGTGGAATCGCGGACGTGGGAAGTTTGTTCGATGCTTTAATGGGAATCCACACTGGACAAGCGGACGATTCCATCCTGGATAAGTACAGTGAGATCCGGAAGAAGATCTGGAAGGAGATTATTGATCCCTTGTCGAGAGAGAATTTCCAGCGCCTGCATCAGGATTCGGAGACGGCAAGGGAGAACGATGAGTTCTTCAAGCTGTGCATCAAGGCGGAGAATGATCCGGCTTTGTCGAGGGAGTTGGCTTTGGTGAGATTTCTTCCCTTCCGATGTTGCAATCGGCGGGTGGGCTAATATGATAGCATCTAGGGTTACGATGTGTTGAGACACGATATGACACAGTATTATACTAAGGTATCTCTGTAATTCAGCAAGCAATGAATGAGTTCTCATTTCTCAATTATATCCCTTCTTAGAATATTCTATTCTTCCTTATATATACAGGCATTAAAAGGGTAGTATATTAAAATGCTATGCCTTTCTCTTTCAGCTCAGCGATTCGCTCCTCGGTCAATCCGGCCTCCCGAAGTACCTCATTTGTGTGCTCTCCAAGCAGTGGCGGCGGTCGTCTGATATTCGGTTCGGCCTTCGAGTACTTGACCGGAGGACTAATCACCTTGATCGGACCACAGGCGGGGTGGTCTATTGTCTGAACCATTCCTCGTGCGCGTACTGGATCCTTGTTAGCCTTTGTTTGAACACACTCAAACCACACCACGAAACGAAAGAGAGAGAGAGGAAAGAACATACCATGCTCATGATTCATTGTCCCCTGTATATCATTGACCACCGCGAATGGTAACCCACTTCCCTCAAACCGTTTCTGCCACTCAGCAGTACTCTGCTTTCTCGTCTCCACTTCGATCATTGTCTCCAATGCCATCCGGTTTTGCACACGAGCGGTATTACTCGTGAACCGGTCATCGGCTTTCCACTTTGATTTTCCTAGCTTATCGCAGAAGATCCCAAAGAGGCGGTCATTGGCGCCTCCAACAAAAATATCACCGTCGGAAGTGGGGAAGCTCTGATACGGAACAACCGATGCTATATTCTCCATTAGTGTAATCACAAGGCGCGAAGAATATGGAGAACGTACGATGAGCCGTTCCCCATCGTCCCGAATCCTTCTCCCCACTTATTAAAACCGAGCTTCCCATATTAGCTAGCGTAGCAACCTGACAGTCACTCAGGCACACATCGAGATGCTGGCCTTCGCCTGTGGTCGCACGAGCCAACAACGCTGCCATGATCGAATTGCATGCGTACAACCCGGTTGTAAGGTCGGTGACTGCAACTCCGACTTTCACGGGGGGCCCATCACGCGACCCTGTTAGATGCGCAAGCCCAAACTCCGCTTCGACCATTACATCGAAACCCGGTCGGTTGCGGTATGGACCGGTTTGGCCGTAGCCTGTGATACTCGCATAGATCAGTCGGGGGTTGATGCCACTCAGCGTTGCATAGTCGAGCTTATACTTGGCGAGCGAGTCGGGGAGGTAGTTTTCTACCAGCACGTCACTTTCTTTGGCGAGTTGGTGGAGGATCTCTACGCCTTCGGGATCTGCGAAGGACAGACCGACGGAGCGTTTGTTGCGGTTTACCTGGGGGATTTATTAGTTAGTTTTTTAAGTCGAGGCTGATTATGGAGATGGTCGGTTGGACATACGGAAAGGTAATATGCACTCTCTCCGTTGCCATCTCGCCCGTCCGTGTATGCTGCGTACGGCGGCCCCCAAGCGCGTGTATCATCTCCTCGCACGGGATGTTCGATTTTGATAATTTCCGCCCTGGTCAACATTAGCAAAAAAAAAAAAGCCCTTTCTCGTTGAAATTGTAGATAAGATCTTACCCCAGATCCCCGAGAATTTGTGTACAATATGGCTGCGTCTTTTAGTTTTTATTCCCAGCCGATTTGTTTATTGAGTGAGGAACATACTCCTGCCAGAACCCGGCTCATATCTAGCACCTTCACGCCTGCTAGAGGGAGTTTCTTGGTTGCGAGAGTTGCCAGGCCACGCACTAACCGGCCATTGGGCCGGAAGAGGCGATTGAGAAGCATGATGGGAATTGTTTTTGGGTATCTCACTCTTGCTTCCCTTCTGCTATGACGGCTAATTGTTGATATTGAAAAAGGTCGCTGGATGGTCATTCGTTGGCCCCACGAGTGGGTTTGACCCCACATCGGCCTCTCTAGATAGTTTATAGCCTTGGTTTTCAGGTGTCCAAACCATCCTTGTCTAGAATTCAATTTTCGAGATGGAGGTATAAGTTCACCGCAGAAGAGTGACAGTCATACCCACAGGGTGAATGTGGGGAGAAATAGAAAGTGAAAAAAGAGAAAGATAAGTGCCGGTAGCATAGGATGATTAAGATCAACAGCAGAAGAAATTCAAGGACATCACTCAACAGCTTCGAGTCTTCCTCACTTCGCGATTCAGCGTATCGAATTTGGCATGCTTGCTATTCTTCCTAGCGGGGTATCACTCATTCGAATCTTTAGGTTAAGTTTCATAGCTGTCATAAATTTTGGCGAGAAGCAATTAAACAGCCTCAGACTCTATAGGAAGAGCACCGAAAAAATTGCAACCCCAAAATCATCCCGCGGTCTAGGACGCATTTTGAGTTACTGTGCCAGCTATGTTCAAGTGCATAGGAGTAGTGGAGTCCTTGCGAAGTGGCAGGAAATCTGGGGAATTTTGTTATTGAAGCAGGTCTGGTATATATCTCTCAATTGACGCTGAGGCTCGAATCTCCTTTAAAACGGCCGGAGGTCTAATTGTTTCTACTAAATATGGCTCGTTATATTGATGGCTGTGGTCTGCAGCGGTGTGTACAAAGAAGGCCTTGGATGTGGACTCATGGAGCCTGAGTGCCTGGATGGCATCACCAATCTGGGGACGCAGCCTCAGGCAGGAGTCCGACGCGTCGCACAAGCCCACTCAGTAATAAATTTCAATAATAATAATCAGCCATCCCAGCAGATATGGAGCCCAGACCGGACCACCGGTTCGACCCTTCAGTCCTAGTGCAGCCGCTTATGGTGATGGCGATCTTGACATAGACACCATAGATTTCAATGATCCTGCATCTTTTTTTGGGGCAATTGGTGGCCCCGGCACCAATATCCCCATCCCCGCGTTTAAGTCTGCGAAGGACGTTCGTCAAGAGGCCACCGCAAGGTCAGACGAAGTATTTACCAGCTATGAAACCTTGCACAAAATCCTACAACGCCACGAGGCGACGATCCAGAAACGCTAGTCCAAAAGAACCCGACAGCAGAGGCTAAAAATCCTGCTGAATGCATGGCCAACATGCCGGCCATGCATCGCCCCGACTTCGATACTTTCCGGAGGGAGTCATCATCCGACCGGGATAGAGGTACCAAATACCGGGAATATTTCATGTGGCCATCTATCAACCAGGAAGATCTTTTGAGCACCAAGACGCTTCCGCTGCTTCTGAACTCCCGCGGCCGCCATCCTCCTTCGCATTTCGCAGGTGACGACATGGATGCCATGCATTTGGGCGTGGTTACTAAGGGAATAATGCCAATTTTCCTGAACGGGCACGTCATGGTTATGAACGGCATAGCTGAAAATACCCGCGACTACGGTAAGTTCTTGGCTTGGGTGGACCATCCAGACGCCTTCGAGTGGATGCACCGGCAAAAGCAATTTATTCCTGGGCAGGGCCTATCGATATTGGAGGCACAGGTGCGATTTCTAACTTCTTTCTCATTCAATGCTGCCTGCAGCTTCTTCATGACATCCCAGAGTCAACCTTGACCAGTGGCTCATTTCCTATTCTTCCGGAGCCGCAACTCAAGCCTGAAAGTGAGATAAGCGGTTTCGAGTCTCTGAGCCTGATGGCCGCAGAAGCCCCTTACCGCGTTCCCGCGTAACTCGACCTTTCTCGTGTTGAGTCGCTGCTCGCCGCAAGGGCATCAGCTGCCGAAGACCATCTTTGGGCGTTGCGCGAGGATCCTGACTATTTTGCTAAGACACTTCTTGAGGCCAAAGAACATCACCAAAAGATAATCAAAGACGTCAATGGTAAAGATCACCCAGTATTTACCCATCATCAGCAAGAAGTTCTCTGGGCGCGCATCATCGGCTCCGTTCTCTCGGAAGCGTACCTCCAGCTCGAGCTTTTCTCCGAACTCAGCAGCCAAGCTAAGAAGTTGATCTCATTGCAAAGGCAGTATGCTGATGATATATCACCTTCGAAGGAGACTTACCTGAGGAGTATCTGGCGGCCTTGCTTCGATTCCGTCACTACCTTAATCAATGTGCTCAAGGACCGTTATCCATGCTACGGATTTCAGGTGTGGCCTCGCCGCCCTTGCGAAAGTTCTTTGCTCGCGAGCCGCCACTCGAATCCCGCTCCTCAAAGATTGTGGTTATGGTAAAACCGAGTGTCAAGCTGGACAAGGTGGAGAATCAATTGGTCTGGCTCCTTCGCACTCTATGGGAGGACGGGTATGAGTTGTTCTTGTTTCATATGCCTTTAGTTGTGGACGAGCTAGAGCGACTGCTTCAATCAGAGCCACGCGCCCAGGAACTGCTTTCTTCGTATGTTACTGGGGTGGTTGGTGACCTCTCCATTGTCTCACAGTGCTTAAATCAGTTGGCCCTTTATCAACCATGGGCCCGAAGCTGGGAATCCGACCTGGTTGACCGCGAGGACGACAGCCTTGAGAACAAGACTCCCTTAATCCAGGCGTCAGTGTCATTCAAACAACTTCAAGTAAAAGTTTCTATTGATTACCAGCCCTTCCTCATTGCCCATATAGCGATGTTCGACTTCTTGATGTACAATGTTCGAAGTGTTTCTGAAGGGTCTAGTGAGCGACTTTTTAGTATTCTAGAAGGCAAGGCTGAAGTCGATCTTTACGCTTTCTATCAACCAGGATCTAGGATCTACTCCGACCTTTCAGCAAGGTCACTCGACATCGCCCAGTCCAAAATAAAGATCAAAACATAGGAAAAGCAGCGAGTCAAACATACCACAGTTATTCCCCATCCTTTTGGTAGAGGTTTTCTTTGACAGTCTGATGTTGGCTCAGACACACCCCATAAGTGTGGGGCCTAACCAGTGCCCCACCAACTTTCGTGAGGAGGTGAGTATAGGTACCAAGCAACAACAACAACAACAATTGCTACTACTCCTTTGCTTCGAACTCGAAATTCACCTCCCCTCCACCCGCAAAACACTATTCTCCTTTTTATCCAACATAATGTTCCGCCAGGCTCTCACAAAATCCCCCTCCGATGTTGTCGTCCTTTCCGCCGTGCGCAGCCCCATTGCGCGCGCCTACAAAGGCGGCCTCAGGGATTCCTTCCCTGAAGAACTGTTGATGCCAGTGCGTTTCCTTCCCCCTCTTTTTCTTTTTTATGTTCTTCCGCCACACAGTCTAACCATGACTACAGGTTATGCAAGCTGCTGTTCAGCGAGCCAACATTCAACCTGACCAGGTGAACGATGTGCTCATCGGAAATGTACTGGCAGAACTTGGTCTCGCTAAAACCGGTCGGATGGCCTTGAACGCGGCTGGATTCCCCAATTCCACCACCTTCCACACCGTAAACCGCCAGTGCTCCAGCAGTCTCCAGGCTATCACCCATCTTTCTCATGCGATCCGCGTCGGCCAGATCGAGGTTGGTCTTGCTGGTGGCGCGGAGAGCATGACTCGAAACTACAACCCCACGAGGGGCATTCCTCGGGATGTCTCGCCAACATTGAAGGAGTCATTGGTCCAGGATGCTCTCGATTGCTTGATGCCCATGCTGCAGACATCCGAGAATGTCGCCGTGCGGTACAATGTTAGCCGTCGCGACCAGGATGAATTCGCGGTCGAAAGTCAGCGACGGGCCCACGAGGCGCAGGCGAGCGGCCGTTTTGCGGGCGAGATTGTTCCCGTTAACGCTCGTCGGGTTGACCCCGAGACACAAAAGGAGACATTTGAAATATTCGATAAAGATGACGGGATTCGAGCTGGCGTGACGGTCGAGAAATTGTCAAAGCTAAAGCCAGTCCTGGAGAATGGGTTCAGCACCGCTGGGAATTCGTACGTTCTTTCCCCTCAAACAGGCCCCAGTTTGTTTAAATTTTTTGTCTATATAGTGTGCTTACGAGTAGCTATAAAATAGATCCCAAATATCCGATGGAGCGTCTGCGACTATCCTGGCTAGCCGTGCCTGGGCGGAAGCCCACGGTTTGAAGCCGATCGCCCGGTTTGCAGGTACCCAGGTGGCCGGATGCGCGCCGGACGAGATGGGCATCGGCCCAATTGACGCCATCAAGAACCTTTACCGGGCCTCTGGTATATCCCAGAGCGATGTTGATGTGTTTGAACTCAACGAAGCCTTTGCCAGTCAGAGTATCCACTGCATTCGGGCCCTGGGGCTGGATGATGCCAAGGTCAACCCCAACGGAGGAGCTATTGCTCTAGGACACCCGATCGGTGCGACAGGAGCACGACAGACGGCCACTCTGTTGGCTGAATTGAAGCGCCAGGATAAGGAGGTTGGAATTGTGAGCATGTGCGCCAGGTAAGTTTTAGTCCTGTGGTGTGGTTGGGCAATGCTAACTAGCTATCACACAGCACGGGGATGGGAGTTGCGTCGCTGTTTATCCGCGAGTAGATTCTCAATCGGTACGTACCTAGTAAAACATGCGTGTATACTATTTTGCAAAAACGGTGCCCGGGTCTTATACTCTTTCATTGATTTCTAAACCTTAATGCTAAGATCACTAATCCTCTTTGGGAATTATTCCGTGTTTAATTTCAGTACTGTATTTTATGAAGCTATCGATGACTCATACAAAATTACCATACTATGTATTGCTTTATTTTTCACACATCCCTCTCAACCTTCCATCCCTGGTGCATATTCTCCATCCTACTAAACTGCCATGAAGATTAACTATCGCCCCACGAAATTTCTGGAAGCATCTCACATTTAACGAAACTTTTTACTATGATTTTAAGTCCAATATAAAATCATCATCCATCCCAGGCCCTCCTTTTACAAAGAGATTTAAATATATGTGAGAAGGTGGATATTAAACGAACCAACAGTAATATATTAATATAAGAAACCCCAGGAAACAGGTTGCTATACCCAGCGACTTTCGATATATCGCCACCGCCTCTTCATACTTGCCCTGGCTGTCAAGAACCGTGTGCTGCCCTGGCTGTGAAGAACCGTGCCAAGATTGCAACCGTGCCAAGATTGTTGACACTGGTAAGCGTGTCGGGATGTTCGGGCCCTAGCACTTTCTCTCGATCTCTGAGCGCCCGTCGATGCATGGCCTCCGCCTCTTTATACTTGCCCTGGCTGTCAAGAACCATGCCAAGATTGCTGACACTGGTAAGTGTGTCGGGATGTTCGGGCCCTAGCACTTTCTCTCGATCTCTGAGCGCCCGTCGATGCATGGCCTCTGCCTCTTTATACTTGCCCTGCCTGTCAAGAACCGTGCCAAGATTGTTAACACTGGTAAGCGTGTTGGGATGTTCGGGCCCTAGCACTTTCTCTTGATCTCTGAGCGCCCGTCGATGCATGGCCTCTGCCTCTTTATACTTGCCCTGGCTGTGAAGAACCATGCCAAGATTGCTGACACTGGTAAGCGTGTTGGGATGTTCAGGCCCTAGCACTTTCTCTTGATCTCTGAGCGCCCGTCGATGCATGGCCTCTGCCTCTTTATACTTGCCCTGGCTGTCAAGAACCATGCCAAGATTGTTGACACTGGTAAGCGTGTTGGGATGTTCGGGCCCTAGCACTTTCTCATATCCATTGAGCGCCCGTCGATGCATGGCCTCCGCCTCTTCATACTTGCCCTGCCTGTCAAGAACCATGCCAAGATTGTTGACACTGGTAAGTGTGTCGGGATGTTCGGGCCCTAGCACTTTCTCAGATCCTTGCAAATCCCGTCGATGCATGGCCTCCGCCTCTTCATACTTGCCCTGCCTGTCAAGAACCATGCCAAGATTGCTGACACTGGTAAGTGTGTCGGGATGTTCGGGCCCTAGCACTTTCTCTTGATCTCTGAGCGCCCGTCGATGCATGGCCTCTGCCTCTTTATACTTGCCCTGGCTGTGAAGAACCATGCCAAGATTGCTGACACTGGTAAGCGTGTCGGGATGTTCGGGCCCTAGCACTTTCTCATATCCATTGAGCGCCCGTCGGTGCATGGCCTCCGCCTCTTCATACTTGCCCTGGCTGTGAAGAACCATGCCAAGATTGCTGACACTGGTAAGCGTGTCGGGATGCTCCGGTCCCCGAACCCTTTCTCGGACTTTCAGGACATTTTGAAACAGAGTTTCTGCCTCAGTATATCTTCCATCACTTTCCAGGCAGCTTCCTATTCTTTCAAGAAAATCATCGTGGCTGTCCTGGCGATCCTGGAATTCTGT
The DNA here is from genome assembly GCA_027569885.1 of Aspergillus diversus. NCBI lineage: Eukaryota > Fungi > Ascomycota > Eurotiomycetes > Eurotiales > Aspergillaceae > Aspergillus > Aspergillus diversus. Next base: position 23,296 of record JAPDKZ010000028.1, read on the forward strand.
GCTGTTTACCAGATACAGTGCATGTGGTAGGTAGTCCCTCCATATTTGTTGATTTTCATGGTCATTATCTGGAAAAATCTTGTCCAACTGTTCAGCGGCTGTCTCTACCCAAGTCTCAAAGGTCTTGTTTGTTCTTAACCAATTTCGAGTAGCAAGGTGCACAAGTCGATGAAGACTAAGAACACTGTCATCAACCTGTGCACTGACAAAGGAATATGCTTTGAGGTGACCCAGTGCTTCAATTCTTCTTTTTGCTGATGTTGTCGGTGGAAGAATTGACTCTGGTATATCCCGTGGGCTAATACAAGCGATGAACGACAAATAGTCGCTTGCGATTTTATCCACTTGTTGGATTTGCAAGAAGGAGACCAGCCAGGTTGTGGCCACTGGATTCTGAATCTCTGCGTATCGTCCATCGTCCTCAAAATCCTCGCTGAGCATTTCTATGATGCTCCTCTCTTGCTCACCCAGCAATGACATATAACTCGCTAAGGAAATATCAGTTTGATTAATGTAAGCAGCGGCTTGGCTGATTGCCAGAGGGAGAAAAGCAAGCTGCTCAAGAAGCGCACTTGTCACATGATCATCTTGCAGTAAATCATTCCGAATTAATAGTTTCCTAAGTATCTCCTTAGCAGTCCCTTGATCCACATCCGGAACAGAGAGCACATTCAAGGATGCCAGCTTCTGTGCAAGCTGTCGGTTGCGGGACGTAAAGAGTATGTGGCCATTCTCACTCCGAGGGATAATATTCTTGAGTGGTGGTGCTTGGGCGGTACCCTTGTTCCACATATCCATTTCATCTGCATTGTCGAAGATGAGAATCCACTTCTCATCAGTTTGGCTAAAATAAGTCCTGAGGCGCTCTTTCACCTCTGCTGGCTCTACATCATGGAGCCCCACCATTTGGGCAACGCTCATGAAAGCCTGTTCAACAGCCTCGTAGCTGGTGCACGGGATCCAGAAGATCGAACACTCAGGCTCTCTGTCTCGCATGCGGTAAGCAAGCTCCAGAGCGATTTGAGTCTTCCCCACACCTCCCAATCCGGTAATGGCGAGCTTTTTGGCCCCGTCGGGGATGGTGATTAAACCCTCTAATTTCTGGATTTCGTCCTGGCGGCCCACGAAGCGGAGATTTCTCTCAAAAGGAATCATGAAATGGTGATTTCTGCTGGTAACTATAAAGGATAATTAGATATTTAACATTACAACACTCCTACTAAACAGTCTACCAACCTTTGGGGTTTGCAGGCATCCAGTACTCCAAGAAAGCCTTTGCCACCGAGGCTCCGGTCGCCGCCGCGTATGCCTGCCACAACTTGCTCTTGTGACTATCGGCATAGTCACACACACCCTTAATGATGATACACGGAATATTGTCCCATACCCCTGCCCCCTCCATCTCAAAGCCAATGACCTTCTCTTTTCGGACAATTTTATCACGATGCTGTCCTGACTTCATCACTGTGTCGGCAGAAGCAACTGGTCCAATATATATGGAGGTCTGGATATCTTCTGAGATCTCTCGACATCGAACCCGTTGACCTTCATCGCAATCAAGGTTGTCACAATCCTTCCCTAATGCCTCCTCACAAATTTGATCAGGTAAATCACTTGCAAAACAGGAGCACCTGTCAAGGGAAGCATGATCTGAATGCTTATGAAGATAAGAGGCCTTGAATAGGATATCATTAACCCTTGGATGACGCCACTTAGTCCCTGTTTGTTGAAGGTTGTGAAGGTATTGTTGTGTCTGATTCTGAAGGTCACTGCGGGCATTCTCGACGCGAAGGCCGTTTAGAAGAGCCCGAATCTCTTGACCTGGCCTGCCCAGTGTGTTCTTAACATCCGTCTTCCGTTGAAATCCACCAGGGTATTGTCTGCCAAAGTCATATTCAATCACCGAATCACTGATGATCACATCGCCGAGAAATATCTCCTGATATTTCGGAGGTGGGGGGGAGCCTCCACATATACCAACAACCAAAGCAAGCTCAATACCTGTGTAACTGACTTGCAGGCTGGATGCAACACTTGCTGCACTTCCCTTGCCCATTCCAGGCATGTAGCACAGAACCACATCATGCTTGCCAATCTTTCCATTTATATATGCATTCGCATCGCGCTGTTGTTTGCCGTAGTGTTTTCCAAGTCGATCATAGGTTTCATCGAAAAGGGCTTCGACAGCTTCCGCCTCGAGAGGAAGGGCGCAGATAATCGCGATTGTAAAATCATTGCGGCTTTTCGGGCGCATTTCGCAACACGGGCTTAGAGTAATGGTAAAACAGGGGTTTAGGCAAATCTCACTGTCAAATTCTCGATAATAGCGCCTAAAAATAGAGGATAAGCAGAGCTGAAGTCTTGGGAGAGCTGGGGCGGATTTTGTGTTCGCAGCCTTGCGCTTGTTCTCCCAACCACAGACCTGTAATAACCGCCCGGAGGAGGGGTATTACGAGTGCTATCACATCATTCAACTGAATGGATCTATCGCCCTTCTCAAATGATTTGATTAGGTGAGGAAGAAATCCGCTTTGCATAACCCAAGTCATATCGGTGCAGATGCTATTTAATACAAACCAAGCAAACAGAGGGAACTTGCCCATAACCGTCTCTTAATCAGCTGACCACCCGCCTTCGGCGCGTTGGTCTGCCACACAACGAGAATTCCTACCTCAACGATCATTTTTGAAGCTATTCAACTAATTACACAACATCGCCTTGAGTATCTATCCAAAATGGTAATCTAGGACCTTCTTTAGCCATCTGAGAATGACCCTCACTAGATTTTTCCTCCATATTTCCCTGTGATGATGGTTGACTGCCTCTCAAACCCCGTGACTTATTTAGTTGCCGAAGGTCACGCTATCTCTCCAACTGTGTACGGTCCTGAATTCGACGTTTGGCATCATGTACAGTTAAAGGCCCTGTATGTGTGATACGCCTCTGTGATTTCCGCTTATATTGAGGCTTCTGATGTTGTAGATATTTATTGTAGATTGCTTTTTAGTTGGCCGGCTAGTTCTGTGGTTTCCAAGGAATTTTGAAATAATTAATTAAGGCGCCGTGTAAAGCTTTGATCTAACTCCGGAGTTTTAACTAGAAAGTCCTGTGCTTTATTAATGCTCCGATGAAGCCCTTGTATTATAGATGGAGGCGATGAGCTCAAAGCAGGTGGTGATGGAGTTGTATATATTATAATCTCTGAAGTAGGCTCTTTAACATCAAGTAATAGCCTGACTTCATTTGGATTGAATGGATAAAGTCCTTGCTTTTTAAAGGCATCTCGAATTGTACGTGGCTTGAAGGCATTATCATGAATTGGTGTAATTTCTTGGAAAAAATCAGCCTTATTATTAGTTGATGCTCCCATCTGGGCAAGATAGGTATTCTGCTGTTTATAAAAATGCTTATAGACCTGAAATGGCTGCCTATTAAGAGGCTGGATTGAATGAGTTGTATGAAAAAGAAAGTAGTATGGAATAATATGATGTTTTCCACAAAATTGAGAAAATTTGTATGTAAGCTGGGATCTGTCAGATAAGGCCTGTCATTCCTTCTTAAGAGCCTAAGAGGATCGAAGATCTTAAGGTATTCTGTTAACAATAGAGAGAAATAGTATAAAATGTGCAAAGTACTAGTAACTGAAAGGCAGGCTATATTGGTTACTAAAGATTTAACATGGTAAGCTAATCTTACATGTGATAATAATTATATTTATATATATAAAATTTATCATATTCATGCTATATTCCTTTATAGCCTCTGTATATATAGCATAGCAAAGTCTATGTTCATGTCATAGGCAGAGTATGCCTAGCATACTTGCCCTATGCCTGTATTTTTGGCATCATATTAATACAGCTGTATTACTATGATAGCGGAACATTGTATTCCTGTAGGTGTAACAGCGCTAGCTGCGGCACAGTGGGTTCATTGGCTAACAGCTGCCTGATTCTCTGACAGGATCCATGGCCATTAAAAAGGAGTAATTGAACCTCATCTTTTTCAACATAATGTTTTAGTATATGGCGATGAAAGTGTTGAATTTAATCAAAGCTAATTGCATCTGTAGGGTATTCTTTAGGAGATAAAGCTATATAATACTCTTCTGGAATATCAGAATTGTACTATTGCTCTAGATAATATGTGCCTTTAAAGATGAAAGAAGATGTAAGAGTAAAGCTATTAGCAGCCACACACTTGATTGTAGAGACCAACTTGCCTAATTCTCCTATTAGATTGCTCTTTGCAGCCTGTATAGGCCGTATAGTCACTACTTTTTAGAGTTTTTCCTTGCCCTAATTGGAAGCCAGTTTTATTAAAATCATAAATATTTTCGAGTGAAATTTGTGCAATAAAGTGCTCTAAACAGTCATACTAGTGTTGAATATAGCTAAGATCTTCAGGTTCCAATTGATTTTTCTCTCTAGGCTTCTGCTTAATAAGTTTAAACTCTTCTGGAAGGCGTTTAATGAAGCGATAGACCCAATTTTTATCAACTGTGTGTGGTGGATCATCGGTTGCAATCCGTCTAAGAATCTGATTTGCGCACTGCTCGATCATCCCAGGTGTAGGTGGTGTATAACGTGCCTCGATTTCGGAATAGGAATCAGACATTATGGTAGTGTATAGGGGTACGAAAAGCTTCAAAAATTATCGTTGAGGAAGGAATTCTCGTTGAGGTGTGGCAGACCAACACGCGAAGGCGGGTGGTCAGCTGATTAAGAGACGGTTACCAACATCCCTTGATTCCAGTGGGACCAGACTGGCTTGGGTTTATTGTTTACTTGAGTATCAGTTGAAGTCGTACGAGCACATGTTCCGACGATTAAGACCTTTAACTAACTGTTACCCTGTAGTTCTCAGCAGCGAACCGATCCCAATTGCTGCGGCCCCACGGCGTGTGGGGCTCCCCCGGATTCCCTCTTTCGGGGTTCCCTTTTATAACCGCTTCTTAATTCATGCTTTGGCTTCACCTCCGCACTTTCATTGCTCTTGTTGTTATTCTGATCTGCTTCACCTTCATCCTCCAGATCACCCATGTCGCTCTTTACACAACTGAGCCGTCTATCGCGGCACCCAATCCGCATCTCTCATGCCTCCCGGCGATGCATTGGCTCCGTCAGTGCCATTGACTCGAGCATCTTCCGTACCCTCTTCGGAACCGAGGAAATCCGCAAAGTATACACACTCCCCAAACAGGCAAAACATCAACACACAAGCTAAAAAGAGCAAACCTCCAGGTCTTCGACGATGAAGCCTACATCAGACGCTGCGTCGATGCCGAAGCCGCTCTCGCCCGAGCTCAATCGCGCTGCAAAGTGATCCCTGCACACATCGGCGACATGGTCACCCAGAAGGTACAGGAATCACCACTGGACATGGACCGCCTCCGCCACGAAACCGAGATCGTCGGCTATCCCATTCTTCCTCTCGTACGCCAGCTCTCAGCTATGTGTGGCGACGAAGCCGGCAAATACGTACACTGGGGCGCCACAACGCAGGACGTCATGGACCTCGCCAGCGTCCTCCAGATGAAAGAAGGCCTAGACATCGTCGACAATATCCTCCGCGAAATCATTCAGACACTCCGCGGCCTCTCTATCAAATACCGCGACACCCCAATGGCCGGCCGCACCCACCTCCAGCACGCCCTCCCCGTCACCTTCGGCTACAAATGCGCCGTCTGGCTCTCCGGCTTCCAACGCCATCAGCAACGCCTCCACGAACTCCGCTCACGCACCCTCCTCGTCCAATTCGGCGGTGCCGCGGGCTCCCTCGCCTCCCTCGGCCCCGGTGACGACGGGATCCGCGTCCGCAAAGCCCTCGCCGAAGAACTCGGCCTCACCGACCCCCCGATCACCTGGCACGTAGCCCGCGACGGCGTGGCCGAAATCACCAACTTCCTCGCCCTCCTCGGCGGCTCCATGGGCAAACTCGCCCTCGATATCATCGTCATGTCCTCCAACGAACTCAGCGAGGTCTCCGAACCCTTCGTGCCCCACCGCGGCGCCTCCTCCACCATGCCCCAGAAACGCAACCCCATCTCCTCCGAGGTGATCCTCGCCGCATCCAAGATTCTACGTTCAAACGCGGGGCTCGTCCTCGACGGTATGGTGGCGGATTTCGAGCGCGCCTCGGGCCCCTGGCATCTTGAGTGGGTGGCGGTGCCCGAGAGCTTTGTGATTGCGGTGGGCGCATTGGCGCAGACACAGTTCGCGCTGAGCGGGTTGTGTGTGAATTCAACGGCGATGCTGAGGAACCTACATTCTACCCGCGGGCTTATTGTGGCTGAGGCGGTGATGATGGTGCTGGCGCCGTACGTGGGCCGGCAGAGGGCGCATGATATTGTCTACGAGGCTTGCCGGGAGAGTATTGAGAATGATGCGTCGTTGCTAGATGAGCTGCGGAAGAAGGAGGAGGTTACGGGGAAGATGAGCGTGGAGCAGTTGGAGAAACTGTGTGATCCGGTGAATTACCTGGGGGCGTCCGGGCGGATGGTGGATGATGTGTTGGCTGTGGATTAGACCATTTGCGTCTGTTTTTTCTAAAATTGTTTTGTTTTTACCTGTAAAAGTGCAAAATATAGACCCACAAGAGTCCGTCAGTAGTTATCATAGCCTAAGGAATCGGGAAGTCTCTCCATCTCTCCACATCCAGTGGCCCCGCAGCCCAGTCGGGAAATGGCAGGAGCTATTCCTAGATCAGAAACAGAGCTATACTTCTCCAGAATTCAGCTTCTCCAGATAATTAGAGCTCCATGTGAGCCACCCACGGAACCTTCCATGTGGGGGTCGATGGATATGTGTTTTCGAGGTTTCCCTGCTCAAACCTGCTCCACATCTAAGAAGGGAGATGGTCTTGCATATCAGGGGGGAAGGGAAGGGGGATAAATTCGCTCTTTATCGACGCTTCAATATAGCGAGGCCTACTTTCTTTTCTTTTCTCTCTCCATTTCTCCTTCTTCTTCTATTTATCTTGTATAATCCTCCATCTTAAATCGAAACATACAGAGAACAAAATGGCTACCCTTAAACCAAGAACCCCCATCACAGACATGCAGCGCGTCTTCCACTACACCGACACCATGAGTCGGAAGCCCACCCGCGAAAACGACCCGTACGAGTACATGCCAGGCTTTGGCAACCGCCACCAGTCTGAGGTCATCCCAGGCACATTGCCAGCAGGACAGAATAACCCACAGGAAGCTCGTTTTGGGCTCTACACGGAGGGAATCACATACAGTGCGTTTACGGCACCACGACATGCCAATTTCAGCACGTATATGTATCGAGTGAGGCCAGCGGCTGCACATAGTTAGTTCACTCTTTTTCCTGACCCCCCTTCTTTCCCCTGGTCTTTTCTACTCCTTTATAGTGCGCCGTGACTAACAGGAGAAAAGACGGATACAAACCCAACATCCCTACTAAAGCCGACATCGAGAACTGCTTCCTATCACTTAACCCCCGCGTCACCACCCTAGCCGAACAAGGTGAATGGGCCCCGTTCCCTCTCCCCGGCACTGAAGAGAAAATCGACTTCGTTGACGGCCTACACACTCTCGGCGGGAGCGGCGACCCCAATCTCCGCGAGGGCATTGCTCTATATGTCTTCATGATCAACGCAGATATGGACCACCGTGCCTTCTGCAACACGGACGGGGACTTCCTCCTCGTCGCGCAACTAGGAAATCTAGACATCCAGACTGAAATGGGGAAGTTGTTCCTGCAGCCCGGTGAGATCTGTGTGATTCCACGCGGGGTTAGATTTGCAATTCGTCGGGGCCCCGGACATGAGGTGGCTAGGGGGTATATTACTGAGGTGTGGGGGTCGAGATGGGAACTGCCTGATTTGGGTCCACTAGGAGGTCATGGGTTGGCGAATCCGAGGGACTTTTTGCACCCGGTCGCGTTTATTGATGAGAAGCTGCATGAGGAGTGGGAGATTGTTAATAAGGCGAATGGCGTTTATCATGCTATTGAGCAGGATCATAGTCCGTTTGATTTGGTGGCGTGGCATGGGAATGTGGTTCCGTATAAGGTATGTTTACTTTTCGATTCTTCTGTTTTTTATCAGGCGTAAACAGGTACTAACTGAGGGTTAGTACGACTTGACGAAATTCTCCTCCCAAAATGCAACCTCTATTGATCATACCGATCCATCCGTCAATTGCGTGCTGACAGCCCCCTCGCGCGACCCTGTCACCCCGCTGGCCGACTTCCTCTGGTTCGGACCGCGCTGGGATGTCGCATCCAATACGTTCCGGCTGCCGTATTTCCACCGGAATTCGGCCACGGAGTTCCTGGCTTGTCTGTACGGTAGCGGACTGGGTCGGTCAGATGAGTTCCTTCCGGGTGGTGGGAGCGTGGAGATCAGCCATACTCCACATGGCAACTTTAGCCAGGAGTATGTATATGAGATGCGGAATCAAGTGAATGAGCCGCGACGGATTCTGGAAAGTATGTTCAACCCCCCTATATCTCCTTTCTCAAGTGGTCGAAGTGGATATTAATTTGGATGCAGATCAAATGACAATTATGGTGGAGAGTAGCCGGTCATTCTTGTTTACCGAGTACGCGAGGACAGGATGCGGCACGTTTAAGAATCAAGGCACCGATCCGAGAGTTTGGGACGCTCTTCCTGTACGTTTTTTTTTTTCCTTCTCTTTCATTTTTTCCTGCCAATACGAGGGTGTTGACCTAAGCTAATACCGTACAGGACAAATTCTCCGCGTATCCAAATATCCAGGAAATCCTGCGTCAGGTGAAAGCGGACCAGGAGGCGCGCAAACAGCGCCTAGAGACGTATTACGATGACCAGCGACTGGCGGCGATGGTGAATTCATGATCTAAGGTATCAATTAGTGTACTGTATATCTGGGAACTGTTAGCTAGGGTAATCACGCATGTTCGAAAGTAATCGGAGCTACGAATCCTCTCATGTAACCAAGTTAATCAAGAAAGAAAATCATCACAAGCTGAGTGGTCGGGAGTTGGGTCGCAGCGGAACTGCCGCGTCTCCGCCAGACTAAAAAATCCCCCAGCTTTCTGTAGCGCCGATCCAAGCCAGGAAGCGGACTAGAACACACAGAGTCAGCGCTTGGAGCCAGTCAGAGCCAGTCAGAATCCTTACGATTACTAGCGTAACTCTGTTAATTCTCCAAGGGATGTTTCCGATATTCTGTCACACTGCGAGGCCATGCATTGGGGCCGTTAGCAGGGGCGTCAATTGTCATCAGTGTGACGCCAATTTACCTATTTTTCTTTGACTTTACACACTCCATGATACTCCAGGTCATCTCGTTCCTTGAGATTCTACCCAAGTTTGAGAGGAATACCCCATAGATTCTCCTCCCCGAGTGGACCCAGCGAATCACTAATTAACCGCTGTTATTTATCGCCTGTGACCCACGGATCCTCCATACTTTACCGTATCCGTCATAACGCTTGCCCGGAGTTTCCCCTCACCATCCCAAGAATAATTCCTCACCCACCAGTTCTCTCTCTTTTCTTCCTATCCTCATTGCTCGTCTTCTGCCTCGTCCTTCGTCCTTCGCGCCTCCTTCGAGATATCTACCCCTTTCACCTCTCTCCGCCGCTCATGTGCGACATGTCCTCCAGCCCCTGATCCATTTGACCCACCGTCGCTCCTCGCCGTCCCATCATGGTCATCAGAAAGTGCACCATCTGTGATCGTCGGTTCAAGAAGACGGAGCATTTCAAGCGCCATGAACGGTCGCGTCAGTCATCCCCACTACCGATAAACGTCTGGTAACTAACAATCTCGCTTTGTAGATACCAAGGAAAAGCCTTACGAGTGCAATGTCTGCCACAAGCGATTTTCCCGAAGGTAATGTGTGAACTCGACGACCCGTCCCATCAACCTGGCCGAAACTGCGATGAGGGAAAAAAAAAAAAAAAAAAAGAGACCCCCTTAACTAACTGCTCCTGCGCAGCGACGTCTTGAGTCGCCATGCTAAGGGCCACAATAATACTAATGGCACCGGTCCGAACGCCGCCAATGCCGCCCAGAGCAAAGCGCCAACTCCCTCAATCCCCCAACCATCCGATATCCAACCAACGCCTACCCCCGTTGATGCCGCTCGTTTTCTTCCTCTCGACCCGAATGACCCTCACGCAACGAACGCCTTTCCGGTGACGCCTCGTGATATCTCTCTTTCAGCAGCCGCTGCTCTTCCGCCCTCATCCTTAGATTTCCTGGCTGATATTTCCGCTCATCATGCGCGCACGGAGCCTGAAGTGAACCCGATGATCGTTGAGGAGCAGCCGACATATTTTGGCTGGAGCGATGTGGCCCCTCCGCCGCCCACCGGCCCGACCCCGGCGGACCAGCAGTCGTACCGAGCGGGCGTCTTTGACGCAATGTCCAACGATATGTTGCAATTCTGGCTGGAACCGCGCGGGGACTCAGGATCGCATCACGGCTCCCTAGATATGATGGGGGAGTCCAATTTCAGTCTCATGGGGGACAACCCTGCGATTTCCCCGGAACAGCAGTTGGTCAAATCCGTCGTCGACGATCTAAGCGAGAAATCCACCCGAGACATCCCCAACGAGCGGTTTGCCCGAGTCCAGCGCTACTGGCTGGCTCCGTCAAACGCTACTGGACGCCTCATGAACAGTCTCTGGAGAGATATTGCTTGCACCGACATAGACAACGTCTTTTCTGCGCATCCACCCCAATCCTTCAATAACCCACCCGGCCTCCTCCCCGGATCGCGGTATGGCTTGGACGAGGAATGCCGTCAGCAGCTCCAGGCAGCGTTCGGCCAGATCCGACATGTTAACCACCAACTACGATCCCAAGAAAACTCCGCCCTCTCCCCGGCATCAAGCGCGTTCGGCGGTCGCCCTAGTTTCCCACCGGCCGAAATCCTGGACATGGCGCTTGATCTGTACTTTCGCAATTTTCACCCTCTCATACCCTTTGTGCACGTCCCGACTTTTTCCGCCAAGAATACTCGTCTTCCTTTGTTATACGTTATGTGTCTTATTGGCATGATTATGCTGGGAACAAAAGGCACGACTAGCTTTGTTTCCAAGAACTTTCCCGTACGTCAGCCCTTCTTTTGCAGTCCTTTTACGGTTTTTTTGCTTCCTAATTCTCACTATAATCTGTCTAGTTTGTACTCGAGAAAATCACCGCAGAACTCGCCAAATGCTCTGTGGGTGTTGAAAACCCAGTGGGCACCATGAATACCTTTGCGGCAGCATTTCTTTTCCTTAACCTAGCCGCTATGACTGGGGTAGGACCACCGCTTTTTTTTTTTTTTGGCACGTTGTGAGCTGGACTGATCATGATTTAGGAAAAGGAACATCTCGAAAAATCCCAGATGCTATACGTCAATCTGATGTCGGTATGTGAAAGAAATATAAGTTAAGGGTTCAATGGTCACCCACTAACGCGACCTAGATCGCCCAGCGTCATGGCCTCTTCGCTGCAACCGAAGGTCAGATTCTCGACATTACTCTTTTTGAAACGGTATCCGATATCGACATGAGATGGAAAACCTGGAGCAAAGTGGAATCCGTCAAGCGGTATGTCGAACAAGATCACTCTCACAAAAAAAATTTTTAGAGCTAATCGTTGCTTAGATTGATCACCGGGCTCCTACTACTGGACTCGTGGTACTCATCCTTCCTCTCCACAAGCCCGATCATCGTCCCGGATTCAATTCAACTTATTCTTCCCTGCAACGAGAGTCTTTTCCGAGCGAGCTGCTCCATGCGATGGATGCAATTAGTCCGCAATGGAAAACGCCTCCTGATGCCAACAGTGATGGCACCTTCGGAGAATGTCACTGTTCCCGCCTTGGACAGCCCTGTGGACGATTTCTGTATGCACGGAGTGCTCGCCATGGTTCAGCTCCGGCTGTCAGAAGCGTATCACCGCCTCCTATCCAACCGCGCAAGCTACCCGTTTGCTCCCTGTCACACCTACGCCATGGACGGCCGCGCCAGATGCCTACCGTCCCTCCAACTTCAAATCGCAGACAAATACGGCGAGGTCCTGGAGCGACTAAACCCCAACGCAGCGATCATGTGGCACAACATCTGCATGACCCTGACAGCGGACATTCAGATTTTCGACCTAGCCGCCGGGCGAGCTGGACCCATACCCGCTCGAAAGGCGCTTGATGATATCGCTACATGGTCGCAGACCCCAGCCGCTCGCCGGGCATGTCTACATGCGGCCCATATATACAAGGCCATGACGAACCGGAAAGCATCCGACCACACCATGTTTCATTCCGTTTTCTCCCTCTTCTCCGCCGCCCTCGTGCTAGGGCTGTACATTTTCATGGTCCCCAGCGCCAACGAGCTGCAAGTGGGAGGAACTTCGATTGAACTCCTAGATGATATCGATTGGCAGCAAGTCGGAACCGAGGGTTTTACCAGCTTCATGGAACCACGGGGTAGCCAGACGTTCACCCCATCCGACTCCCCCGCGGTCAACTTCATTCGCAACGGAGGGACAGTGTATTTCCGCGGTGTCCCGTTTCACGGAGGGTACCAATCCGCGCGACGCATTCTCCTAGACTACGCAGGCCTGTTGAAGGACGCGGGCAAATGGAGCGTCCGCAAATTCTCCTACGTACTTCACATTATGAGCGATGTTCTCATGGAGGTCGAGTGAGAACGCCGGGAAGATCTTTCCTTTCTTTTTTCCTTTTTTAAGGGCTCAACAACTTGACTCGTTGCTAGCCAGGCCCGCGGTGCTATAAATTGCCAAACACCCCGATGGCCTCCGTGCCAGTCCGTAGGCAACCTGCCTGCGTGGATTTCCCGGCAAAATCCCGTCCGGGACAAGCCTATACAAACCCGAGAGATTTATAAACCAATCGTCTAGCAGGCTAGACCTTTGCCATCAGGAAAATAGACCTAGACCAGAACCTGGGTCTGAATTCATACGTACATACGAAGTCTTAATGGAATACCCCTGGCACGGTCTTATGTTCATGTACGATATTATTATACTTCTAATTATACGATACTTGACGAACAATCCCAATCCTAATCCCCAACCATAATTAAACTAAGGTAGTTAAGAAACCAAATCCTTCTCCCTCACCTTCTCATACAACCTCTCCATCTCCTCACCCGACGCAAACACACTCAACAAATAAGCCCTGCCATGCCTCAAATGCGTCTCGCCCACCGGATTCCCCCAAAGCACCACCCTCGACAACCCACAATACTCCTCCGCATACCACAACATCCCCCCATCAGAGTCCGTTGCCTGATAAAACTCCCTCTCCCCCTCTACACCCTCCAACGGATGACTCTCCCTAAACTTGCTCAAACTAATCCCATTACACCTTGCGTCAGGCATATGAAGCACATCATGCAGGAGGAGTGTATTAGGCCTGTTTCCCGGTGCACCGGGGCCCCGACGGACCTTGAGACGTACGGTACCGATACCCAGGACGCGCGAGTTGGCGATTTTTGTCGGCAAGCGGCGGTAGGTGAGGAAGGAGGTGCGGTTGCGGGCGTAGTGGGTGTTTCCACCGATGAGGATCCAGTCCCAGCATCTGCCCTTTTTCCCTTCTTTTTTGCACTTTTGGGTTCTTTGTCCCTTTTGGTTTTGTGGTTGGAGTTGTTTTGTAGACTGCATTTTTGATGTGGAGTTGTGTATCGTATAGCCTCAATTTTGAGGTGGGTACGTATAGAGTGGAGGGAAAGAAGGTATGAGATGTGATGTGCCGTTAATTTTTCGGCTTGATAAAGTAGGTTAACGATTGTTTTGGCTCAATTGATAGACTGTCATAGGAGTGATGTGGTTAATTATAAATTAAAGAGAGACTTGTGTAGAAACTCTAATCGTGAAGTACGGTGGAGGCGGGATATATATATATATACGGGAGCTTGGTGATTAAGCAGAGACAGCCATAGCAAGATTCTGGTTCTGAATTGTTATTGAGCCTTTCGAGCCCCACGTGGAAACTATCGAGATCACCGGGATAATTCTAGCCCTGCTTAAGCCCTTGGTAGGGAAAATAGATTGGTAGGTGTGGAAACAATCTTGACGTCAATGTGGTTCGTGGCGAAAGAGGGTTTTTTTGTACGTACCAATAAAGAATCGAAGCTTGGCTTACAAACAAGCATTGAGATGGCTCCACTTACAAGGCAATCGTTCTAGAACTCAGCTGCATAAAAAGATAGAAATTAGTCAAGGTTGTATATACATTCGGTGTATGCTCTAGTGTATGCTACTTAGGTATGGAGTATGCGATGTTATTCGTAGAGCAATCCCTTCACCATCTCCCCAATCGCCAACGAACTTGTCAACCCGGGACTCTCAATCCCCAACAGATTCACAAATCCCGGAAATCCCTCTTCCTCCTGGATCACAAAATCCTGGAACCCGCCCTTACCCGTATTCACCACCCCGCCGCGGCTCAGCTTCGGCCGGATCCCACAGTAATCTAAGCTAATAGCCTCCGGATCGATATGCGGCAGATACGTCTTGATCTCGTGCAGGGCCTGCTGCAACCGATCCGGGCTCGGCCTCAGATCCGTCGGATCCTCCACCCACTCAACATCCGGGCCGAATCGCACCCTCCCGCCCATATCCAGGGTTAGATGTGTGCCCAGCCCGCCATGCCCCGGCAGCGTGGCCGGATACACCAACACAGACGGACGGGGGAAACTCGCCGCATACGAGAAATATGTCCCCTTGGCGTAGAAAGGCGTCCGGTGACGTTCCGGCGGTAGGAGCATGTTGTTCACCTGACATGCGTAGTTACCCGCACTGTTCACCACAGTCTCGGCTGTGATCACCGTCTCTGTGCCATCGCTCGACCGCGTCGTGATCTTGTACCCGCCACCATTGGGCTCGATGCCCGTCACGGAAGTCGTAAGGGCGACATCCCCGCCCTGATCCTCAAAGTCGCCCAGGAGGTAGGTCATGAGGGCGTGGCTGTCGACAATGCCCGTTGATTCACTTTCGAGGATGCCGGCTAGGGCGCGGACTTCGGGTTCGCGGTTCTGCGCCTCGGAGGTCGAGATGAGCCGGGTGGGAACGGAGAGGGAGCGGGCGTGTTCGTGGACGCGTAGAGTCGCGGCCCACTGCTCGTCTGTTTGTGCGACGATCCATTTCTTGGTGTTGCGGTGGGGGATGTTGTGTTTGGCGCAGAGGGGGTAGAGGAGTTCGCGGCCACGGATGCAGAGGTTGGCTTTTAGAGTGTCGGTGCCGTAGTAGAGGCCGGCGTGAATCACCTATCGATTATAAATTCGTTAACTTACAACATTGATAAGAATGAAAAAAAAAAGATGGCCCAAGAAGAAGAAAAAAAAAAAAAAAGAGAGGGGCCGCACTTCAGAATTCCGGCTGGATGTTTCTGTTCCCACTGCATCGTGACGCTCGAGGAGGATGGTCGATGTGTTGGGTTTCGAGGCTAATTGGCGGGCAACAGCAAGACCGACGACTCCTGCTCCGATAACCTGTTCAAAATTCACATCTTTGATTACTATTTGTCTGGAGGCGGGAGATGAGGAAAGGGGGAGCAGGGAAGAGTACGGCGTGAGTGACGTCTGCGGAGACTGGGCGGGTGGTGGAAAATTGGCGGTGGCGGGGAAGAAGTCGCCGTGGGAGGGACGTCAGGGGAGTGCGGGCGGCCATGAGGATTCTGGGCGCCAGGGAGAAATTGGGAGGATGCTCATGGGTAGGGCAAAAGGCGTAGTTATAGTAGAGAAGTTATCAAGGGGATATCTAGACCCAAGAGGAGAGGCAGCTGTGATTCATCCCTGGTGTTGGAGAGTGTGGAGCAGTTGGGGTTGGCACCGGAAAAAAACCCGGCGATAAGCAGTTCACGGGCTTATATTTATCGCTTTAACGCTTCGTTAAAATATCTATTACGTATCTTAGAAGTGTATATTTACAAGGGCTCAATATAAGTGTACATGTACATTGGATTGGAGGCTGCAACCTTCCAGCGCGTTGTATACCTCATCTGCCACCGGGGACACTAATATTCTACCCACGTCGTCCCACGTTCTTAAGCATGTCGTCAAAGTGCTAACTTCGGTTAATCCCTTGGTTTCCAGTATATCAAAATTAGGATGCGACTCACCTGCTTCTGTTCGGTCGCTAATTTACCTTGCGTATCCTAGTTTGAGGTCAGAGACAATATGAGGTAAAAAACGCAAAAGGATCGACATACGCTGATTATAGTTAAGATTAGAGAATAGTTATTAAAGAGGAATCGTTCACGACGTTTTGAGTCACCGCCTATCCGACTGAGTTTAGCTAGGAGGCCGTCGAATTCGGCAGCCAACCGCGAAAGGCTATTCGCAACAGGTTCGTCATCGCCGGCTTCACTGCTGAGCACAAGAATGCCGTGCAGAAGCTGGCCGAACCGCTGCGTGAGGAAGTGAGGAGCACTCGACTGGTTCAAGTCATCCCCGCCCGCGAGGGAGAGCGCTGATACCGCGCTGCGGCTCGTGTTGGATCCAATCCGCTTCAGCGACTCACAGTGCGTGTCCATGATCACCTGGAACCGGGGCCATAGCTGCATATTGATTCCGTTGATATATGAATCCGCAACAGGTACCTTCCGGCGCTGGAGTTCGAATGCTGCATGCTGGTTCAACCGCACACACATCAGCACCCCCAACGAGTCTGTAGTGTTCTCGATTAACTGCTTGGTTAGCCCCTGCCCGAGAGTGAACACAGGGCTAAAGATATCCAGGGCTTTGCGAGATATCTGCTGGAAAGTCATGGTTGAGAACATCTCGGTCATAAAGGAATACTCTGCTGCAACATTGTCCACTAGGGCGAGGTTGAAGTTGCGGAAGGGAACCTCAATGCCGTGGAAAGAATTATCCTCCTCTGCGAGATACGACGAGATTGCCGTCTGGTTGTTTGTTCGCAGGATGTCTACTCTCCTACCGAGAGAAAACGGATCGTGCGCGGCGGCGCCGGCCCGACCACTCTGGACCATGTTCCCTGCGTCCGTTTAGCACATTCTAGAGCAATTGTACACGGAACACACTTACCAGATTTCGGCGCGGAGGGATCGCCTCCCAGCACTTCGTTACGGTCACTAGGGTAGACTTTGACTTTTTCGAGAGCATGAAGGTAGCGGGTGAAATGGGAGAGATAATACCAACGCATGGTGTTGATGTAGGCCTGTGTGATCTCCCCCGCCAGGGCCGAGTGCGCGCGTGAAATATAGCGGTATAGGTCTTTGAATTTGACCAGTCGTTGCTGTTGGATGATTTGGGCGTTGATATTCGGAGACCGCAGGGCACGTATTTGAGAAACCAAGTAGTCACGGATTCGCTCCACAGCCTAGTGGGTTCGTCCATCAGCAGAAGCGTAGCGATATCGAAAGAGGTACATAGATGCTCACCTTCTTCTTCATATCCTCCAGGAGGGGCCGCACATCCTCAATAGACTTAGTAGGGCTGGAGCTAGCAACCTTGGCTTCTATGCTTGCGGTGCGAGCCTCGATTTCGTTCAGGGCCTTGACCCAGTTCTCATCAATAGGCCCCTCAGAAATCATTCGGACCGCGCCAGGGGAAATGCTGATCTCCTCTACTGCGGGGCCCAGGGCCTGTTCGACATTCCTTCGGTTCTCCAACATGGCATTCAACTGTACCGACCGCGTCTGGAGGGTTTCAATTTCTGCCGACACAGCTCCAAGCTCATTCTGGAAATCATTCAAATACATCTCAACGGATTTGGAAACCTCATCACAGCCGGAGATCGCAGAATGCAGATCCTGGAACTTATCCCTCTCCTTCTCGAATTGCTGGATTGTCTGTGCCCCAATATCGGTTTTAACCAGTCTTTTCGGCTCATCATCTTTTTGGGAAAATTCCGCAAGGCTAAGGCCCCCGAAATCAATATCTTCCACCAATTTGGAGGGTCTGGATTCCTGGGCTGAAGTGGCGATAGAGCTGTTTGGGACTGGCAATTCCTTGGTGGTCTTCCCGATGATCGCATTCAATGTATCCAGCGGGTCAGCCACGTCTGATGGACGCGATCTCGAGGTTGAGTGTTTGAGGGGTTGCCCTTCGGGGCCTCGCGCTGTTGCAGGCAGTGAGCTGGTTGAGGCATTTGGGGTGACCAAGCCGGACAGGGATGACCCGGGGCGACTGAGCCCGGGACGATTATTTGAAGGATGGGGCGATAGGCGCGACGAGGATCTTCGAGGAAGGGGAGATTGACTACGGCTTTCAAACTGGGGCCCAGAGGGAGTCGAATGGCCCGATATACGGTCGAGCCACATGGTGGGAGATAGCCACCCCGGGGAAGCGTGCGGATAAGGACAAGCTAGCTCAGAAAGCTCATTTCATGAAAGAACAGAGTTGGCGCAGGGAGATCGTTTGCCCCGGGGAGAGAGTCCAGGCAGTGACGGTCAGCAATAGTCAGCGACAGATGGCATGCGAGGGAGGAGGCAATGGGATCGAGGCGTTGTTGGGAGAGCTGACTCTCTGTGACCAACTCGCTGAGCCTCCGCGGTGCCTTTTGGATGCCAAGCTCTTCGGCGGGTGTCAGGCATTGATGTATACCTGAGGCAACAAAGTGTCAAGAACCCGGAGAAATTGCCCGCGTTTGGTTGGTGGGCAGTACGGGAGCGCATTCCCGCCAGAGAGGCAGTACCTCTGACGCTAAACCGGACTTGGATCTAGCGACCACAAACCCCGCCACAACACGGCGGCGATTTGTCGATTTCTTTTCGTCGATTTCCCCTCCTCGTGCTGCCCTTCATTTTTTCTCTCCTTCTCCTCCTTCCAGGAAAATACAAAAAAATATTCTCCAACCTCCCTCTCTTTTCCTCTTCTCCTTTTCACCTGTCTTCTTGTGACATCCTTTAATCCATTATCACCATGGCTGACGAGGTACTACCCCTGCAAGATCTCTGTTCGCCCTGCATCTTCTCCCCATTCACTTCGTGTCCCTCAGTTCCCCTTCTGCAACGCTTCTGGGCTGCCAAAGTCCCAGCATCGCGATTTCCCCTACCCCACCAATCCCCCCCCTCTCCGATCCCTCATGTCCCTGCATATCAGCAGGGACGCTCCCTAATTCCTGTTGAATAAGGAATTTCCGCATAAATTATTTGTCCTCGATAGCTAACTGTTCCCTAACTTACAGCACAACTTCGATTCCGTCGATGCTGGCGCATCCGCCACCTACCCCATGCAGTGTTCCGCTCTGAGGAAGAACGGTCACGTCGTCATCAAGAACCGCCCTTGCAAGATCGTTGACATGTCCACCTCCAAGACCGGAAAGCACGGTCACGCCAAGGTTCACCTTGTCGCCATCGATATCTTCACCGGCAAGAAGCTTGAGGATCTCTCCCCTTCCACCCACAACATGGATGTCCCCAACGTCAACCGCAAGGAATACCAGCTCGTGAGTAATCCCTTCTTCACAAGTGGAACTAATGCAAGACTGCGATCGGAGTTAACACGTGAGGTTAGCTCGACGTTACCGACGACGATTTCCTTTCCCTGATGGATGACAACGGTGGCACTAAGGACGACGTCAAGGTTCCTGATGGTGAAGTTGGTGATAGGATTAGGAAGATGTTCACTGATGAGGGCAAGGATTGCAGTAAGTACTCACTTGGATAGGCTCGACGTTTTCAGAAAACTTACATTTACACAGACGTCGTCGTTTTGACTGCTATGGGTGAGCAGTGCTGCATGGAAGTCAAGGAAGCTCCCAAATAATTAACTACCGTGTTTACTTACGGCTGCGTCAGCCCTGGCATGTCTCAAAGGCGTGCTCTATATTTCAGCCTTTTACTAGAGGATGATGCTACCTTTTGGGCAGCGTGTTGCTTGTATCCGTCAGTGTAGCTTTGGGTGTGCTTTGTGCGAGCAGAGTTAGTCACATTTCGTTGGCAGGTTCAAGCATGCCTTGTCACAGGAACAGTTCTTGAGTTCAGCACTCTCACGATATTTGACGAATAAAAAATTTAAACCTCCGTGTTCAATTCTCATCATTTCTTACTTTGTAAACGGCTTCTTTTGTTTGGTTAGATAATGGTCGTAATTTTTATATTGGAGTAGAATCTAACTTGCAGCACTCAGTCCAGCATTATCAACTGTCAGAACGCAGGAACCGGTTCATAGAGAGGGTATATTTTTAATGTGGTAGCTGAGGTACATCTTAGGTGGGGATTACGTTGGAAGATGGGGAAAAAGAAAAAAAAAAGTTATCTACCAAACTTCAATTTCAACCAAAATCCGACCCACAATCGTTATGAAGACCGATGTCCTCCATCCTTAATCCCCCACGTTTACAAGGATGAAGCAGATTGCCCTGGATGGACTACATCACGCGGGGACCTTGCGGTCAAGATGGATGCCGTGAAAAACGTTATTTTCTGGACAATGGCCTCTGGTTCTGTCGGCGGGGTCATCAGCAGGAGGTACGACCATCCATTCCCCCTCCTTTTAAAATATCAGCCCCGCCTTCTCTATGGCATGGCGGGGAGGAATTCCTCACCCCTGGCGAAGTTAAAGTTGCTTAACTCACGTATCCGCCGTCCAGGGTCGACAAGTAGAGGAAGATGCCGATGATTTTGGGACGCAAGGCAAGATCAGTCGGGTGAAAAAAGCTGTAGTTGAGAAGAGCCAAAAAAGTAAAAAGCAATCAACCAATCATTTGTCGATATACCGGCAGCTTTTCCTTTTTCTTTTTTTCTAACACAGATTAGAATATCGGGGTCGTCAGGCATACGAGCTTTTTCTGCAGATTTACCAGCTCATCCTCTGGAAGCAATGTTATGCGCTCGTCAATGAGCGAGGGTTTCCAGAAAAGCTAGAGGTAAGTGCTTCGGCCATAGATCTAAAACCCTTAAAAAAATCTGCTGACTAGAAGTACAAAGAGTGTCGTTCGCGATCTCTGGGCACTCCGCTTGGGCAGTCTTGCCCACAAAATCCATGACCCAGATGATGGAGATACACAGCCTGAATTTTTCAGCTCGCAGTGTGATAACACACGCGACGAGAGTGAGGGCTTCAAAGCCGGAAGCAAGATAGTCCAGTGGCCACGGCTTATTGATTCGGTCGCCCTCTGTTATCTGGGAGCGGTCTTGATGAGACTCCCCGTCGGTGTGGCGGATATGCACCGGTTAGCCCTTCCGGACCTGTTATTTCCATGTTCACTTTTTGGCTGACTATCTCAGCATGGTTATGCGCGAGGAAATCCCTTTTGTTAGGATTGTGGTTCAGATCCCTCGCGAAATGAAGGATAGATTACCTAATGAGTATCTTGCTCTACTAGAGATGAAGGTAGGATTTTAGTCTGCGGTGGATAGAATTCTGTGAAATCTAACCGTGATGATAGAGGTTACCCAAGGCCGAACATCTCCATACAGCCATTTTTGATGTCTTAATGCTGTATCACTGCAAATTCGACGTGCAGTTTCCACCACTTAACAGTCCAGCCTTGTTGTATAGAACCATTAAGATACTTGCGCTCCCGGGTAAATAGTTTCCATTTTTCTGCGTTTCCCCCCCTCCTCTTTTTCCCTTCTTCGTTTATTCACTAACATGACATACCAGTCGAGGTATACCCTGCTGTCAAGAAGCTACGGGATCATCTGGGCTTTACGTTCGAGTTTCCCAGTACATTTACAGGCCAAAGGAAGCCACTTCAGCTGCCGGAGGTGCAATTGATTACTCTTGTTGTCATTGCGACCAAACTCTTTTTCCCCTTTGATGATGTTGATAGATATCCTTCCTCTGCCCAAGAGCCTACCGTCCAAGCTATTGATTGGGCAGCTTGGGCGGAAGTGCAGGCTCACTTTGATCGCCGAGAAGCATCGAAAGGGAGGATTGGCAAGGGGAATGAAATACTGGTTGAGGAGGAGGATATATTCACCATGGCACCGGAGCAGCTGGATGAGTATATGGATTGGTACGAAAAAAGCTGGTTAGATACGAGCAAAGGTGCGAATTAATACGTCTTCCGCTCTACGGATTTGGTCTTTCTAACAACCCATAGCACCTGGTCCACTGGCAAATTTATTTCCCCTTGGTTCATCGTCTCGAGAAAATGAGCCCCGTGGAGAAGAAACCTATGAGCAAGCCATAAATTCCATGCTTGAGAAGGTTCCAGACTTCCTCAAAACCAGGGCCATCGTCCCAGAGTCAGATACAGATACGGAGATCGCACGGCCCGGGACATTATATACTCGCTACCGAAGCGAGTCAGACTTATCAGACACAGCTCGCGCATTCTACGAAACTGCTGCCAAAGTAGCCGGAATACCTCTTTCGACGCTTGTCCACGCAGTATCCAAGACGGAGTATCAGATAAACCAGTCGCTGGGAGACCGACGACGGATAAAACATTTCGATGAGTGGGCAGCGGCGGAGTTTACTGAAGACAACAGTGGTGATGGCTTAGAAGAGAGCGACGAACTAGTATTGCTTGAGTCGGAGGATCCCGCCTAAGCCCTTGAGTATTGAAAGCTATTTGATATCCTCTGTTGCGATATATTTTCTATAATTATAATGGGAGTCAATTAAATGGCATTTACCAATCTAACGGTGCCATAATTAAGAAAGGGCTGTGCGGATGCACCAATGACAAGACTACACCAATAACCGTTTTCGAATTCCAGATAGTTATCCTGTAGCAGTGATCCTGACGTTCCAGATGAAGATGGGAAACTGTGGAGAAGATCCCGAGCACTGGCCGATTACGAAAATAGAATCTAGTTAGGGCTTAGGGTATCGCCGGATCCGTCCACCCTTGCTAAGCGAGAAATCCTCAATTTGACATCGCCTCATCCGACCGACCTTCTAGCGATTGTTAGGTAGCCAGCGACAACGAAAAACCGCAACCAGTACGTGCACCCTGTTCATCGATGTCGCCTTTTGATCATCCAGGCGAATAACTACTAACATGTTCTCTTTTTCCGCTACTTTACAGTGCAGATGTAGGTTTCCCGAGCCCTCCGTGTCCCTCCAGCCAAGGAATACCAGACCCCCTCCATCAGCTCCTCGAACGACACGAGTTTTTTTTTTTTCGAATGAGCAAAATATGGATTACCGCGGGAATGTGACAAAGAAAAGGAAAATATTGTACTAATACTCGATTCAATAGTTTCGTCAAGACCCTGACGGGTAAGACCATTACCCTCGACGTTGAGTCGAGCGACACCATCGACAATGTCAAGACGAAGATCCAGGACAAGGAGGGAATCCCCCCTGACCAGCAGCGTCTGATCTTCGCTGGCAAGCAGCTCGAGGATGGCCGCACCCTGAGCGACTACAACATCCAGAAGGTATGAAGGGGCACCGCCCATGTTCTTTTTCTCTGGGCATTAGGATATTTCGGGATGCTGGGAAGGACGAAGTGAAAAGCAAAATCGGTTTTATAATTCTCTCGCTTCGCCAAACCGGATTCTCATGATATCGTTATTCCGACTCAAATATCCGCAAAATGACCACTATTAGCGATGCCGGAGAGAAATAAAACCATATTGCTTCGACCGGGGGATGCTTTTGTGTTTTCGGGGAATTATTATGGAAATGATTGTTGAAAATATTGGTGGCTGACGGTCGAAATTTTCGCGCATTATAGGAGTCCACCCTCCACTTGGTCCTCCGTCTCCGTGGTGGTATCATCGAACCCTCCCTCAAGGCCCTCGCTTCCAAGTTCAACTGCGAGAAGTCCATCTGCCGCAAGTGCTATGTACGTGTTCCTTCTCCCGATCCATCAATTTATTTTTCGTTTGTTCTCTAACATAGTATTTCCGGGAATTTTAGGCTCGCCTCCCCCCTCGTGCCACCAACTGCCGTAAGAAGAAGTGTGGCCACACCAACCAGCTGCGCCCCAAGAAGAAGCTCAAATAGACGATTGCTTTCTTTGTTACGGTTTTTCTGCGTTGCTGGAAGGGTGTGATGAAACGAAACTCGGATTGCAACGCGGGAGGGAAATATTTTGTTAACGCGGCGTTGGAATGAATGGAAAACTTCCAGAGCTGAAGTTCAAAAAAAGAAAACAAATTATATTTCATTTTTAAATAAATGATCCCCCTCCCTCTCCGAAATGAGTTGCAATCGAATTAAAACACCATTTGTAAATTCAACACATCTTCTTTCACGCTTTATATCCGTTTATTCCGGCTAGTAGTAGGTACAAGGGGTACGATCCAAATAAGAAAAACACATCAGCAAATAAGCCCGCATCACGTTAAAAGGGAAAAAAAAAATCGCGAAAATGGTCTGATCAGGCCAGTGATATGAATGCTACCCGAGCAAACATGTCAACGATCCCAATCTGACTCTGAGGCCTGAAAAAAGGAACGTTGAGAAGATAAGGAAACTGGGGACAATCGCCCATCTCTTTAAAATCTGAACATCCGTAGCTTGTTATCATCACTGTCATCGGGCTTATCCCCGCCGTCGCCCTCACCCTCACCCTCGCCTTTATCACCATCCTCTTTCTTCTTGGAAACGGGACTGCCGTGCCTGCAAGAGCAGTATCAGGTTAGCCCAAACTTGAATCAACGAAGCATGTAAAGGGAAACGCAGGGGTTAAACATACGCAAAGAACAAGATCTTGATAGCAATAGCAAAAGCCGCATGCAAAACGACAACAAGAATCAACAGAATCTTGCTCGCCTTCGCATCCGTCGCACTCAGAACCGGGTACAGATTGCGCAGAAGGAAGAACACGGTCCATCCAAAGCCCACTCCAACAAGCGCCCAATTAAGCGCCGTCAAGGGGCTCCAGCTAACCAGCGCAACCGCAATCCAGATCAAATTTGAGTATCCATACAGCGCCCAGCACTCAATCAGGTCTGCAGTTGAACTACCGAACCATCGTAAAGCGCCCCAGAGAGCGATGGGAAGAATACCAGTGTAGCCGTAGACGAGGCCGGCGGCGCCTGAGAGCAGGGTGAAATCGTACTCGAAATGGCCTTTGTCGTTGTTCGAGAGCCATTGGGAGATTGTCCCCGTGAGAAAGAGGATGACGACGACGGTGGTCGCGATCCAGAAAGGACCGTAGAGGTCTGCGTTGCCTTCGAGGACGTCAAGGAAGTTGCTGCGGGGGTAGACGGTGGCTACACAGCGGCGGAGAACCTCGTTCGTGTCCACATCAAAATATTGCTGGTAGTAGTGGATGGACCACCAGGCGTGCTTGGCTGGTGTGCCACCCGGGGATCTGTTCCGACGGCCTGAGGAGCTGCCTCCGAGGAAAGGAGCGGCGTCTTGGTGCGCTTTAGCATTTCGTTGGTCGTTTTCGAAGTCTATGTCGATGAGAGTGGGCTGGTTAGTTCACTATCCATCAATGATAGAGCTAGCTGTGACTAAGGAAAACTCATACTCGAAGGGTGGAATTCAAGATCTTCTTGGAGGTCGGTATGGCCAAGGTCGCCCTGTAGCTTACGTTTAGCGCCAGGAACTGGGGAGAGAGAGGGGAAAGGGAGGTACGAAAGGAAAGGCAATCATACCTCAGCATCCACGTCTACTACCACATCATAGCCCTGAGTTGCCATCTTGGGCAAGTTGCGAGTGTTCTGAAAAGCCAACTGTCAAGATATACGGGAGTTGACAGGAATAAGAGTACACATCAGCGGAAGGCCATCTCGGGAACGCCACATGCACCAGCCACACTATGGAGCCAGCGCCAGATCTACAGAGTATGTGAGAACCTACTTCCGCAGCTACTTTCGAAGCCACATTCTCACTAGATGGGCAACGAAGATGCCTAGGTATGGTATGTATTCCCGCTCACATGCAGTGCTGCATTGGCGCCAACGACCTTAAACTCGGCCAAACTCCTGCAACCCGGTCCCTTGTCAATCTTTACGACTACCACACAAAACTCGCCATTCTTTGCTTCGTCCCAAACAGGCTCCCCACGCGCATCAACTGGGATGTAGCTCCGGGTTGCTGGATTTTTAAGCATTTCCCGTTTTATCTTCATGCCCTCCCCCTTGAATTTTGCCTTTCGAGCCTCAACCTCGGCAGGTGTCGGCGGAGGCGGTAGATATGGAATCGGGTTAACCCCATATCTAGTCTCATGCTTAGTGAACCAATCAATCTATTCAAGGGAAAAGAAGAAACTTCTTACTCTGCTTCCAACTGCCGTCCAACATCGTCCATACTAACCCCCGCAATCTTTGCCGCAGCCCAATGGTAGTCAAATGGATACCCCATTGGCCACGCCGTCGCCATCACCGTACGATCGTCCTGCATTTTCGGGCGCCCAGCATCCTTCAGCCTACTGTGCGAGATGTCTATCTTACTTGCCATATCTGAGTTTGGGCTAACGCCAAAATCATACGGACCCCGAGAGTATATCTTGAAGCAGCGGGTGCTCTCATCCTTGTACCTCTGCTGCACGGCCGTGCGTCTTGTGGATAAGTAATTGGTGGGAGGTCAGATTCCTTTGGCTTTCTAGGCTCGTGGCCAGGTCAGAGCAATCCATGCTTCTCGAGTAGCTTCTTCAGCCGTGTTTCGGAGACACGCCATTGATGCTCACTTCGGAGACCGTCGAGGATTTTGGCCCGGCCAAGGTCAGGATTCCCAGCCCGAATCTCACCTAGGACTGGGAGGAGGTCAACGTCGGTTGGAGTTGTGAGATTATCCAAATTCGACTCCATAGTCGGCTTGCTGTGGCTAAGTTCGAAGGCATCAAAGTTCTAGTATTTTAATAGATATTTTTCGCTCCTGAGTACACCGCCTCTTCTTTGTTTTATAAGTACACTAACAACGTTATCCATCCCGCGATTTTTGACCATCGTGAACGCCAAGGAAATTCTCTCTTTTGTTTCCCCCTTTTTTTTTAGTCTTCATTGATGATTGCGCTACAACGCTTATCCCCCTTGTTTTTGTTTTAAATAGTATTCGTACACATAATCGCATTGCCTGAAGTTAAGTCAGGCAGGAAGCAACAAAGCTTAGACGTGACGTTGCGCTTGAAAGGTCGCTCGGAACCGGTCAAAATATGACAAGATAGTACTGTCGAAGCCCTTCTTCCTGATCCAGATCGATATCGCTCCAATGGCAACAGCGATCGCCACGGACCCGATCGTTCTTCTATGGCTCCATAGGAAACCGACGATTTTCTCCCTCCGCTCTTCATTGCGGAGACGTCTCTTCTGCTCTTCGAAGTATTTCTTCGCTGTGTCCATTGACTGTCCGTGAAAAATGTCTCGGGATGTCTTGAGCACACTGCAGGAAGGGATATTCCTCCAGACCCCAGATGGTAGAGAGTCGGGGGGGAGATCGCGGAAGAGCTTCACGGCCTGAAATATCAGGCCTTCTAGATCAAGCGGACAAGGTAGTTTGGAAAGGGTAAAATGCAGCATCTCCGGCTCGTCCACGGAAATTTCTAGTAGCTCCTTTCTGCGAGAAAGGATAATGGCAGCAAAAAGGTATATTGAAACAACAGGTTCCCACGCTAGTATGAAGTCAAACAGGCGAGCAATGTCGCTGTATTCTTGTATATCATGGGCGTACAATGTAAGAGTCGCTGCAAGCGCAAAGAACGGCCGGATACCTTCCAAGTGGCGACATATCGTAGGATCAGCCTTTTCGATGATTGCAGGTATAAGTTGGAGGTGTCTCAATGCTGGGGAGAGAGAAGGCAGCATGTAGTCCCGAATTCGAAACAGGGATATCCGAGCTACCGCTGGCACAGATTCCTTATCACCCAGCACTAGCAATAGGACCTGTGCAATATCGTGATACCCCTGGAAATAGCAGAGCATGGGGTAATTTCGTAACGCTTGCTTGATGACTTTTGACAAGTTACTTTTTTTCGAGGAAAGTTCATCTTCAGAGCCTAGAGGCGGAAAGTCAGCTAACTGGGCCTGAACCATATTTCCCAATATCCTTACACTCCGGGTAGTAAATAAATGACCGGTTGACATCTAATTGAACTTGCTCCTCATCACCATGGGGAGCCAAGTCGTCAATAGCTGACAGTCCATGGTCTGGCGAGCCTTTATCGTACTGAAGCAGGATAGGCCCTGTGCAAAAATTCATCAACTTGCGAATAATTGAGGCTTAAAAACGAAAACCTACAGGCTAGTTGTCGAAGTTCATCGTGAAGAAAACCGCCTTCCGAGGTGGCATGGGAGACCAAGGCATCCAGGTCTCGAAGATCACAGGCCTGGCGGATAGCATCGGCTTTCTCAGCTACACGCATTGACTCCTGGTCATCAAGTTGCAAGTCTGACGAGATAGAGGACGGATATTCGGCGTTTGCTTCCATCGAGCCTTTTTCTGAAGTATACTGGGTCTCCGGAGCCATACCTTCGGTTTGCCGACCTTCAAATGATTGGTTCATTTGCAGCTGACAGGAAGGGGACAGTCCTGAGTAATCCCCAAGCTGGAAGGAAAAGGCACTTATTTATTTATTTAAACAAAGAGGAAAGAAAAGAAAAAACCCCCTGGAAGTGCAAAGGATTGCTTGTTTCGTTGGCGTTTCCAACTAATATTATTCTGCCTATCGCATCGCGAAAGCGTTAATCATATGCAGCTGGCATCTGGAACCCCGTGCCAAGTCAGTGCTCGAGTGATGTGTCTACCAATTGCCAAAAGACATCAGCGATCAATAGAGCACTGTGGGGCCAAATTAACGTAGATCCTGGTGGTGAGGACTGCCCAAACGGAGCTTCTGCCCTTCGAGATGAAATTCAGGGATTTTGCGGTCACTATCCCGGTTAAGTCGCCAACAAAAAGTACTGGAGTAGATCTCAGCAGCGTATGGGAGGGGAAGATTTCCGCCTCAGGCTAGAATCGCCTCGGGTCCCGTGATTTCGCGGGTGGGTTTTTATTTACGCCGCCCACCGCCCAAACACGCCTTTTGCTGCAGCCAGCCCATCAGCCCCTCCATGGAAAAGAAAAATTCCAGCCGGATTGATGTCGGTCTTGCAAAAGCAAATGATCCAGTATGGCATGAGCTAAGGGCTCTGGTTTTATCACAGGGGGAAAAAAGAAACAAACACTACCTGTCCTGTGTCACTTAAAGTGCCGTAAAACGGTGATGGTTGATGGCATCATCAAAAACATCTCGCCGCGGATTTTATCACCCCTCCATCAGCTATTATACTTCGGTTGGCATTTCTTACCTGCAGAGATAGCTTTATAATTTTTACTTAGACCCAATACTGACAAAAATCAGATGCGAATTGGGCTGGGCTATTGAAGACGCATTGTCGTACTATATAACGGAGAGCATTAAAACGCTTCCCCACACGTGGTGGAACTTCAAACTTGTAAGTTCTCCGCTTCGGTTGGTTATCCACCAGTCTTGTTATTATTCTTGCAAGATTACTATATTTATCTTTTCAAAGCTGTCTAATGCTTCGAAACAGAATACATATCTTTCGGCCCAAATTTTTGTCTGTCATCAGCAGTCCTTCTCCGGAGTAAGGTGGTCGTGTGCTGTCGCAAGTCCTTCCTTATCTGCTATTCTTTTCTTTTCCGATCGGAACTAAACAAATATGAAAACTTGTCCTCCTACCTCTAGGCATGACTTGGGGAAACATATTTAGCTTTTAACATTTTCTCTACTGTATTATTTCCCTTCTTGCTCTTCCTCTTTTATCCCTTTTTTCCCACCTCGAAGTTTTGCAGACACTTTCCTTCGCCCTTGTATTTATACTGACGCTTCCGCCATACACTTGGGGTCGAATGAAATAAGAACATTTCAACTCCACGGATCATTTGATTCTCGCATCTACTCTTTATTGATACCAGCTCTTGTGTGTTCATACGCATCGGAGCCTGCACATGACTTACCATGGCTCTACCAAGGAATAACAATGATCTTGGATTGCAACCTACAAGGCGGTCCAACGATGGAAGGATGGATATAGATTCCCCAGGCAACGGAGCTAGAGCTGGGCTGCTTACTCACACTTTAGTTTCAAGTCCAATCATTCAATGGATCCTCCCTGCTCGCCTAAGGGGCAAGTACCAAAATGACGTGGTATTTGTTGGGGAACGAAGTTTGCAGATCAAAGAGGCAGTGTTGGGGATTCATCTCGAGGAGGTTACCTCAAAGTCAGACTTCGACGCTCATATCATGGCCGCCAAAGTGATCAATGTCAGCACAGAATTGCCTTGGGAGGCTCAGATGAAATTAGGGTCTAGCAATGCGGACGTCAATCTGCAAAAGGATCTTCCCCCTCAAATAATGGTCCTCAGCCTTGCATCAAGGGAGCTAGTATTTCTTTATTACTCAAACACGGCAGGCCATTTTATACACTACCATCGGCCATTGCCAAATGATGTTAGTACCTTTGAGAGGTTTGGTCGGAATATTGCGGTAGAACCAAGGTAAGTCGCCGAGAGTGCCGCATGGAGACAAAAGCAAGGTCGGCCCGTAAAATTGGACAAGGGAAACATGCTAATAACTTCTCAGATCTAGAGCGGTTGCAGTCAGTGCATCCTGTGACTATTTCGGTGTCTTTATCCTGAAGAAGCCCCCCGTTCTCCAATCCCAGATGGCAGAGAACCAGTTAGATCCGGTAGCTGAGGTAGACAATTTGCCCTGACCAATCGCGTGGGAGCCCCAAAGATCTAACTACAATAATCACTAGGAACGCTTTTTTCGTGTCGAGGGTGACATCGTCTTCATGGAGTTTCTTTATCCAAGACCTGAAGACGGAGATAAAATCATTCTTCTTCTCTTGGTTTCGCATGATCAAATCACACATGCTGTTTGCTACGAATGGAATGCAAATCAAGTTTTACGGCATGCTCGTCCACGCATAACTAAAAAGCTACTCCCATTTGAGGATAGATTGCCGACAATGTTGATCCCGTTGACAAAAACTTCCTCTTTCATGCTAATCACAACGACATCTATGACTATCTACAAGAACAAACTCGACCCTCAAACACAGCCTAATAGGTATCCTCTCCCTGTTCCGGACATTGAACCTCAAAGATCACCTCTTTGGACCCGGTGGGCTCGGCCACTACGAAACTGGCTATATAACCAAAAGCATGATGATATCTATCTTTGCCGTGAGGATGGGCGCATATTCTACCTGGGTATCGGTAACGAAGGGGAAGTCGAAAACCAAGCGCACCTTGGGCGTCTCTGTTGCGATGTTGATGCTGCATTCGACATTCTGGATATTGGACATGAAGGCGGCGATCTCCTTCTCGCGGCTGGCAATACAGGAGACGGCGGGCTTTTTATTCAAAAGGCTCGAGAGCATCCAAGATGTGTTCAAAAGTTTATGAATTGGACCCCAGTCACGGATTCGGTCATCCTGAAGTCTCACGATTCCAATACAGCAAGTAGTGATCGGTTGTTTGTATGCTCTGCCTCTTCCTTCTCGCGAGGCGCTGTCGTTGAGCTTCGGTATGGAATAGAAGCCCAAATTGGATTTGTCATCCCATTCGAAGAGCTGTCAAATACGAGGGATCTCTGGACTATTCCGGATAACATCAATGGAGGAGTCTATGTCCTAACATCTGATCCCGTTTCTTCGAATGTGATCTATATTCCGGCCAATGACGACGAGGAATTATCTGCGATTGACGAAACAGACTGTGGATTGGACCTTAACTCCCAGACCTTGGCGGCAGGACACACGGACTCGGGTGTGCTGATCCAAGTGACGAACGAAGCGATACTGCTCGGAGCTACGGCCCAAGCGCCGATCACCGAAGCACGGTCCAATGTTCGTTTGGATATAAGCCCCAAAAGTGTGGCTGTAGCTGCGGTAAACGGACCGTCTTCCCTCATTGCCGTTGCTATCAGAGGACAACAGGGAACGCATCTGTCCGTCAAAAGGATCGACGTCTCGGAGGCCCAACCCCAACTATCTGATATCAACCAACCCATCGGGGTTCCTTACGATCCCGTTTGCATGGCAATTGAAACATTTGAAATGGGCTCTTTTGTGTTCATCGGCGCAGGCAACGGCAAACTCTTCGTCTACCGTATAAGAAATGATATCAATCTCGTCCTCGAATTTCCTGTTGTTTTGAACAACGATGATGATGACATATCAAAGGCCATCGATAGCATTGCAATTGTCCAACAAACTTCACAACCACCGTGTAATAAATTTGTTTTGCTCTGCGGTCTACGAAGTGGCTTTTTGATACCTCTCGAAATCTCACTAAACCCCGATAGCCCAGCCACCGATCACCTAGCTGTGCGACAGACAACACCTCAACACCTAGGGCACACTTCAGTTAAAGTCCAAGGCAGCGGTAACACTGCATTACTGACCTGCGGGAATGGCTTTTGGCAGGCATCCTGTCTTCAAGAGGATGAAATCTGTGACTGTACGGTTCAAAGGATATGTATTACGGACCAGAATAATGTAAGTTCAACGTGCTCTTGACTTCTCGTGCCAGAATGTGTAACATTTTCTCTAGCCTGCCTACTACCCTAAAAACATAAACAGCTTCACTCTCACAAGCATTGGGAATCCAAACATTAATGGCTTTTCTGGAAGCCTTTTCTGTATTGCAGATGGGCAGCTCATGATCGGTACCTTGGACCAGAGCGCGAAAACTATCCCTCGAAGAATCAATTTACCAGGGAGCGCGACCAAATTGGCCTATTCACAACATCTGAGGAGTTTGATTGTAGCTTACACCAAAACCACTTTTGAAACAGAGACGGATCCCATCAAGCGTTTCACGCGCCCCTACATTGAATTTGTTGATCCCGATCTTCAGCATTCACTTGATGGCGAGGGCACTGAAGAGAACAAAGATAAACCCTGGCGGCCACAAGGAGCTGCCGGGGAGAAAATCAGCTGCATTTTGGAATGGACGCCCACGAAAGACGATGAAAAGTATCATTTCATTATCATTGGAACGGCCCGCCGTAATCAGCAGGAGCGCGGCCGAGTTATCTTCCTCCAAGCATCCCGAGATTCATCTTCGGCGATTGAATGCTCCGTAAAATATATCCACAAATTTGAGAGCCCTGTCTACTCCATTGTCCCATACGGCGATTTCACGTTGATGGTTTCAACTGGCCATGAAATTGTAGCGTTGGAACCCAAAATTTCTCAGACACGACGAGTTCGGGCAGCAAGATATTCAGTCTTGTCCCCCGCGGTCTCAATGACCGCCCATGAGCCATATCTCTACCTATCGACATCAAGGGAGTCCCTCCTCATTCTCAAGGCGTGCAATGACAAAATAGAACTCCATGCATACGATCGCCAAAAACATGATGGACTTTCCCATATCCATATAGGTGGAGATATGAACCTCATACTTGCCTCCAGCAGAGGCGGTCGCGTCAGCCTGCTCACAGAAGGCGGCGTGACAGACAACGACAAGATGATGCCGGTTGCATTGTGCGAGGCGCACCTCCCGTCATCGGTGATGAGACTCAGTACCAGTTCCAAGCCCTCCCCTCTATCCTCTCACCTGAAAGTGTTCTACGGCACGGCCATGAATGGTATTGTGTACCGTTTCCTGATACTCAGTGAGAACGAATGGCGCCTCCTACGTCTTTTGCAGAACCTTTGCACCCGCGACCCCGTCATCTGCCCATTCACACCTAAGAGAAAGAGACAGCGGAACCCTGTAGGCCTTGAGTCTCTTGAATTCCAGCCATCCCAAATGCACATCGACGGGGATATCCTGAGCCGTCTAGTTCTGCGCGGCTCTAGTTACTTGATGCACATGCTAGTGGCAGAGGAATTCTACAATCCTACTTCTTTAGAAAACGGTTCTGCACAGGCGACGTTGGAACGATTCTCGGAGCTCGCTCGGGATGTCCTTGGAGAATCGCCAAACCAGGTAGATGCGGTCATACGGTGGTTAAAAAAAGTGTTCCACGTAGAGTTCTAGAAACGAAAGAAGAAGAAAAAAAATTCCAAGTACCTCTTCAAACTGTTTCCATCTATACATAAGCACACATCACGCCAGTGGCAAATAACACTTCTACTAAATGATATTTCTTCGTCCTAAAGTAAGATTAAATTGATTTGCTAGTCAGCGTTTAAGTTATGGAGCCCAGGATTATATTGACTGGCCTTGAGCTGGATGGTAAGCTGCCTCGACTGTGGTCTCATCACTGGGGTTCTCAACGTCGTGTGCGGCTTAATAAATCCACGACGTTCGGCTGTCCCCACCACCAAAGCCAAATCCACCCAAAATTCTTACAACCCCAACTCTTCCACTCTCTCCTTCACATCAACCACCGGGGGAGGAAATTCCAGGTGTTTATTTCCTTTAATTTCCCTTATTTATCTCGCCTCAGCCTTATTACATCGCTGAGAGGCTACTGGGACTTTTTTCCTTAGCCAAGCTTCATTCTTTCCACCCACTGCTCCGCCGGAGACCAGCCACGGCCGAGAGAAAGCTGATATTGTACGTGTTCCCTCCACATTCCACCACCGCAAGTACCGTAGGATCCAAGGGGCAGGAACAAAATAAAAAAAAAAAAATCAAAACGAAAAGGTAGTATTAACCATCTTGCAACAGCGCAGTTTTCCGCTAGAACTCCCCTCCAACTCAAATATATCAATCCACCCAACATGGCACCGAAGAAGAAGGGAAATAAGAAGCAGCAGGAAGACGATTGGGAAGCAGAGCTGGGAGAGTCGATTCCCCCCGCTGGCAGTGGAGCGGAGACACCGGCCCAGGATGAGGCCCCTGCTGCTGGTGAAGAGGAGGGAGGAATGGGCGGTGGTCTTCTCGCCGCTCTGAGGAAGAACAAGACCAAGAAGGCCAAGAAGGGAAAACCTGCGAATGATTTTGTTGAGGGCGAGGACGCTACCGAGGGTGCGAATGGAGAAGCCGACTTTTCCAGCAAGCAACCCGAGGAGGGTACGTTCGATGAAGATGACGTTTTCGCTGGGAATAAGAAGAAGCCCGTCAAGGCTGCTGCTCCCGAGCCAAAGGAGGCTGAAGAAGAGGAGGGTGGTTTCCGGGTGAAGTCTAAGAAGGAGAAAGAGAGGGAAAAGAAGGAAAGGGAGAAGCAACGGAAGAAGGAACAGGTACAGTTTTCTTCCTTTCCCCCCTTATTCCACTATAATTTTCCCCGGGATGTTGCCCTTTTCTATGTTCTGTATGGCTAACATGTTCATTCTTGTTTGTCATTCTAGGCCGCGAAAAAGAAGGGATCCGAGCCCGCAAAGCAGCAGGCAAAGCCTGAGCCTGTGAAGGAGGCTGCCGCCGCCGCGCCCACACCCGTTGCTGCTGCACCCGAGCCCACCACAGGTGGCAAGAAGAAGAAGGTCCCCGCTCATTTGGCTGCTATTCAAAAGCAGCAGGAAGCCCTCCGAAAACAACGTGAAGAAGAAGAACAACGATTAGCGGAAGAACAGGCTGCCGCGGAGGCGCGCCAGCGTCTTGACGAGGAAGAAGCGAAGAAGAAGGAGGAAGCTCGCCAGCGAAAGAAGGAGAAGGAGAAGGAGAAGAAGGAACAATTAAGGAAAGAAGGAAAGCTACTCACCAAAGCCCAGAAGGAAGCAAAGGAACGTAATGAACTCCGCATGAAACAAATGCTTGCTGCTGGTGTAGTTGTTGCTGGATTGGATGAGAACAAGGCCGACAAGAAGAAGCCTGTGTATGAGAACAGGAAGAAAAAGGGCCCCAAGAAGCAGGAGGATGATTTGGAAGCTGCCGCCGCTCGGGCTAAAGCCCAGCGCGAAGCTGAGGATGAGCGACGACGAAAGGAGGAAGAAGAGAAGGCCAAGGCTGAAGCGGAGGCCGCCGCTGCCGCTGCCGGTGGAGATGATGACGAGGAAGTCGATGACTGGGAGAAGGCTGCAGAAGCTGAAGACGTGAAAGACAGCTGGGATGCACCTAGTGACGAGGAGGAAGAAGAGGAGAAGGAGGCCACGAATGGCAAAGCCAGCAAGCCCGCAGCTGAGGAAGAGGATGAGTCTTCAGAGGAAGATTCTGACGACGATTCAGATGAAGAGCAAACTGCGGCACAACTTGCTGTCGCACAGAGGAAAGCAGAAGCTGCCGAACGACGAAAGAAGCAGCACGAGGAAGCTCTGGCTGCTCGCTCCAAGGACAACCTGCGCTCTCCTATCTGCTGTATTCTTGGTCACGTCGATACTGGAAAGACCAAGCTGCTGGATAAGATCCGACAGACAAATGTCCAAGAAGGCGAAGCTGGAGGTATTACCCAGCAAATCGGTGCAACCTACTTCCCCGTCGATGCTCTGCGCCAGAAGACCACTGTTGTTAACAAGGATGGCCAATTTGAATTCAAGATTCCCGGCCTGCTGATCATCGATACCCCCGGTCACGAGTCGTTCTCCAACTTGCGCTCCCGAGGTTCTTCGCTTTGTAACATCGCTATTCTGGTCGTCGATATCATGCACGGTCTCGAGCCGCAGACCCTCGAGTCCATGAGATTACTCCGCGATCGTCGCACACCCTTCATCGTCGCTCTGAACAAGATCGATCGTCTGTACGGTTGGAAGAAGATTGATAACAACGGCTTCCAGGAGTCTCTCGCCATGCAGAGCAAGGGAGTCCAGAACGAGTTCCGTACCCGTCTCGAGCGGACCAAGGTCCTCTTCGCCGAACAAGGATTCAACGCTGAGTTGTTCTCAGAAAACAAGTCCATGGCTCGCAATGTCTCTCTTGTCCCAACATCCGCCCACACAGGAGAAGGTATTCCCGACATGCTGAAGCTGCTGACGACGCTGACTCAAGAACGTATGACCAACGCCCTCATGTACTTGTCGGAAGTTGAGTGTACCGTTCTCGAAGTCAAGGTCATTGAAGGTCTCGGTACCACCATTGACGTCGTTCTCTCCAATGGTATCCTCCGCGAGGGTGATCGAATTGTCCTTTGCGGTCTTAACGGACCCATATCAACCAATATTCGAGCACTTCTAACCCCAGCGCCACTCAAAGAGTTGCGTTTGAAGTCGCAATACGTTCATAACAAGGAAGTCAAGGCTGCTCTTGGTGTGAAGATTGCCGCCAATGACCTCGAACATGCCATTGCTGGTTCTCGTTTGATGGTGGTCGGGCCTGACGATGACGAGGAGGATATTGAGGAGGAAGTCATGTCTGATCTGGAGAACTTGCTCAGCAAGGTCTCCAGGGATCAGCGCGGTGTCAGCGTGCAGGCCTCGACCCTTGGATCTCTCGAAGCCTTGCTAGAGTTCCTGCGTGTCTCCAAGATTCCCGTTGCCAACATCTCAATTGGTCCCGTTTACAAGCGTGATGTGATGATGGCCGGTACCATGTTGGAGAAGGCGAAGGAGTATGCGGTCATGCTTTGCTTCGATGTCAAGGTTGACAAGGAAGCACAGGCTTACGCCGATGATGTGGGCGTGAAAATCTTCACTGCAGACATCATTTACCACCTATTCGATGACTTCACCAAGCATATGGCAGAATTGACTGAGCGCAAAAAAGAAGAGAGCAAGCTTCTTGCCGTTTTCCCCTGCGTTCTCCGCACCGTCGCTGTCTTCAACAAGAAGGACCCTATCGTCATTGGTGTCGATGTCGCAGAAGGAAGCCTCCGATTGCATACACCTATCTCTGCCGTGAAGACGAACTCGGTCACTGGAGCCAAGGAAATTATCGAGCTTGGTCGAGTGTATGTTCCCCTGTTTTCCCACACATACCGTATGCATTCGTTATATATGTGCTAATTTCCTTTTTTCCCGCTTTGCAGAACCGGTATCGAACGTGACCACAAGGCCATCCAAGTGTGTAAAAAGGGTCAACCTTCGGTTGCTGTCAAGATCGAAGGGAGCAACCAGCCTCTGTACGGTCGTCAACTAGAAGAGTCAGACACCCTGTACTCCCACATCTCGCGTGCCAGTATCGATACCCTCAAGGAATTCTACCGCGCCGATGTTTCGATGGAAGAATGGGGTCTCGTCAAGAAGCTCAAGCCCGTTTTCGATATTCCTTAAAGATATCCGTAATATATTTACTTTCCTGGTTCATTTTGCCTACCCGGACTCCAGAGGTGCAAGGTGGAACGGTTTCCAGGGGTGCAGATTAGGGCTGGGATGACCTATCCAGACCTCTTAAGAGGTTATGGTTTATGGAATAATGGATCATGAAGCGACAGACTCATGCTTGCCTTTACAAAAAAAAAAGGATGGAATTTCATGATATGACTTGATTGTGGAAAAAGTGTATATGACATTAGGAGCCACAAAAGAGTTTTGTTTGATACCTAGTTTATTTTTTTTTTTTTTCTAATGACATTTACAAAATTAGGTAGTTTGTTCAATGGATATTTTTTGGTTTTACATTTTGGTCTATCTAACGGGAGCCTGCCAAACCTATTATTATATACATCGGCAAACACCATCCCCGTCACCCCAAGAGTCTCGTCCAGCCCAAGTCATACACATACATACACCCACCATAATCCCACGATTCCCATTAAATCCTCGTACCAAATCCAAACAAGGCCAAGAAAACCACCCTGAGAAAAAAAATCACTAATAATCCCCCCCATCCCATCTCTCAACCTTTCCGCCCCTTTTATCCCAATCCAACCAACTCCCCTCATAGACACCAATCTTCTCCACATCATACCCCGCCTGCGCCGCCAACTGCGCCGCCGCCCTCGCCCTAACGCCCGCCTTACAGTAAAAAACCACATCGGGCCCATTCTCCCCGCTCGCCTTTGCCGCCTCAATTTCCTTCACACCAGGCTTGGGAAAGCCGAAGCGCGTCTCGAATTCGTCGGGGGTCAGGAAGAGGGCATCGGGTTGGGATGCGAGGGGCACGCAGACGGCGGAAGGGATTACACCTGTTGACTTGAGTTCGGCGGGTTCACGGACGTCGATTAAAATTAGGTTTTTGTTTGGGGAGGCGGATGTTATCTGTATATTATTTGTTAATATCTATACCTTGGTATTTATACGCAAAGAAGGTAAGGGGTAGACGGGGAAAGTACATCGTCAAACATCCATTCGCGAAAGGTCGGGTGAGCGGCGGATGCATCGCTATTGTGGCGGACAAAAGAGGGCTGAGATAGACCCAGTCGAGTGGGCTTGGCGCCCAAAGATAGAGAAGAATTGGATGTAACTGATCGCGGGGATGAGCGGAGGAGACAAGGTGATCTGGTTGAGTGGTTCCTGGCGAATGCGGCGGTTGGAGCGAGGGAGCTGCTGCCGTGTTTTGCGGTCCGGGAGAGGAGTGAGGTGACCGGGCGTCGGAGTGTTAGGGAGGCCATTTTGTGGTATGGGCTTTTTATATACGATATAGGATTCTATATCTGGATCTAGGCTGCCTGGAAAGAAGAAGGGACGAAAGGTAAGAGTGGTAGAGACGAGGTTGAAGATATCTTTGCCTCGGGTGATGTCAGTGGGGGGAGAGACACACCGCCTGCTGGATAGGGTGGTGGTATTCTGGGGCCTTTTTTTCGAGTCAAACTCTAAGATAAGAGATTGGAAATAATTAAAGATAGAAATTTTGGGTAGGTATTCGGTATACATTACTCCTAAAGGGAACCGCTCTGCTAACAGGACAGGTGTGCATACATCTGGAAGTGCGTAGATATGACATCAAGTCACAGGGTTCCCGAGGGAAGGAGAAACCTCAACCAAGAGAATGTTCTCACTGAAGCTAATCTATGTGGTGGTTATCATTAGAAAAATTATTTTTATCCTATGTACAAGGGACAGCTTGTGTCCCAGCGGACACCACCAGTTACAAATTGTTGAAACCAGCATGCCCAAACCCGAACCCATACCTCTCAAAGACTGCACACTGCTCAGGAGAAACAGGCCCATCGGTATACGATGGAGGGAAGCTAAACTTATTGACATCCCCCGTGCCATCACGACCAAACTGGCGGATCACATACCCCTGTCGCGCAAAAACGTGGTACGTGGTGCTGTACGCGGGCCCTCTGATCTTGAGCATCTCCACACTTGGATTCGGATCATGGGTGTGGAAGAACGCCCCCCAGATATCGTTTATTACCTGGGAGTGGAGTAGGCCGTCGGCGTCGTCGTAACTTCCGTTTTCCCAGATATTCACGGTACCCCAGACAGGAATGACGTCCGCTCCGTGGCAGGTCGCATTGTACACGGCATTGGGAAAGCAAATCTCGGGTGTCGCGGAGTCATTGAAGTTGAAGCCGCGAGTGAAGAGACCTTGGTAGAGGGCCGGGAAGGTGTGAGTCTCGGTTGCAAGGTCTAGGAGATGCGAGAGTGAACAGATATATTCACTATGAGTGATGAAGCTCGCGAGTGCCACCCGCACACCGTCGGGGTTAGATGAATCGACGAGGAAGGCCCCGGAGGTAACCATCTGGTAGGCCAGGTCAAGTGGGTAGATGAGCGAAAGGGCAGCATCCAAAGCTACCTGGCTGGATCCGAGTTGAGGCACAGCATCTAGGAAGGCAGCGGCTTCGTCCTTCATGGAGGTGAAGATAGCGGGCACACGATTCGGAAGCTGATCGTTTTCTAGGAGCCTATAGAATTGATCGTCAACAACGCCGCTATTGGAGTCATCAAGTATCGGGAGGTATGCCTCGCTACTAGCCACAAAGGCACTGTAGTGCAGGTAGCCACTGTTGATGTCCGAAGCCACGGCGTTGGTGTCAACCTCCAGGAACTTTGCAGCTGGGACGGACTGAAGACAAGTGACCAGTTCCTTTTCGGACTGGGTGTTGTCGCACCCCACATCAGAGGATATCTGAGGTATGAGGTATTCCGTATATACCTTGCGGGTGAACCATGGGGTACCAGCTGGCCACGATTGAGCAATTGCACCTGTAAAC
This sequence comes from Aspergillus diversus, assembly GCA_027569885.1. Taxonomy (NCBI): domain Eukaryota; kingdom Fungi; phylum Ascomycota; class Eurotiomycetes; order Eurotiales; family Aspergillaceae; genus Aspergillus; species Aspergillus diversus. The sequence continues at coordinate 63,973 of JAPDKZ010000028.1, forward strand.
AGACCCTTGGCCGCGGACGAGGATAGCAGGGCTGCAACACTCTGGGCCCCGGCAGACTCCCCAAAGATAGTCACTCTCTCAGGGTCGCCCCCAAAGGCAGCAATATGCTCCTTGACCCATTGAAGAGCCAGGATCTGATCTTGGATCGCTTGGCTGCCTGACAAAAGACTTTCTGTAGCGAGGAATCCTAAGGCTCCTAGGCGGTAGTTGAAGGTGACAGTGACCACATCACTCCTGCTTGCAAAATTACCCCCGTCGTACATGCTTGAGGAGGAACTCCCAGTGGTGAAACCTCCGCCGTACAACCACACAGCGACAGGGCGAAGGTGCTCACCGCTGAAGGACCCATTACCCGCAGGAAGAACTGGTGTATACACGTTGAGATACAGGCAGTCTTCCGAAAACTGCAGATCGCGATCATCACCATGGCTGGGTCCCCCTTCCACCTGCACGCAAGAATCCCCAAAGGAGGTTGCCTTCAAAACCTTGGAACCCGAGTATGGTTGGGGCGGCATAAATCTCAGCTTGCCCACCGGGGGATCGGCGAAGGGGATTCCAAGGAACCGAAACGAACGTGCATCACGATATCCTACCAGGTTGTATTCGCCCGCCTTCACGGAAATTTCCGAGTACCCTTCCGGCTGGATATTATGGACTGTGGTTGGAGGCGGGCTTGAAGTGCAAAGAACTGGAAGCTGCGCCTGGCAAGACACAGGAGTTAACTCCTGGCGTCCATAGGCATATGAGACGCAACCATGATGTGCAGACGCGTGCCGAGACTCAACCCAGAGGGAGCCACCAGGAGGCAAGTCTCCGTTATGGACAAGGTAATCGAACTGATATTGAAGCTGTTTCAAACTGATGTGGTCTTGGGAACCGGAAATCGTATAGATGCTCTCGCCCATGGTCGAGCAGACGGACTTGGCTCCGGAATTGGTCTCTTTACTGTACCCAAGAATCGCAGCAGTACTCCTATTGCTGCTGACGGGGTTGAGATCATTGTAGTTCAGCACCTGTAACGTGCCCAGCTTATCGATCGAGGGAGTTTGGTTGGCAAAAATGGCCCCCCATGCTTGTCCATAAAGGAGGGAAGCCGCAAGAAGAAGCTGAGCCCTCATCGCGAAGCACAGCAAGCACAACAGATTGTGAGAGCTTTTATCACCAGGTGCTACTCATCATGACACCCGCCAACGAGGAGGCTACAAATGCATTTTTAACGGCTTCTTCCCTGAGAGCACTTATGTTGGAGCTAATCCATTAGTGCATCGTCGGCGCCCAATAATAATGCGTTTGTTGCTACCAAATGACCTTGGTCGTGGTTTGCACATCGCAATTTGAATAATTTCTGCCCCGCCTATCTAAGGGTGAGACACACAGTGCCACTGTCCAATCCTTGAGTGGATTTAAATAAGTTCTGGATAAATTTCCCCTGGCTGCTGGAAGCTGTCAATGATTATTTAAGTGGAGCCTCTAGCGGGTTCGAGATCCGGTAAGCGAACGGCCTAAAGCATCCGATTTATGCACATATGAACTCCGGAGATACGAAACCACCTTGTACACGAACTATATACGTTGTAAAGGCAACATATAAAAAGAACAATGGAAAACTTCTCGAAAGTTGCGCGAATTCTCGCCTGAAATGGGGGAGCTGGGGGATAGCTGATGACCCAAGATCCCCCCCAAGTTCAGCATACAAATGTATTAGTTTCGCAACCTTGAGAAACAAAACATAGAAGAAAGCAATTAGTATTAGTTATAGTCCATAATCTAAGCTATCGTGTCATCTCGAATGCCCAATTCTGACTCAAGCAGACGATTTCACATGCTCCGTTCCGTATCGCGTATTTCCGAGTCACTTATTCCAACATACCCCCCACCCTAAAAAACTAGGAATGGGGCGAAGGAGCCAAACCTTGCCCATGAAATAAAAAATAAAAAAAAAAAAACATGAAGGTGCTCTGATGGGGCAACTAGGGCAGAGCCTCGATGCAAGTAGATACAAGGGCGAGAAAGATAAAAAGGAATAATTTAAGGCCGTTCTATCACCAGGATAGAATTAAATGCCCAGACCAAGCAGGTACGCCGCTCGGTCCTGGAGCGCATGCAGGTATGGGATTTGATCGAGACCAGATTTAGGTGACGGGTCTGGTCCCCCGCATCGCTCGATAGAAACGAAAAGCGCTCAAGCACGCGGACGGAACGTAAGTAAGCAGTCATCCTGTAATATATTAGAAAACGTGCGGGAAAAGAAGGGTAGAAAATAAGACTGCTAGGTGAAAACATACCTGGGGGAAAATCGTGGCGAACACCTTGATTTCCTCTGATTCGGGAGTAGGGGTGTGTTCCCAGTCCATCTCCATGCTGGCCTTGCCAATCATGGCCATCAAGTTCTGAACGGCGTAGGTCTGGCCAAGGCAGTAGTGAGGTCCGGTGCCGAATACGAGCCAGTTCTTGGACTGTTTCTCGGCGGTACCGGTGATCCAGCGCTCAGGTTCGAATGAGTCGGCATTAGGGTAGGCTTCCTCGTCATGGGTGGCGGGCCACACAGATGGGATAAGCATGGATCCCTTTGCGACGGTGATGTTTTCGGTGATGGGGAAGTCCTTCTTGCACAGGTAAGGAACCATGATGACAGGTGGGCGGTAGCGCAAGGTCTCCTTGACAACAGCGCGGGTGTATTCCATGTTATCGAGAAGGTCCATGGTCAGGGGTGCCTTGATGTCTCCATTGCGAAGGCGCAGGTTTTCCTCGCGAACCTTGTCGAGAATCTCCGGGCGGTCAGCCATGAGCTGGAACAGCCAGGTGCAAGCGGCGCTGGTAGCATCTTGGGAAGCGAACAGGAATGTGAAAATAGTTTGGGCGACCTCGTAGTCAGAGAAATCACGAAGGAGCTGAGCGGGCTTCTCAGACTCGTCGACGGGAACTCCCTGGGCAATTTTCGCCCGGTAGTTAGCAGAATCTAGTTGTGCCTTAACCCAAGCATCCATGATGCAGGAGATTTCTCCTCCAGCAGCCATCCGGGCCTTGCTCTTAGCGGAGCATCGGGAGAACTCCTCAAGGACCATATCCGCGGCCTTCTTTCCGTACCAAGTCTTGGTGAAAGGCAAGATAATGGGGAAGTTAACCAGCTCCATGGCGGCAGTGATGTTATAGTAATCATCGGCGATCTTTTGGACAGCCTCCTCGGTAATGTAATGACCGACAAAGGTGCGGCAGGAGACGGCGCACATCAACTCACGGAACTCAGGCATCCAGGGAGTAGGCTGGTGCTTGGTCTCTACAGACTTCTTAAGAAACCGCGCATAATAGTCGTTGTACACTTCCTCCATGCGGGGAAGATAGAGAGAAAGAGCATGGCGGGTGAAGAGACCGTTCAGACCCTTGCGGAACTCGACGTGCTCTTTACCATCCAAGAACACCCAATTTGTCTTACCAAGCAGCTTGTGAGCAGCATCCACCACACAGGGCTTAACATAACCCGGAGAGTTGAAGATCTTGCGGGACATATCACGGGTAGACGCAATGACGACGAACCTATTGGGAGTCCAATTGTCAGTCTAGTACGGTTGTTATTGCGTGGAAGGTGAAAAATTCACATCCATGCAACAAAAACTCGAGGGGCACCTACTTGTGGAAGACAGACACACAGCTCAGATCTCCACTATCCCATTTCGCCTTGTACTCGTGGAACTTGGGATTGACGGATTGGAGGAAAGGTCCCATAAACGGCAGTTTCCATGCCGGGCCAATGATTGAACCCTTCAGATAAATGTATCGGACTAAGAGACCCCACAGAATCAGCACCCAGGGAGATAACCATGATCATACAGAATACTCACACTGGTCATAGGCGACCGCGAGTGCCAGCAAAGTCAACAAGGTTTTCCAGACCGTCAAGCCAGCGAGAGCGTTGGCCAAAAGGCCCGCGGGTTCGAAGAGTAAGGGGGAAATCGTAGCATCCGCAGAAGGGGAGACAAAGCTCCCATTGATCTCGGCCATATCCAGTAATTGATCAGTCTCCAAAAGCGATTATGGGCGAAGAAGGAGGAGCAGGAGAGCCCGAGTTCCAGGAGATGCGACTGGAACAGTGGAGGAGGGTTTGACGGGAGAGGAAAAATGTTGTCGAGGTAAATTCCACAGGAGAACAGAGCCGCTTCTACGGTCAGGTGGGAGAAGCCAACCACGCGATTCCCGACACAAACAAAGAAGGGGGGTGGAAGAAAAAGCGAAGGAAAAAAAATTACTAACTCCTTTCGATGATTTATTGTAAGTCCAGAGGGTGGACCCGATCATCCATTGTGTGAAAGGGGGGGAGGTGCGCATAGAAAGCACAGTGGCCGATGAAATTTAATTAAAAGTCGCTCAAAGTGGAGCCAGACCGGCGGGGATTTCATTTCTTTTCCATTATTATTTTTTCCCCTTAATGCTGCTTCCTCCAATGGCTGGCTGTGGCTTCAGGAACGGCAGCTGGGACTTCCGGGAGACCGCCTTGGATGTGAGTATTCGCAGTATTTAATACAGCACCCGCAGGTCCGGGAATGGGCCAGGACGGGGGGGTGCACAATGCTGCGTGCTCAGGGAGAATATACAGTTATCCCACTTCATCGGCGGTTTATGCTCTCCAGAGTTCCAGACCTTCAGATTCGAGCCAAATAAAACACACCTTTACTAATACAAGACGTGTTGAGAGGGTGAGGGAGAATGTTAAATCCTGCGAATTAAATAGCATGTATCGTAATGTCAATACATACTTCGTCCGCTCCAGGTTGAGTTCTGAGCACATGCCACCATCACTCAATCATCCAATCGGGTACTGGAAAGCCGGATCACCTTATTCATGTTGACCCTGAAGAGGCCTGAGGCATGTCTGCTGGGCAATTGAGTGCTCAAGGTTTCCACATCCCACGGTGCTAATGGGATGATAAAGCCAACGCTAAGGTTGCTGTAGCCGTCTAGTGTCGATTTTGAGCACGGGGAGCTTAAGCAGAATATGGAAAAGAGAACGAATGTCAGGTAGGTAATTTTGAAGCGCGTACACTTTGTTTACATCGATCCTGGTAGTAAGTAATATATAACTCTCCCCTTCCAAACTAAGCATGTAGATGTGAACTCTCTATTTCTCGCCAGGATATCGCGCCTTGAATTTTGGAATTTTCTGTCAGCATGCGACCACCGGTTGGAACCTTGGAGGATGTCGCCTAATTTATGTTTTTTTCTCGAAGGGTGTATCGTTGTTAGGTTTCTCGGAAGACCTCAACCGTTCTCAATCTCAATTGTAAATCGGCTTCGATCGGATTGGGCATTGCCAGCGGCCATCCATCAGCCGCCAAGTGCAGAATCCAGCTAGCCTTGTCGATCGCTACAAAAGGGTGGAATCTGCGATAAGAACCAATCAGCATCTCAGAACAAATGCGAGAACGAACATCAATTTTGCAAGAGGAAAAATAACTATGGTCCTTTAGAGTCCTTATAATTATGGAAGAGATGTCTTGCAAGCACGCATCCCGAGGGAATTTTGAGCGTCAAAGTAAAGATATATAAGACAGCTAGGGTCGCGGGCAAAGGTACACTCTTTGATATTGACAATATAAGAAACAATCTTGAACCTTCATCACGGGAAGAGTAGGAAGGTTTCCCAGACAAAGAAGCAAAAAACATGGTTACATCTAATTTTAGTTTAGAAGTAAGCATGGCTTGGGAGGACTGTTTATCTCATTGTGAATGTTATATGGATGGTCCGCGCATTTTAGCTCTCTCGAAAACCATGGATGCTTAATAATTGCTCAAGTCTGAAGATCTATTTGAACAGCGAGTCGTACGTATTTGATCATTTGATACTACATCTCAGCCCTAAGAATATGTATGTACCCTGGCCTTCCCAACCACGGTTCCCAACTTGGGAAGAAGAAGTTGGGTGGGCGTGACCAACATAACAGTTGATCTGCACCACCAAGTTATAATTATCAAACCCAAAGAAACCTCTCCAATCAGACCGAATAATCCGACCGCTATTGGAGCCGTGTAGCTCGATTATTGGCTCTCAGTTGTGTACTGGGTAAAACATGGGCTGAGGCAGTGTCCTCCTGGACCAACCAGACGTTTCTGCCCGATCTGCAGCCATCATCGAAGCGAGTATACGAGAGGATGAGGATGGTCGCTGAATACGAACAGGATCTGAAAGGTCTCACACGTCAAACGGCCTCGACTCCTTTCGGGAAGATAAAGAGGTTGTTCACTCTCTTCTTTTCCTTTCTTCTTTTGACAATGTCGGCTTACCCTCCCATCGTTTCGAACTCCCCATTCTATACTCCATAACCTTAACGGTTGTCATTTTGACTGTCCAAGCAACTGCCCAAAGCAAATATGCGGGTCTTCACTCCCATCCAGATCGTTTCCGTTCTCGCGCTTGCCTCCAGTACCCTGGCAGTCGACCGCCCTGCTATTAAGGACTCGACTATCGTGCGATCCACAGCTGGATGCTCCGGCTGTCCCGACTACGACTGTTATAAGTGCACCAATGGACAGCAAAACACCCTGAAGGCCAGCACCGGTGGTCATGCCTGGGTTCGAAGCCTGGTCGGATTTCAGCTTCCGGCCAATGTGGACCCTTCGACCATCACGAAATGCGAAGTCCAATTTCCTGCATTTACCGAGCTCCCTCAGTACGGATTCAACATGACTGTTGTCCCCGCCCTTGACTCCACCTGGAATGAGGCCACAGTGACGGCCAACAACGCCCCCCAGGAGGCGGATGTAATCGGGCTGGTCTCTATTCCTGCGGGGACTGCATCCGCTCGGATTGGCGTCACAGCCTCCTGCCAGAGCCCTGATGAGAATGGCCAGTTCTCTATCTATATTGGTATTCAAGAGGTGGGTTATTTTGAGATTTATTCCAAAGAGTCCGGCAATCCGGCCATTCTTCACATTACCTAGAAGTAAATAGAAGGGGTATCCTGGTCTTCTTCTTGCTTAGCCTTCGATGTTGTTACATTGTGTTGCCCCGTTTAAGCAATGTCACATGAATTTGCAGATATACGAAGGAATTCTAGTTGCTAGTCATCGGCGGTTAGTCGCTTCTTCGGATGAATATAATAAAGAATAAATAGAAAAGGGGACGAGAAGCTTACCTCGCTCTCATACCTTGAAGTGGACCTCTTTTCGTCGAATATAGTAGATAGATAAAAGAAAACCTCTGTTGGTTTGTTGTACCTCCGCTGAAACTCCTGAAATGGAATGAAGAATAGAAGATGTGATATGACTGTGCAAATCATATGTCAGTTAAGAGCATGTTGGGTTTGGTCATGAGAGCCTGGCAACTCGGTCCTTTTTTGGGTTGGAATGACATTCATTCACTGAAGGGTTGAAGAACAAATTTACAGTCACTTTGTGCTGGCAGTGGATGTTATATGATGTTCCTGTTGATCCTGTGAACTTCCTAACTTGGTATAATAGTAGACCGTCACTAAAACATACATGAAGTCTCTTCATACAATTTTTAAGAGTGTCACTATGCATTTATAGTTAAAGATAGTGAATGGAGTGTTTTGTGACTGTTTATAACTAGTAGACACTCTTCGCGTAAAAGACCCAGGAAAAAATAGTACATAAAGTCTCCATCCTCATCCTCTTCTCTTCAACAACTCACAACAACTCATCTCTCGTCCTCGATTTGCCTCCAAAGATCAGGATGCAGTTGACTTCCCTACTCGCATTATGCTCCGCAGCGAGCATTCCATTCCCTAACCTCCCCGGGGCCTCTTTTAATGTCCTCCACGCTACCCCTATGTCGAATATCTCCGAATATGTCCATGAGAGCAGTTATGTCAACCATGGATCGATAAATGTCAAACAGGCGTCATTTTGCAACGTGTCTTTGGCCTACACCCACTCGAAACAAAACGACCATATCAATGTGCAGGTATGGCTCCCCCTCGAAGGCTGGAACGGGCGTTTGATGGGCTTGGGAGGAGGAGGCCTCAATGCGGGTTTATACCGTGACAACTTCATGGCAATGCTGGGCGCTGTTGCTCAAGGATATGCCGCTGTCTCAACCGATGCTGGCCATACTTTCAAACAAGAACTCTCCGACTGGCTCCTAACCGGCCCCGGAAAACTCAACTTGCCTCTTCTCGAGGATTTTGCATCAGTTGCCCTCAACGACGCCGCGATCATCGGCAAAAGCGTTGCGAAAAGCTTTTACAATCAGGACCCCAAGCGTGCATACTGGAGCGGATGCTCCCAAGGAGGCCGTCAAGGCATGATGCTAGCCCAGAAATACCCCAATGCATACGACGGCGTCGTTGCTTCTGCCCCCGCCCTCAACTGGGGAGAACTGCTGGTTGGCGGATTCTGGACACAATTCGTGATCAACCAAGCCAAATCGGTACCAGAGAAGTGTGAGCTTGATTTCCTCACCCGCGCCGCAATCGGCTACTGCGACCCCATGGACGGCGTTCGCGACGGCATTGTTTCCGAAGTCGATTCCTGTGACTTTAACCCTTTCGGCCTCATCGGCATGGAAGTTTCCTGTGGTGGTAATAAGATACCTCTGTCACCACTGGCTGCCACTGTGGCTGCTGCTGCGTGGTTCGGACCGTCATCTGAACTGGGCCTACCTCTGTGGTCTGGCGTTGATATTGTCAGTAACCTCACTGGCAAACTATCTCCTGCAATCAACAAATGTGACGGAAACCAAATCTGTGCGGGTCTTCCGGTCATTTTTTCTTCGGAATGGATAAAACTTGCAGTGGAAAAGAATCCTGATTTCGACTTGAAGAGTCTTACTCACAAAGAGTATCTTCGGGCGTTTAATGAATCGGTCCAGGAATTCACTTCTATTATCGGCACGAATGATCCCGATCTTTCTGAATTTCGGGACCGCGGTGGCAAAATCCTCTCTTTCCATGGCTTGGTAAGTCCCACATTCCCTCTCTTTCTTTTGAAGATCTTTGGCTAATAGATCCATTCAAATGTAGGCCGACCCCATGATTCCCTCCAAGGGAACTAGGCGATACTACCGGAAGGTAGCTGACAGGGATCCCAATGTGCAAAGTTACTACCGCTTATTTGAGGCTCCCGGATTGGGCCATTGCTGGAGCCCGGATGGATTGTACCCTTCAACAATCTTCGATGATATGGTCGCGTGGGTCGAGGAGGGCAGAGTTCCCGAATCTTTGCCTGTATCGGTTGTTAGCAGCCACGGTGCGAAATACGAAAGGATGCTATGCCCTTATCCTCAAAAAGCCGTGTATAATGGTCGAGGTGATCCAAAGTCGAGGGGAAGTTATGTGTGTGAATCTGATGAAGATAACGAGTAAGGATGTGAGGTCTGACCACTACTCGTCGTTTTACTATGTGTGTCTGTTGCGGATATTGATTCAGGAAAGGTTCGTGGGAGAAGTTGGAAGAAGGGTAAGGGTTTTGTCATTTGTATGATGATCCCACCATAGGAGGTGGGTGCAATTACTCCACTAATTAGAGGTATGATGGAGGCTGAGGGAAACGAAAAGGCATGTACTCAGTCAAAGAGAAGAAAAAATTACAGTCTGACGTTCATAAGTTATCTCATTGGTTCTAGCTTGATCATGAATAGTGACACTGGATCCTCACCCATACTTTAACGCCCAAAGCCAAACCATCCCCGTTTTGCGGGCTTCGCTTCCTCTGGCACTGGCTCTGCCTGTACTGGAGGCGCCTGGGCAACGGCTGTGCCCTCCTGAGGATAACCAATGTAATTCCATGCAACATCGAGGAACAGTGGCTTGACGGGAACAGGTCGCATCTGTGGGGGGTATGGGACAAGGTTATTCAGGTCTAATCCGTCTCCAGAGTATTCATGCAGACGCTCCACGACAGGCTGCTGGCTGGCTGATTTTGACTGCTCGTTAGCGGATATTTTTTCCAAGGTGACCAGCCCCTGGTACTTTGTGACCAAAGCACGTAGTTCGGACGCAAGTTCTTGGATTTGGCTGCGGGAAACGTCTAATCTGGGCGGATCTTGGGAGTCAACTGATGACTCGAAGGCTCCAGCCGATTCCGATACGAGTGCGAGTGCTTGTGAGAATAGTGCTAGGGCGTTCTGAGACTTGGCGAGGATGCCGTGGGATCGACCAACGGTTAGGCATCTGAAGGCATATGTCAGTTGCTTGTCATAAAAAAATAGCAGGCGAGGACGTACCTTAGTGCACGGAAATAACCACGCTTCGCTTCCAGCTCTTGAGAGAAGACGGAGTCCGCTGCAACTCCAGGCAGCTCAAGAATAAACTCGATACTCTGCAGGGTGGAGTCGTACAAGACCACCCGTTCACGCAGCCGTGTCAGCTTCTTACCGCTTGCTTCTTGGTGCTTCGCAGCTTTAGATCCCTTGGGCTTCGCTTGGCTGGTTTCAAATGAAATGCCGTCCTTTTCACCGCATAGAACACGGTTACGGCCAATTCTCCACCCCACAAGAGCGTAATTAACGGCGGTTCGTGTGATTTGTAGGCTTTGCATTCTGTTATCTCCGGTATCCACACCTTCACTTGCGAGATCATCAATGGCAGTCTTGGTAGCATCGACTGCATCCTGGCTAGCGGTGATAACATTATCGTAAGCGGCAGCCTTTTCCTTTGAAGAGGCAGATTCCCCCTCAGGACCCAGAAGCCAAGCAGCGAGTCGAGATTCCTCCGCCGCTGCCGCTGCGAGTGCCTGGGAGATCGTAGCATCTTCTAGAGTAACTGTACGCGATCTCCAGGTAATATTTTCTGGTAACTGCTGCACCTCCCCGTCGGCGGTCGTTCGTGTTCCCGCAGCGTCCTCCTTCAGGCAATTTGGGTCGACCTTTTCGACATCTGCTCTTATGTTTGCATCGGAAGGAAAGTATCTGATTGCAAGCGAAGGGATAGGTTTGGAGCGCGGAAGTTTCATCTGATATGCCGCGTATCTTAGGCTTGGGTCTATGGTGCCGGACAGAAGGTCCCGAAACGCAGCCTTCTTCGTAGATTGTCCCAGCGCGGTGTAAATGACTCGAGAGACCGAAAAGTTCTGGACACATTTTTCCCAGCTGCGCTTTTCAAGGTAGAACGCACCGAGGAGCGATGTTAGGTATGCGCGAACTTCCAGAACATCCGTGTCCGTAGCCCCGGAAGCAGTCTGGTCCTCGAGCACGACAACAAGTTGTTTTACATACCCGGCCGCCTTGTTCAGTCGTGAGGTGATATGGGTTCGAGCAGCTCTAGAAATTCCTTTTGCCGAGGGGTCTGCTGAATGGGTCGATTTCATATGCATCGCCTGGGCCCATGATCGTTCTGCACTAAGTAGCAGGGTGTGGACATAGCTACGAGAAAATGGCAATTAGCATCCGTGAAGGGCGCCACAAGAGGTTGTAAATTCTTCAATTGAACGGGCAGAGCACATACGTGACATTGCTGCCAACATCTTCAGCACTGACGGGGGCCTTGGCAGTATATTTCCGGCCTTTGGGAGTCGCTTGCCCCAACTTCTTGCGGAGTTTGTGCAACTTGCGAGTGGTGTGGGCACGGTAGGCATTGTAGTCTCCGGCCAGGAGAACTTCCTCTCTCCGAGCAAAAATGTACTCCGTGATATCCATGGCGGGACAATGGCAGCAGGTTTGGTCGGGGGCGGGGTGTGCTTTTGGTGGTCGAAATCGTCGCAAGGCCAGGTTGAGGAATGTGGCCCGCCCGTGGTAAGGTCTCGGCCAAACGAATGACCGGCAGCCTTCGTCTTGTCGAGCATTGGCCGAGCTCGCTGCTGCACCTCCAAAATTTCGTCCCTCATCAACACCACGCCATTGGAAGCTCGTTATCGGCCGCCCCTTTCCATTTCTTCTCTTTTATCTCTTTACTGAAGGTAGAGTCAAATTCTGGAAGTAACGGATAGGATTTGGTATCGGGTTTCGGGGCTTTTCCTTCTTTTTCCTTTTTCTTTTTTTCTTATCCTCATCCTCGTGCGAGTCTGTTTTCGCTGCTTCCGCATCCGCGGTCGAATTCCCCAGACGGTCACGTTCGACACCCGCGTCTATCGAGAAAAAACTGTTTACCGATATGCTACGTATCTCGATGATATCTCGGCGAATTTAGGGTCTGGTACCGCGAGTTTCTTTTTGGAGGTAATGCTGGAACGGACAGCAGGATGTCTTGAGAACGCAGGGCGGCGTTTCTTCCAGGATTCCAACAGCACCATTCGAAGTCAACGGGCGTTATATTCGAACCTTAGACGGTACAACGCAACGACCTTAGAATGTTCACATTGGCGGTTTGCCTCTCGACGTACGACACAGCGACGAGCTTCGAGCACTTCAAGCGCCGCGAGGACCCCGAGTGACCCGAGAACGCCGGTCCTGGAGTTTTTATATCCTAGCCGAACCCAGCAGTTTGTCGCCTCGTGCTTGTTACAGTCTTCGAGAGGAATACTGCCACGGCGAAGGAAGAAATCAGGCCCCAGCATCTCCAGACCATTTGTGTCCGAGGCGGCGAGCCTGCACCGGTCGGTCGAGGTAGACAAGACAATTGCCTCGCCCCCGGCTTTCGAAAGGGAGGACACTGGTACTAGAGGAGCAAGAGAAAAGCTACTGAAGTTATTAGAAAGTGGTGGGACTCAACGCAATGACAAAGCATGGGAGCTCTATGTTCAGGCCGGTCGGCCCCTTGATGTGATTTCAGCTCTCCTTACCTGTCTCAGTAACTCGCCAAGAGACGACGATTTCAAAAGAGTTAAAAGCCTATTTCGGTCGATCCCTAAAAATTTGCAGTCCCCAGAAGATTACTTGAATTTAATCAAGTCGTCCCTGGCTGTCAGGAGGTTCACTGATGCCCTGAATATCTGCGAACAAGCGGCGGTGCTTGGTCGTGGTGTCCCTTCCTGGGGCTTCACTTTGGCTTATTTTATCAACAACTCAAAGTGGTCTTATGCCTTTCAACTATGGTCCTTTAGACCGACAAGCCGATATCAAGATTTGTGGGGTTCTATTTCCCCTCACTTAATCGTCTCGACCGTGCCGAAAAGGATGCTCGAGCTGTCAGAGTTGCCCTTGGATGCAGCAACTAATAGTTCGGCACGCAGTTTTGCCCATTTCTTTCTTAAATGCGGTTTTGGAACTCTTGAACTCTTCCAGGACACCCCGACTGAGACCCTCCTCCTTCTTCTACAAAGGTATAGATCTATAGGGTTTCTCACTGCCGAACACTATTTCACCCTCATAAGATCCTTTCAATCTTCCGAAGTTAGATCGACCTTCATTCGTTCTATCGTTGTGTATCGCAATTTCCGTTGGTTGATGGACGGAGAGGTACCCCCTGCGAGCCTCTTGCACCGTTTCCTTGCTCGTCTTGCTTTCTTTGAAATCACAGCAGGAATTGAATATTTTCTTGACGAATTCACGGTGTTTCATTCTATACCGACAGTGGATGCGTACAAACAAGCACTTATCTGTTATTCCAGAACCGGTGAGGTATCAAGTGTTAATAGTGTATTTGAGAGATTCATCTCCGATCATGGAATGCCATCAAGTCGGAGATTATTGACACCCCTTCTACACGTCCATGCAAGGTTAGGCAATGTGGAGGAAACAGAAACCCAGTTCAGAAGGATTTCCGAAGAATTCGGCTTGGAACAGAACACAGTTTGCTGGAATATTTTGCTCACCGCCTACGCCAACGCCGACGACTTCACTGGATGTCTTACTCAGTTTCAGAAAATGATTGAAGAGGGTGTTGGACTCAATTCTCATACATTTGGTATCTTGATGGGGCTGTGTGCTAATAGAGGCGATATCAGCACGGCACGCCGTTTACTCGCACTTGCGAGACAACGAAAGGTACAAATCACAGCACCCTTGCTGGATACAATTGTGGAGGCCTATTGCAACAACCAGGATTTGGAGCTGGCGGAGAGTGTAGCGGAATGTTGCCTTGGCCTAGACGTGAAGGGCTCTCGGTTGAGAATGTGGAATATGCTTCTCTGGAATTATGCGTTCAGAATGGACTTGGAATCGATTTCGAGAGTCCGACAACGTATGGATACAGCTGGATTGCGGCCCGATAGTATGACCTTCGCCGCCTTGATGTTGAGCTTGGTTCTCCTAAAACAAACGGATTCTGCACGACGTATCCTTAGGACGCTTCACCGAGGCCATCGAATGCATGCGACTGAATTTCACTACGCCATTATTCTATACGGTTACGTGAGGGAACGCAATCGCGACATGGTACACATCATTTTTCGTGAGATCAGGGCCCGATTTAATCGTCCAGGGCTAAGCTCGAGGCTTCTTGTCCTTAAGAGTCAATTGCAGCGGGACTTGCAGCTTCTTGAAAACCGCGAAAAAGAGGTGAGCGACGCCGCTCTCCGTCTTGAGAATGCTGAAAAGTTTCTGGCGGAGACCATTGCGGAGTATAACCCTGCTAGGCTAGCAACAAAACAACCGGTACCAGGCACCGGGAAACAATCTCTTACGAAGGCATTTCCAGCAGCGTACTACGAATACGTCATTAGAGCCTACGGAAAGAAAGGGGCCCTCGAAAAAGTTAGCGAATTGTTTGACCAGTATATCAGAAATCAGCCAAGTGTCGAGTCTTCTGGGAATGTCCATGACATAGCACCACTGCGCCTGCTGACCGCCTTAATGCAAGCATATTTAAAAGCCGATCAATTTAAGAAGGTTGAAGAGTGCTGGGTCCAGGGTTTCAGACGTGCTCAGGGGATAGCTAAGCCCCCAAGGAGCTCGGACCGCTGGCTCTCTTCGCAATTGGGTACCAACACGGGTGGCGAGTCATCTCACCCTTCACTACTGGATCTGAGTGGCGACTCCCAGAGCCTTCTTGCCCCAGATATCCCCGAAACTTCCAACGCCGCCAATCAACTTTTAATTTTACCAACATACCGGTTCATGTTGTCCCGGCCCCTCTCTATATATATGCGTTCTCTGGCCTATAGGAACGCGTCTAGAAGAATCCCCCAAGTTGTCAAGAAAGTCGAGGGGGCTGGATTTTCCTTAACAACATTTAACTGGTCTACTTTTGTGCAAATGCTGGCCTCTTCTGATAAGTCATCTGATCAACTCGAGGCCTTTTCTATGTTCGAGGAAAAGTTTATGCCTAACTTCCCGGGCTGGGATAATCTTCGTCGAGGATATGGCCTCAAACCTCCTGGTGTCCCCTCAACTATTGATGCTATGGAGAACCCATCCAACCACAAAGAGCCTCATCTTCTAGGGAAAGAAGCCCGGCGGTATTGGAGTAAAATAAGTCCAGATTTCATGCAGCCTACCTACGTGTCGATGGTGTACTTAGCTTCGGCTTTGCAAGGGGTGCGGGAAAGAAGTATCCTTGATGGAGGAGCTGAACTGAGCGCACTCCACACCGCTGCTCCCAAAACCATCGAAGCCATTGCTGAGATGCCATACCTTCGCGAAAGATTCCAGGGCGTCTTGCTCCGCCGCCGTCAAGAGCAAGGTGACGCCAAAAATAATGAAGTTGGAAAGGATCATTTTGTTTGGACTGGTGGTGTACTAGGAGTTGGCGGTCAACGCAGGGCTGGGGTTGTGGAACCATCTACTGAGCCCGCTAGTCAGGAAGGCCACTTGAGTGAAGAGGTGTCACAGACAGAGGATCAATTCATAGAAGCCAGGGAAGATCTTCCTGCTCCTTCGCCGCTTGAGGACTCGTCCAAAAACGGCGATGGCGCTTTGCCTCTGGTTCAGACGCTTGACCCCCAGGATGAATATGATCTCGAGGCTGAGAGTCTCCTGACTATGAGGCGCAGATTACTAGGAACTGACGAGGAGTTATTGGATAACGGGCATAGCAACATCTCTTATATTGGGGATGATGGAAGTCCTATGCTTGGGGATGAGTTTGCTTTCGAGGACGAGGAGCTTCAGGATGGTGCAACTGAACATCGCGAAGATACAGCTGAGCTTCATGAGGGTACAGCTGAACATGAAAAGAAGCCGGAGGAAACGTGGAATCCTGACGACCATCAGGGGATGTTGTAAGATTTGGCTTTGTATATATATGAATTCTCCAGTGTATAACAGTATATGTAATATCAAGAATATAAAAATAGGATAGAGCTTATGAACTACGGAATTGTCCATGATATTAGTATTACCCTAACTGGGTTTTACATTTCTGCTTGAATGCCCAGTGGTTGGTTGACCTCAATCAGTTGGTTCGGCTGAGTCATCCGATGCACAACGCGTCCCGTGAAAGGCGTGGACGCGTTCCAATTTTGCCTGATTGGGACGGCGTGTCTGCAGAATAATCCTCTGGCATCCCACCCTTCCATCCTTCTTGCAGCAGGAACCAGGTTGATTGCACCCTCCTCGCCTCGCGCCCTAGCAATTTCTTCCTATTATTAAGTAGCAAATACGCAAAATCTTTTCTACTTAACCGAAAAATCCTTCTCCCACGCATATCTCTCCGATAACCAGTGGACTAAGCTTTCACCATGGACGGGGGACCGCTTCTCCGCGATGAAGCCGCTCAAAATCGAGTGAGAGCTGCTACCGAGTTCCTCGATCCTGGTAAGCGTCAATTGCCATTCCCGATTTTGCTCAAGCCCAGCTAACATATTACCTGCCCAGCTGATCAAAGGGCACGCAGGTCTGTTGGCGCTTAAACCCTTCCCTTTCGAATGAAAGTATTTTTGACGGAATTCTGACCGGGACAAATAGTTATCGAGCTGATATTGTGTTGATGCTGAATCGAAAACAACGCCGATTAATAGTACGGATCTCCGGTATCGTTTGAAACTGCTTGGATTCGCTTCTGACGTACCTGTTTGCATTTAGGTCAGCATCGATGAACTCCGAGCACATAGTCGCGAGTTGGCAGAGAGGTGCGTTGAAGTTGTATTTATGTATTCGTCTACTGACTGATCGATTATTTAGCCTACTTACATCCCCATTCGACCATTCGCAAGCGTTCGACCAAGCATTGAAAAAAATTATCAAAACGCTCGACCGACCAGCAAGTGAAAAAGAAGATGATATAGTATGCTCTGTTTTCCCCATAACACAGGCCCCTGTACGGTATTTTTAACGAATTTTAGAATTACTACTGTGCTTTTGTCGGCGCTTTCGGGGAGTTCTCTTGTAACCCCAGAACACTCGGATCCTCGCATTTGAACCGCATGATCTCCCTGGAAGGAATTGTTACAAAATGCTCTTTGGTTCGACCGAAAATCATTCAGAGTGTACACTACAGCGAAAATAAGAACAGATTCCTCTCGAGGAGGTATAGGGATCAGACGATGACAGCTACTGGGGTGACGAACTTGAATGTTTACCCTCAAGAAGACGATGAAAAGAACCCGGTATGCCTGCATTTTACCAGGTATAATGGCTGAAACTAACGACCATTATTCGCTTTAGCTCATCACCGAGTACGGTTATTCTACATATATGGATCATCAAAGCATTTCAATCCAAGAAATGCCAGAACGAGCACCAGCTGGACAACTACCTCGAAGCGTTGATGTGATATTAGACGATGATTTGGTAGATCGGGCAAAACCAGGAGACCGGATTCAGTTGGTGGGAATCTATCGTTCTTTGGGAAATCGAAACGCGAGCTCCGGGTCTTCTACCTTCCGTACGGTCGTTATGGCAAACAATATCATCCAACTGTCGTCGAAATCGGGAGGAGGAATTGCCCAGGCCACCATCACTGATACCGATATCAGAAACATCAATAAAATCTCCAAGAAGAAGAATGTCTTCGAGTTATTGTCGCATTCTCTTGCCCCGAGTATCCACGGCCATGATTACATTAAGAAAGCTATCCTACTCATGCTTCTTGGAGGTATGGAGAAGAATCTTGACAACGGCACGCATTTACGTGGTGACATCAACATTCTCATGGTTGGTGATCCTTCGACAGCTAAATCCCAGATGCTTCGCTTTGTTCTGAACACCGCGCCTCTCGCAATTGCTACTACCGGCCGAGGATCTTCTGGAGTTGGTCTTACGGCTGCTGTCACATCCGACAAAGAGACTGGAGAGCGAAGACTTGAGGCAGGTGCAATGGTTTTGGGTGATCGTGGCGTGGTCTGTATTGATGAATTTGACAAGATGAGTGATGTGGATCGGGTAGCAATCCACGAAGTTATGGAACAACAGACTGTAACAATCGCCAAAGCCGGTATCCACACCAGTCTGAACGCCCGTTGCAGCGTGCTTGCTGCCGCCAACCCGATATATGGGCAGTACGACCCCCACAAGGACCCGCATAAGAACATCGCCCTTCCTGACTCGCTCCTGTCGCGTTTCGATTTGTTATTCGTCGTGACAGACGATATTGAGGATGCTAGGGACAGAATGGTGTCGGAGCACGTTCTACGCATGCACCGTTATCGCCAACCCGGCACTGAGGAAGGAGCTCCCGTCCGAGACCAGGCCAACCAGACTCTAGGCGTTGGAATAGATGATAATGAGGAATCAAACCTCCCGACTGAAGTTTTCGAGAAGTTCAACTCCATGCTGCACTCCGGCATGGCCCATCTGAATAGGGGCAAGGCGAAGAATGTCGAGATCTTGAGCATTCCCTTCATCAAGAAGTATGTTCAGTACGCCAAGTCAAGAGTCAAGCCTGTCTTGACAAAGGGAGCGGCAGACCATATCGTTGCTACTTATTCGGCTCTGAGAAATGATGACTTATCTGCAAACCAACGCCGAACATCTCCTATCACTGCCCGTACATTGGAAACACTGATCCGTCTCTCTACGGCCCACGCAAAGTCACGCCTATCGAGTAGAGTAGAGGAGCGGGATGCTAAGGTGGCGGAATCTATTTTGCGATTTGCTATGTTCAAAGAAGTCCTTGAAGATGAACGCCGAAAGAGGAGGAAAGTCACCACTTTCGAAGATGATTCCGAATCAAGTGGTTCTGACGACGAAGATGACGAGGATGACAATACTCCAGCAAATACCACGTCTGCGACCCCTCGGTCCAGTAGGAGATCAATGCGTACTCGTACAACTGCTACCCGCTCCTCCGCAAATGACGATGTTGAGATGGATGCAGAAGGAGATAACATTTCCGACGATGGGGACGGATTATACAGTGCCAGCCCCCGCGGCCAGCGGCTGCAGTCCAGCCAATCCCGAATGTCTGTTGCTTCTTCCCGACCTGCATCCCAGCTGGTCCAGTCTCAGACGGATAATTCACAATCCCAGCCAACGTCCAGCGAATATGCTCAGACAATCCCGGCTGCCCGCCTCACGGTTTTCCGACAGGCTCTTGGACCATTGATGGGAAGGAAACTTTTCACCATGTCGGATACAGCTGATGTCGAGGAACTAATTGGAGCTGTGAATACCGCAATCCGGTCTTCACCAACTTTGGGAGAGGCACATGTCTTCCAGCGTCTGGAAGCGGTGCGGGCTCTAAGGGCTATGAACGAGAGAAATGAGCTAATGTAAGTCTATACCCACCGTCATTCAAAGGTACATGTATATCCTGCAGTTTGACTAATCTCTTTCCCTCCACAGGTTCCTTGAAGGGGAAGAAACCATTTTCAGACTATAAATGAACACTGATGAGGGCTGATGATATTTGCATTTCTTCTTAATCTACCTTGGTTTATCTGTATTTGAAATGGGATTTGATGACAACGCACGGCAATACAATACACCCCTGCACTTCTTTTGACCCTTTTTCTTTTTCCGTTGTTTTCCTGTAAACCCCCTCCCCAGTTTCTGAAACTGATATTAATAGCTTCATTATACGGCGTCCCTGGATTCTCCGCATACAATACAAGATATAGTCAGATAATGAAATGTTCGTTAGGCTTTACCTACAATATGCATATTCAGGTGTTCTCAAAGTTGAATTTCTTTGGTTTGGATGTAGCTTGTAGCCCAGTAAATGTTCTACTGACTTCATATTACGCCAGTGAGTAGAAGAATCCAACAAGGTAGATTAAAACAATATTATCAGCGAAAAACGATGAGCAAGGAAGTGAAAGGTATATGGGGCAAAAAAAAACGCCACCGAAAAATCATAGGACTCAAAATCTACGTACTGGACAAAAGTAGTTACGCATCCAATAAGTTTAAAGTGGGGGTATAATAATAAACATAACGTGAATATAAGCAGGCAAAACAAAAACAAAAGGTCAGTAGGACAGTAGAATAGCAAAACCGAACTCCTAGATGGCTTAAGTTTCTATGCCTCGATATTTATTTTTCCTCCTTTTCCAGAGAAAGACCTATTGTCGAGGAGTCATCTGACGAAAATGAGTGCGTGCGCACACCCTCTCGAATTTGAGCTTGCGTCAGTGGAGATAAGCCGCGAGAGATCGTCTTGGAACCCTTTTTTCGTTTATGTTGGCTTTGCTCCGAGCCTGAGGCCGCAGAAGAAGGGGTGTTGCTTCCACGACGGGGACGGCCAGACGCGGATGACCGGGACGGGGGCCTGTCATCGTTGTCGATAGGGGTGGAGCTACGGGAAGGGGTACGTGAGTGTGAATCGGAGCGTGTCGAGCGTCGAAGCGGAGATTTGGACTCATGGGCGAGCTTGGAGACACTTGGGTGCTGACGGTGGTGGAGGTGGTGGGTCTTGTCACTTTCACTGGGCTTGTTCATTGTCGCTGCGGCGAGACGTCGACGACGCGACGCCTTCCACCCGAATCCGATCCGCCAGAGCCAGCCACCATCTTGACGAGCGATCTGGCGCTCCTTCTCACGTAGCTTTTGGCGAAGTTGAGCACGCCGCTCATTTTCTTTCTCCCAGTATTCAGTACGATAGTCGTCCCAGTTGCCCCGGAACTCCGGAGAGAAAAGCTTCGGGAGAAGTAGAAGTCGGATGTAATCACCTCCGGGACTGAGGTCCTCTTCCACGAGGCCTGATTCCGTATCCACGTTGTAGTATTGCTGGAACGATCGACTGCCCCGTTTTTCGGAGGTGGGAGGTTCAATGTAGTGGAAGTCCCCTACTGCAGAGGGGTGGAACGGGGCAGTGAAGGGGAAGAGGAAAGAAAGATACGAGAGGAGTTCCTGCCACCAGGGACCACGGATCACCACGATCTTGGTGTTCATGGTGCGCAGACCGCGGTTGGCGACAGCAAGCCAGCGCCTGGGCCAGCGGACCCCGCGCTCCCATTGACCGGTACCCCAGACCAGGAGTGCGGTAACTACACCTCCCAAGAGGGCTACTCTCTCCCACATCTCCACCACCCAGTATACAGAGCCTCCAACTCCACGGCCATCCTCACGGGGGCGGAGAAAGAGCGCATAAGAAAAGTAGGTAATCCAGGCCGCGAGCAAGAGCAAGAAAAAAGTGTTCTGTCGGCGGCGCTCCCGCAGCGCCAGGTACTGAGCTCGAAGAGAGCTTTCTAGGATAAGCAGGTTTAGGTAGATCTGGGGAGGGGAAGATGGCAGAGTGGAAAGCGGGTCGGTGGAGTGAGCGGACGCAGGTGGTGCATCGGCAGACCCTGGGGAATATGACCCTGGACCAGAAGCCAATGCTTCAGCGGAAGAAGTGGAGGAAGAACGGAGACGATTGCTTGGAGCGGGGGATCCTTTGACGATTTGATCCAGGCTGGGCGAAGCCATGACGCCGGGCAACCCACGCGAAGAGCAAGGGGCAGGTTTCGGGGGGAGGACAATTCAGACGGAGAACTCAGAAAGGATCAATCAGGAAGAAGAGAGAACCCGGGGAAACAAAAGAGTATACATGGCCTTTGCGGCCCAGCGCTATCTCATGGAGGTTTGAAGGGGGGAGGCTCGAAACCGTTGAGAATGGAGAGTCTGGGAAGAAAGGAATAGTGAGTGCTCAGGATTTGGTTGGATTTGGGGCTCCACTCCGCAGCGTCTGTCGTCATGCCTCTCCCTCTCTTTCTCCCCCTGTTTCTTTTTCCTCTTCTTCCTTGTCCACTATTTGAAATCTCTCATTATTATTCTCCTACTCTCTAAAAACACCTTAAAGCTCTTTTCCCTCCTGACGTTCGACAACATTCCCTCCGTGGCGACCCTCACTCACTCAGCCCCATTGGGTCGGGGATAACCGGTGTTTGGCGCTCCCTCTCGCTCGGCGCTGTCCTTTTCTCCGTCGTCGTCACATTCTCCTTTCCTACTGCCTATTCGCATCGCTTCCTTTTTATATCCTCTTCTGCATGAGTGTGAGTGACAGAGAGAGTTGCTTCTCTTCTGTTACTCCTAATTTTCGTGCGACAAAGTGTCTACTTCCCGATTCTTTCCCACGTTTACCTTTCAGGTCTGTCGACCTTGGACCCTCGAATTTTCGCCACGTTTTATTTCCTCCCCCCCCTCTTTTCTCGCCAATCCTACCTTCCCCCAGCGCTCAACTTCTACGATGGCCTCTGAATCGCTAGACGCGCCTAGGGGTGAGTTTCACGACCGTAACCAGCCAAATTCGGGGTCCGGCTCTACCCCTCATGCCGCCCGTGGGGCCGGCGCAACGCCCTCACCCATGGCCTGGTTCCCGCTTGGGTATCGGGAAGGTTTCAGTCAATGGGTACGTTACTAACCCACAAGAAAAAAAAAATGGTTGCATGCTGCAGAGTCACTGAGTGATTTTCTTTTTTTCCAGTGGTCCTCCATCCCCGCGGCCGCTGCCGAACATAAAGTCCTCTCCTACCTTCCCTACCTGCACCACCAGCCTCCGACGCACCTGCAAACAGGAAATACAGCAGATTCCTCGAATAATGGGCCCAGTAGTCTACAATCCGCAGATCAAAGCCAGCAGAGCGAGGTGGCCGCCAATTCCCTCAATGACCCGTATGGTCCCCGGCGATGGCTGTCGAGCATGGTGCAGCTAAGTGGCAAAAACCGAGCTCTGAATGAATTCTCCGTAGAGAGGGTTGGGGAAGTCGCCGATCAGCATTTGGTCATGCTCCATGGGTACGGAGCGGGTCTAGGATTTTTTTACAAGAACTTTGAGCCTCTGAGCCGGTTGAAAGGATGGCAGCTCCACGCCCTCGATTTACTAGGTATGGGCCGCAGTACGCGACCCAACTTTCGCATCAAAGCAAAAGACCGCGAGGAGGCTATCAAGGAAGCGGAAGACTGGTTCGTCGATGCGTTAGAGGAATGGCGCATTAAACGTGGAATCGACCGGTTTACGCTTCTTGGTCACAGCCTTGGTGGCTATATCGCAGTGAACTACGCCCTAAAGTACCCAGGACGGCTTAACAAGCTTATTCTGGCGTCCCCTGTGGGAATCCCAGAAGATCCCTATGCGGTGACCGCTGAAATGCCTGAGTCGTCTCCCGCCCAAGACCCGAACAATGTCGCCCAGTCAGCTTCCACAGTGTCGCTAGGCGAGGTGCCAAAGGGCGACAATAACATCCTTCTCAAAGGCCCCCCAGCTAGCTCCGACGGCCGACCCCCCCGCAGACAGATTCCGAAGTGGTTCGCCTATCTTTGGGATCAGAACATTTCCCCTTTTAGTCTGGTACGATGGGCAGGTCCTCTAGGCCCCCGACTTGTGTCCGGCTGGACCCATCGACGTTTCTCCCATTTGCCAGCCGACGAAGCGAAGGCTCTGCACGACTACTCATACTCCATCTTCAGCATGCGGGGCAGCGGCGAGTATGCTCTGGCATACATTCTAGCCCCTGGCGCATTCGCTCGTAGCCCTCTTATCCGACGGATCGAAGGTGTCGGCCGGCAAATGATCCAAAACACAGCTGAAAGCCCCCGGCGTGAAAATGGAATTCCCGTTATCTTTATGTACGGGGACCATGACTGGATGGACTACAAAGGTGGCATGGAAGCCGCGTCCAAGATTATAAAAGAGAAGCGGCGTCTTCTTGAGAATGCGACACCGGAGGAACGCGAAGCGGATAATGGCTCCGCTAAAGTTGTTATGATTCAAGACTCCGGACACCACGTTTACCTAGACGGGTGGGAGCAGTTCAATGATGCTGTTCTTACTGAAATGGAAGATGTAAGCCGAAAGGAGCGCACGAGGCTATGAAGATCTGTTTCTTTTTCTTTCCTTCTGTTCTAATATCTTGTCTTTGATGTGGGTGAGGTTGTGTTTGTCCTTTTACAGCAGGGGTTACCAAGGTGTATAGATGTTTTTTTTTCTTCTTTTCAAATTTTTTTTTTAAAAAAAACAGCGAGCCAAATTTCAGCGTGGACAGGGGAGATTTGATTGTCATAGTTGGGCTTTGCGGTCTTCCCAATTTCCAAACCTATGCAAACCCAATGTGTACATAACAAACTAAATAGATACGGAGATATATCGAGAAATGGAATATAGATTTCATTGAAGTGATCATACAGTATCGAGTTTTGGAGACCCCGAAGCGCCAGGTAAGCGAATTTTCAAACCAACCCACACAGTCAAGCTCAACTTTGACTTAACAATGCATATAGGGGAACGGAGAGAGTGTGACATATATACGTTTCACGTTCACTCAAGCCACCTGCTCCCACTCTTCCGCAGGTGAAGGGTCTATCAACACCCTCGAGCTTGAACGCGACATACTTCGACGACGGTCCCGGGTCCCCGACGATGGAGAGTGTGTGATCCAACTCCCCTGCGATCTGATCGGTTTTCTTTCCTCATTCGGCGTTGTATTACCGGTCGTTGATGTTGGTGCCACGGGCACCCTACCCTCATTTCCAGCCTGGGTCTGAAGGGCAAAGTAGCTCCCATCCGGTAGATGACTGTGATGGTTATGGGGGTGAAGTCCATGCAGCATCCCGCATGCCCCTGTTTGATGCCGATCCCAGTGCAGATAGTACGAGTTCTGGACATGTGTGCCTGTCGCTGGTCCTCCTCGAGGTTGTGCAGAGCTAAACTGTTGTTGTTGTTGCTGTTGGAGCCCATAGTTAGATTCGGGTCTGGCCGTGGATGATAGGGTTGTCGGGCCGAGTGAACGGACCCCGAGACCGGATAGCATCGATGTGGTATAGGAGCGACGATGATGGCGTTGCTGCGTACTAGTGATCAACGTCCTTGTTGACTGTCGGTTCGTGCGGCCAGATGGTAGATGCGGCCCTGTTGCACCCTCGGTGCTGTTCCGACGGATCAGTGGCCGGGAGGGGAGCTCCAAACGGCTGTTTATAGACGTCCAAGCTCTGTCGTCCCGCTCATCGCTTACGCTGTTTGTAGATGAGGGCGAGGTTTGTCCGGACCGATGACCGAGAGACTTCGAAGACGAGGGGGGGCATCGCCAGCCTCCGAGACCTTCGAAATCGCGGTCCTCGAGCCCGCTGATTAGACTCTGGAAGATGGATGGGGAGGAATACTGCCTATGTTTGTGGAAGCTGGGGCGACGAGGAACAACAGGTGGGGAGATTAAAGGACTGTCAGTGTCTACAGCCTCTAGGGTGTTCGAACTGGCATATTTTGGGGGCAAATCTGGGCGACTCGCACCCCAGAAAGCGGGGGTTGTAGGACCGTATGGATGATAAGCAACCGGGGGTTTGAGCCCATAATCGGACGACCGGCGTCTAGGAGGGGTTCCAGGGGCAGAGGCTGTAAAGCTGAGGAGGGACCAGCTAGAGGAGTGGGGGATGGTGAAAACATTCGTGACCAAAGCATAGCACAGTTCGATGGAGACAATAAAGGCCTGCAGAAACAGCGCTAGAACGGAGAAGCAGACGGTGATGGCGGCCATGATGGCGAGGGGAATGGAGATAAGAGCCAGGAACGGCAGCGTCACCAGCGTCGTGGAGGGGAAATGGTCCATTCGGGGAGCGTACTCTGTATAGTGAAGCTCTACATTGGGAACAGGAGGGAAGACGGCGTTTTGCAGATGGAGACCAGGGTCCCGGGACTTTTTATCTGAATAGCTAGGGAACAAACACCTCGATGAAAAACGGGCTCCCAAACTCTCGTGCTCCCCCGTATCGTTGTGCTGGTCCAACAAACAACAGCCAATTCGGAGACCCAGCATGTGATCGTTTGCTGCCCCAGGCACCAGGACCGGCTCTTTTTTTGAGTGGCCGAAACATCATTCTTTCATCACACCCGCATCACAAGCTACTTTTGACTTCGTAGCTCAACGCAGATTCCCGGGATTTCCATTGATTCTGAAATTGATCCCTATCTGAGCCGAAATGGCCCAGAATCAGTCCACCCATGGATCTGATTTCCCGTGGGATATTGATGTTTTTGATGCCCACTGCCACCCGACCGATACCATGTCATCCATTGCGGATATTCCCCGGATGAAAGCAACCACGCTGACCATTATGGCCACCCGAGGAGAAGACCAAGATCTGGTACTTCAGACCGCGGTATCGCTCGCAAAAGGCTCCACCGCCAATGAAAGTTCGACCACGCTAGGACAGGTGCTACCATGTTTTGGCTGGCACCCATGGTTTTCGCACCAGATCTTGGATGATTTTGGAGCGGCATCAGAGATAGATGAGGGAATTGCCACGATAGATCGCAAGCGGTCTCATTACACTAGAGTCCTCAAACCGACTCCGGATGACAAATTTATCTCATCCCTCCCGGATCCCAAACCACTATCACAGCTCCTCACAGAAACCCGGACGCGGCTCACAGCCATGCCTTTTGCTCTTGTCGGCGAGGTCGGGCTAGATCGTCCTTTTAGGCTTCCTGCTGCCTGGTCGCCTCAAGAAATTGAGAGCCGGGACGGGGAGCTAACCCCAGGATCGCGGGAAGGCCGACTACTCTCTCCTTACCAAGTTAGACTGGAGCATCAAAAGACCATCCTCGAAGCCCAGCTGCGTCTTGCTGGAGAGCTACGGCGACCTGTGTCGGTGCACAGTGTCCAAGCGCACGGTGCAGTCTTCGATCTCTTCAAGCTCCTTTGGTCGGGACATGAGCGGAAGACTCTTTCCCGCCGCGACAGAAAGCGACGTCTAAGTGTATCCAACGCCCATGCCGGGAGTGATGAGGAAGAAGAGAAAAGGCACCTGCCTGTAGCAGATAAGACGCCACTCCCTTTTCCCCCACGGATCTGCATGCATTCATATTCAGGTCCCGTAGATCCGCTGAAACAATTTTTAAATCCGTCGAATCCATCGGATGTCTACTTTTCCTTTTCTAGTGTAATCAATTTCGGTCACAGTTCTTCTCACAGGACTGTTGAGGTTATCAAAGCGTTACCCGATGACCGAGTGCTCATTGAGAGTGACCTACATATTGCTGGTCAACAAATGGATGACTACCTCGAGGAAATCGCACGTCAAATTTGCGAGATACGTGGCTGGGACCTACGAAATGGTGTCCAAAAACTTGCGGAAAACTGGAGACGGTTTGTTTTTGGGTAGTTGATTGTGATTCCCGGACAACAAACTATCATTACAAGATACTAGAAGGGTGTTCCTCCCGGCTCGTAGAGCAGCGAGTTCCTCCATAGAGGCTAGTCCACTGACCAGCTTTATTGCTCTCATGGCTAACAAAATGCTATTTATTTATTTGTTAAAAAAAAAAAAAAAAGCTGCCGCCGGGTTGTCTTGCATTGAGATACAGAAAGGATATTAAAAAGGGGAGGAAGAAAGAATGACAGAAAGAACAATATATACAATGGCGTTTGAGACGACGGTGATCGATATATAAGAAATCGACCGCGAAACCAGATATAATACACAAAAGAAGAGAACAAAAAGAGAGAAGCGCTTAAATGAAGGGGTATGAAGGAAGAACACAAACACAATCAGTATTCTTCCCGCAGAAACCAATTCTGGGAGTTACCTGGAATGCCTACCAAGGAGTGGAATCGTCTTTGGCCCCACCCCAGCGTGAGGGTGGCGATCCGTACTCAATGATCACTTTATCAGTACGGCGAATCTGGCCCATCCCGCGGCGGTTCGAGACCTCGCTCTGACCCTCGGGCAGTATACTCTCTTGGCTTTCGATATTTGTAACGCAGGGTTCTTTACCCTTTCCAACGGACCGTTTGGTCCAGTTGTATGAATCTTGCATATTGTTGCTGTGCTTGTAGCGGTACGAAGAGCCTCTCAGAACACGTTTGCCTAGAATTATCTCTAGGAGAGGCTGTAAGGTGGGGATGCATGATGCGAGGATCACGACATTGGATTCAATGCTATCACAAACAGCCGTTAAGGTGTGCTTGATGTTAGGAAAAGTGAGGAAATGATTGGACTCACCTTGTCCAGATGACAAGGTCTGCAGTGGAATCTATAATCATGTTAGGATTCCTTCCCCTTTATCAAACCTCATGGTAAAAGTGCTTACAGGTGGAGTCACTGAGATCGGCCAGCCCAG
This sequence comes from Aspergillus diversus, assembly GCA_027569885.1. Lineage (NCBI taxonomy): Eukaryota > Fungi > Ascomycota > Eurotiomycetes > Eurotiales > Aspergillaceae > Aspergillus > Aspergillus diversus. The sequence continues at coordinate 92,151 of JAPDKZ010000028.1, forward strand.
GCAGCTGAAAACACTTAACAATGGCCATCGCAGATGCGCTGTATATGATTAGTTGGCTGATGAATATGGAACATGATAGACGGTGAGCCTTCGCTTACACTGCACCGAGGCCCAGAGCCGAGCATAATGCCAGTCTCTTCCTCAAGGACATATTGAGTTTCATCAGAATGGCGGCTGGGAAAGCAGCGAGATATAGATCGGTAAACGCTGATAAGGCTATGGAAAGACATTGTTATCTCCCGATTCAACTTTCAACGTCCAGATACGTCCCTTACCTCCAACGAAGATAGCATAGTTGATGAGGACCCAAATGTCTCGACATGTTGCTCCCTCTGCCATAAGATGCACCTCCCAGAGTGCCTTTGGAGGATCACACATTGTAAACAAGACCAGGATAAGGATTGTGGACGATATAGCCACCAATGAGGTTAAGCCCCATAATATCACTCTTTGGATGGTGGTAGGGTTCAACAAACGGGTCAACAGCGCTACTACGGCCAGCTTGGGTAGACTGAAGGAGAGAATCCCAAACGCAAAATCTATATTATTGATTAAGAGGACCTTTTCGAGCCGGCCCCCAATTACCACCGCATGTTTCCCATATCCTAGGCTAACATTGACGGTGGTGACAATAGCGTATATAATGCTCATAGCCTGGTTGAATGTTAGCCTTCAAGTGCAAACCAAGCTTGGGGGGCCAGAGCCTATCTCACCATGGATACCGCGATTAACCAGTCATCTGGCCCAGGATTTCGCAAGACTTTTGTCCGAATCCAGAGCCTTGCAGCTACCACAACCGTGGTCAGGCTGGTTAAGGTCCAGAATACGGCCACAATCCGGGGGCCTTTGTTCTCGCTGGCATATTCAGGGGATATCGGCTCCATGGCTATGGCTGTTACTAGAATAATGAGCGGGTGAAATGGGGACTTTTGATGAGAGTCCAGGGCCGCTTCGACTAATAAAGATTTACGGATTTTAAGGCAAATGGCCTTGAGCTCTTACAAATACAAACCCGACCTTCCAAGGAATGAGGGGCATTCAATCCATTTTTTTATTGGGTAAGCTTATTTCCCGACACTGGAAGAAATGCCAAATTTGAGCCGCCAAGTTCGTGTCGTATCACTCAACCTCCAACTGGTGGTATAGCTCGTTGCTGCGTTCCTGGATACCATGATCCTCCACGCGAGTGATCGATCGCCAAGCTTAATGGTCTATTACTAGGGCCCAAAAAAGCAAACTCAATTTTAATATGGCCCTGTCACATTTTTGGGTCCTTTAGGATTTTCATGGCGACGAGCAAAAGAATCATGATGTTCCCTGATATCCGATCATCACCGGAAGCAAACCGCACCTTAATGTCGAGGTGGAGGGTCTATCATCTTCGGACGAGGCATCAACTACTCGTCCCCGCATGGATAGTGATGCTCTTCCTGCTTTATCGCATGGCCCATGATCGCCCTACTCTGTAGCGGCAGTGGCTGATCGCTGCCGTGAATTATCCCAAACATGGGAATTGAACCGTCTGGGGCCGGCCCCAAAAATCAATGAACGGGTTCTTGAATATTCAAATCAGACCTAACCTATCACCGTTAAATCCTCGGTTCTAGTTTACGGCGGCACCACGCTGTAAGCGACTTCTTCACCAAAATTGGCGATTGACTTCATGCTGGATGATTGATATGACTATCAATGTCAGGGAGGTGATGCCACCCCTCGTTATTTTTACTACAAGAAGGTTCACTAGTCAGCAAGTTCAACGTTCACTTTTGGGTTAGAATGTCTTAATTCATGATTGATCAGGATGATGTGCAAAAACCTCTTGGCCCTGATGAATCAATCGATCGCGCCTGTACCGATTGAAGGCACGTATCCCGTGGCCATTGCCCTTAAGTGAGAGGATGAATCGAGCCATCCAATCTGATACTTGTCTAGCGTGCATCCTTCAGAAGGCTAAATATCTCTTAATTTGGAAAATAGCCATTACACGTTTCGGAAAATAATTCCTATCCTTCTCTTCCTTACCGTATGGAGATGATCCTGCACTGATAGCATACTCTCCTGCATGAACAGGTTATGCAGGGACATTAGGAATTCCAGAGTTTTGGATACAATTCTGGAAGAATACCAGTATTTCGGATCCCTCCTCGTCTTTATTTTCTTTTTCTCAATTTTCCCATAGTCTCAATGATTTGTTATTAGGTTCCCCTTTTTCACCCACACACACACACACACACATTCCCCTCAAGAGATGAAGATCATCGACACTCGCCTCACATCTGGAAGGTCGTGGAAATCGATGAGCCTACCCACGAGGATTCCAGGGAATCATCGGCGCGCGTGTCACATATCCTCTTTTTTATTCCCTGGCTGGTTGCAGGGACACACAGCCGAGAAAAGTATAGGTCACAAACTATATCGACTTTCAGCTGAAACCTGACGGGAGCTATCCACTGGATAGCAATACGTGGAGAATCGTATTACTAGTCTTGATAATCACTTTCTCCTCGGGGTCTACTACCAAGTTCGCGTCACTTTTCCAGAGCTATATTTGCCCCTGAAAAGTGAAAGGCGGGGCGGGTTATTCCTTATAATAAACAATCGATCTATATAGGTGAAAATCCTGCTTCGCTCGAATCGATCCCCCCTACCACGTCCAGCATCTTGTCCCATCAATTAAAACCCCCAGATTCACTCCAAGATGATGTTCACAGAAACTCTGGCAACCAATGGCATACCACGGGGGCATTTGAATGGGTACGCGAACATTTACCCACATAGCCCTACGTACGGCAATTCCTTTAGCTTCCCCGAGGGCCCATCGCCGATCCCCCAGACGAGATTCAATAACAACGATTTCACGAACGGGCATGTCAAAGACCCGCAAAACGACAGCAGCTATACGAATGGCTATACAAGTGGATTCGCGAGTGGCTTTTCCAGTGGTTTCTCGAGCGGGTTCACGAGTGGCTTCGCAAGCGGGCAGACTAGGAACCAACTGAATAATACATATATCGAAGAGCACCATACCCACCGTGGGTGCCAGAGTACAAATGGCCATGCGCATGATCATAAAGGCCCTTATCAGGACAATAGCCTCAACGGTTTTCCTGTGAACAGTCATTCTCATTCCAATAGCCCCGTAAATAACAGCTACAGTGCCAAGGAGAGGGTCAGCAGCCGGGCCAAGACGCCCCCTACCGCAGTCGATATCAACGAAATTGCTGTCTCCCCCTGTGACCCTGATGCGGTCCCGGATTTGATAGAGCAGATTGTCGCTCTGGCGAGAACGAGCTCTCCGGACGATCGCAAGTCAAGACTGCAACTACGAGATGCTGCTAGATCGCTTGCCAACGCGCTGGAAACACCGCGAGAGGCAATCCTTAGGCATTGTTGGTCCCAGGTATGTTTTTCCATTACAATCTCTTCTTACTTGCCTAGAAGTAAAGGTGTGCGAAGAAGAAAAATGGACCGATAGTGTTATTGACCAGAATCAAATTTCTCTCGGGTACAGGCGACCGGTCATGCAACAATCGAGACTGCCATTAATCTGGGCATTTTTTCCATACTTGCGCTTGATAACAAGCCAAAGTCGGTTTCAGAGCTGGCCTATGCCACTAACTGTGATGCGATGTTGCTTGGTAGGTCTATTTCTTTTCTTTCTTTTTCCTTTCCATGCTGTCCGGTTTGTATTTACTTTGCAAGTCGCTGATGGTGCTTGTTTCTAGCGCGGATCATGAAACATCTGGCCGCCATCGAAGTTCTTGCTGAAACTGGACCGGACGAGTATCGCGGAACCAATTTGTCCACTACGTTGAGCGTGGAACGATATAGTGACGCATTTCCACTTCTGTAAGCTTCATGAAAATTCTCCCTCCGAGAACGACACTAATCCAATTGTGATGTTTTCCTTGCCAACATTCAGCTCTCGATGGTTTTTCCCAGGGATTTTTGCCATTCCGTCCTTCCTAGAAAAGACGGACTACCGCAATCCTACAGATATTACCAAATCTGCGTTCCAGCTGGGACAGAACTCCGACGATCATTTCTTCGAATTTGCAAAGCGAGATGCAACCCTCGCCACGCAGTTCAACAACCACATGTCGGTCTACTCCCAAGGAAGGCCCAGCTGGATGGACAAGGGTTTCTACCCGGTGCGGGAGCGGCTCTTTGCCGGAGCCATTCCGGATAGACAGAGCGTATTCATGGTGGACGTTGGGGGTAGTACGGGCCACGACCTCTCGGAGTTTCAGCGCAAGTGCCCTGATGTCCCAGGACGGTTGGTCCTACAGGATCTCCCGGAGGTAGTTGATGCAGCTAAGGGGCTACACCAGTTGATCGAACCAATGGCGCATGATTTCTTCACGGAACAGCCAGTGAAAGGTACGTTTTACGGCCCTATGGTTCTTCATCCTCAAACTTCCCTTTGTTTGCCTCCAACCAAAAGAGGGAAAAGGAGAGATAAGAGAGAGAAGAGAAAAAGTAAAAAAATAGGCAATAAAAAGCAAAAACAACCACTAACAGATGCTTGGCTTAGGGGCACGGGCGTATTACCTGCATTCCGTCCTACATGACTGGCCAGATGAGGTCTGCCGAAACATTTTCGCAAATATCATCCCCGCCATGAAGCGGGGGTACAGTAAGATCTTGATAAACGAAAACGTCGTGCCTAGTACGGGGGCACACTGGGAGACTACGAGTCTCGATCTAATAATGATGTCGATGGCGTCCGTGGAGCGGTCAGAGAAGCACTGGCGACAACTTGTCCAGTCGGCGGGACTTAAGGTGGTGAAGGTCTGGACTGCTGGAAAGGGGGTGGAAAGCCTGATCGAATGCGAACTTGCTTGACGATCCGCGGATGGTCGAGACTCGAGGCTGAGACAGAGCGAGGAGAACGCACGGGGTGGGTCGGTGTAAATAATACGGAGTAAAGGTGTCTAATAATATTGGGTGATTTGTACATAATGGGAATGCTCACAGTGGACGATATCGGACATGAGAGCCCACTCCGAAATGCCATAATTTCTCTCCGCATCCACGTGACCGCCCCCCCCCCCGCCTCATCGCAATCGCTGCTTCTTTTGACTCGCTCGTTTCCTTATCTTCTTCGCTCTCGCTCGCCTCTTTTTTTTCCCCCTGCTCAAGAGACTACTCTGCCCCCCGCCATGTCCTGAAGGTCCGTCGGGTTGTCCCCAATTCCCAACCCCTGGCTCTCTTCCCTACCATGAGAGTCCCCAGCCCGTGATCCTGGTCAATGTTTCGGCTATGTCCTCCACAGCGCACACCACCGGCTTCCCACCCACCAGCCATGGTGTAAATAAGCGCAAGTCGGGTATGCTACCCCACCCCCAATGCCACACTAACGGTTGAATACTAATGGGTTTTGACGTTTTTCCAGGCTCAGCAGCTTGTATCCATTGCCATCGCCGCAAGGTACGATGTGACGCACGCATAGTCGGTTTGCCGTGTTCGAATTGTCGTTCCGCGGGAAAAACCGATTGCCGGATCCACGAGAAGAAAAAGCGCCTGGCCGTGCGCTCGATCCTCGATCCGGTACCGATACGTTGTCGACCCCCCCCTGCCCATGAAGTGGCCCCCAAATCCCTATCCCCTACCTCCACCCCCGTCGACCCCACCTTCACAACGACTACCTTCCGTGGTGGGAAGCCCGAAGTGACTCCCCCGCCGGCAACAGCGACCATCTCGAATATCCACAGCCCTATTTCATCCTATGACAACAAATATGGTATTAATAACAACGACACGCACTCTCAGCGCCAGGGAGACCAATCCCTCTCGGCTTCTCCGGTGTACAACCGTCCGACTGGCGGGGACTCAACGGACCGTGAGTCCCATGCGGAAATCGAAAAAAGGCTAGTGAAACTCATTGATGAGGAGCCCTCAGGAGCGCGGGAGATTCAGAGGGGCGTACGAGCCATTTATGTTGGCCATGAGCTTTCCAATATGTCTTTCCTGATCCGCCAACAACGGGACACGGATGACGATGTGTATCATTTTGCGGGAAATGAGATTCCGCGGCGACAACTGAGAACGGGCCACGACCAGCTACTCATGGACGCTCTCACGCTACCCGAGCCCGTCCTGGCTGATGAACTTGTGCAAGCTTATTTCGCCCATGTGAACCCAGGCTATCCCATTGTCGAGGAGGACCTATTCATGACTCAATATCGGAATCGGGACCCTGCTGATCCACCCCCAATTTTGCTGCTCCAAACGATTCTGCTGGTGGGAGCACACATCACCCGTGCAAAGGCAGAACGAGATGCGCTGAAGGAGATTTTCTTTCGCCGCGCGAAGTGGTTGTTCGACAATCGGATTGAACGAAACCGTGATATTTTAGTTCAGGCGGCGTTGCTACTGACCTGGCACTCAGATGTTGCCGATGATGATGTGGCAGCCAACGCGCACTACTGGGTTGGAGTTGCAACTAGGATTGCTACTGGACTAGGTATGCACCGCAATCCGGTTTGCAGTAGGTTTGTTCCCCGAGATCGTCGCATGTGGAGAAGACTGTGGTACATCCTGGTTCAATTCGATGTCATGGTTTCTCTCTCATATGGTCGACCACAGGCTATGTAAGTTCAAACATCCCATTAGACCCCCAGACCTCCCAGTATGCCCCATGGGTATAAGCCGGAATATTCTTCTGACAGAGATATGGACGGATAGTAATCTTGAAGATTCCGATGTCTCCCCCTTGACCGCATCCGATTTCGAAGGGTGCGGCTCCCGAGTCCAATCCGACTATGTGATTCACTTCTCAGAGCTTTGCACGATGATCTCCTACATTGTGCGGGAAAGATTCGGTCTTCGGGTCAGCCCTGAGCGTCGCAAAGCCGCCTTACTGGAGGCTGATGAAGCACTCGCCAGCTGGTCCCTCCGACTCCCAGATAAACTTCGTCTCCGGGCTTCGGATATGGATCCCTGGTCCGCCATGCTCCATCTTACCTACAACAACTTCCTCATCCTTCTCCATCGACCCCACCCAAGAGCTTCCGCATATTCAGATGACTATGGCCCACACGATGCAGAAATCTGCAGCGCAGCCGCCGGTGTCATCGCCTCCATCTTCGAGGAATTGCGCTTGAATGATCGTCTGAAATTCCTCTGGTACTCCGGCGTTCACACCCTATTCACAGCAATGATCCAAGTGCGTGTCGAACTCCGGTTCTCAAACCCTGTGCTTGCAATCAATGCCCTCCGCCGCTTCGACTCAGCATCCTACTCTCTTCGCGAACTAGCCCAGTACTGGTCCCACGCAAATACCATCCTCCGTCTATTCGAGGACTCCAGACGGCTGCAAGAGGATCTCAGAACCGCGACAAGTGAACGACCCCGCCGTTTCAGTAACAACGCTTCCACAAGTCACACCAATAACAACAATAATAGCAACAGCAGCCAATTATCGCAGCCTCACTCTCCCCCCAAAGATCACCCCACAACATCTGTCAATACATCTTCCTCCACAAACCCAGTCTCAATGCAGCGGGAGCGACAGTTATCAGCTTACGAAGTCCCCACCCCAGATTCTACCCCGCAACCCCAATCAACTATTAGTCCCCACCAACAACCCCAGCCCTTTGACGCCTGGATCCCATCGAGCCATAGTTTCGGGACCCCGATGGATGCAACACTGGATGGTAATCCCCGCGAATCTCTCGACTGGCGCCAACTCTTCTCCTTCGCCGATTTAGAGGAGCCGGTTCTCCCCACTTCCATGGAAGGAATCCCCGACATAGAGGACGAGTGGCGTCAGATCTATTGGCAGGAGACGCCTATGTCGGATTTACTTCAGGATGGGGGCTGGATGCATGGGTAGAAAAAGATAAGAGTGTCCTCTTTCTAGAGAGCTGTGTTGCGTAGCATATCCGAATCCTTCTTCCCCCTCCCTCATTACCTCCTTTTCTCATCCCCTTTCTTAGTATTCTCCTCCTTGGATATTTTTACATATAATTCTACCAAGTCTGTTCCTTGGGAAATCAGATTGCGAGACGATAATAATGGCGTTGGCAGGATTCTTTTTTTCTTGTTATTTATTCCTTTTCGTGTCTGGTGTATGATATATTCAAATAATGATGGTTAGGATTGGTTTGGGCATATTTAACATAGCTTTGGTTTCTAATATCACATCTGACTAAATAGTCTTCCATGGAAACGTATTTAACAGTCTATTTACCAGCATCCCCTCGCCGGTTCAAACGCCTTTTTCTTTGTCTTCCGGCAACAGCACGGCTCAGTCTCCTTGTCCTGAGCTGTCCCAATATCCCCATTGTTGACAGGGATAGGTTCTGAAGGGACAAACCTAACTACTTCATACAAGGGGACATGCAGAAGCTCCAGGTAAAGCCACCATCAAGAGCTCAGTTCAGCACGGAAATACCCCAGAAGCTGAGGTGGCAGGTGGTTGGTACCAACAAACAGGGTTCCTGCAAGTATTGACTCAACCAACAGCCCACCAATCACAATCTAGACTTTGAATCAACCCCCACTGATTTTAACCTAAGCTTTTGTCCTTTCGAGGTAACCAGTGAAGGGCTCTCGAATCTGGCTGACTGAGGCACCATCCCACTGCCTTCAGTCCTCGATGATGCTAGATTTCTAGGATACATGGACTAAATTTTGGGGTAGTTCATCGCGAAATCCAGCGTTCACATTGATTGGATAGTGGAGGTATCGGGCAACTTGTCCATGACAATGGGCTAGAGATCATCCGATCTTGGGGTGTAAAATGTTCGGTAGATAAGAAACCCAAAGGAGTCCCCCATACCTTGCACCAATTGAAGAAACATTGGGGCGGGGCGCTGGAGAAAGCGCATCATATCGTAACCCCCTCGGAGTTTGGATCCATGTTGTAGGATGGGAGCGGACGGGAGAAAATAGACAAGAAAAAGATTATCAAGGAGGGGCCGACTGCCCTTGGCAGGCATTTATTCACCCTTACACCTACTGAAGGACTGAGAGATCTTGGCGGGCGGGGATGATAGTCTCTCAAATATGACAGAAAGGGCAAAATAACTGGAAGAGGGAACTCACAGGTCCTCGCTTTACAACCCTACAAGATAAATATAGCAGAAACTAGCCCTAAGAGCTTATATATTGCATACGTCAGGTCTCAGCCACTAATATAATTCGCTATAGACTAATTCACAGTCCAAAGGACAACGAAGTCCTATTTCTCGCTCTATGGATCATTTTCCGTCTCCCTGATGAGCCAGCCGCCAACGATGCTCCATCTGCCAAGAAACATAAAAGTTATTAATTGGCATTGAACAGGAAAAATAAAACATAACAAGCCGGCATCCCCACGCCCACTCCTGGTTAGAAAACAAATAACAAGCAAGCTAAAGTGGGCGTTTCGTGGACGCAAGAAACAAAAAGAGACGGCCTGCGATCGCCACTCGTTTAAATTGCGGCTGTACAGCGTTGGACCGATTGAGGCACATAGGATTGGAGGCTAAAAGAAGAAAACATAAAGGGAGTAGGGGGGTGGGGGTGGGAGGGTAAATCGATTCAGCGGGGAGGGGAGGGGGGAAGGGGAAAGGTATGAGAGAGTGCTGATTTCCCGCAAGAATCTCTGTCGTATTTAGTCGCTCGAGTTCAGTCAGTAATATTCCATTGCAACCCATTATATCGTACCACGCCTTGAGGATGCTGCGTAACGAGGAACACCCAGAGACTGTAACACATCTCGCGAAGAAAGGCCCAGTTCCAGAAACATGGGGCCGGAAACGAGAGGCTCGTCCAGTATCACCCAACCGGGTACAAAACCCAGCCCTTGAGGATGCTCTAGAGGCTAGGGGTTAAAAGTTCAGTCTCTTAGATGAAGCGCCCACGCAAACGTATTAGTAGGACTCGCCGCCAGTCCCATTATGAGCTTGACCAACCATGGGCGGGTACCCATAAGCTGCAGTGTCTTGCTCAGAGGGGTCCAAGCTTGGGTTCATAATGTTATTGGTATTATCCCCTGTCTCGGGAAAACCTCCAGCCGCGGTTGCGGTGCCTGGACGTCCACCTGGGGCGCCACTTACGGCTCCGCCAACAGGACCTCCAGCGGGATAACCGCTACTTGTTGGCCTGTTCTGATGCTCCCCCCTCGCTGATTGAGTCTGAAAAAGTTATTAGTGTCGGACGGTAAAGAAAGCCTTGTCACCTGAGGGTACGAAGACAGGATACTAGAATGTTGCACAAGTCTTACCTCCCGATATTTTGACAAATAAATTTTAAGGGCCTCTGCATAGTTTTCAAAACCGAGTGAGGTCATAGCAAAAAGGATGTCCTCTCCGTTAACGGTTTTACGCTTCTCTTGCTGGCACTTCTCGGAAGCTTTGCGAGTATTAGCAGCTTAATGATCGAAGGTGGACAACGAGCTCTAACCTTCACTGGTGATGAATGAGATAAACTCACTCACACACTCTTGCATACACTCCTTGGCTTCCTTCGCGATCTTAGCATTCTCCGGCAATGCCAATTTCATGATCCGGGCAACTTCATATCGGGTGTTAGCAATGTGTCCGAAGTTTAACGCGATGACTTAGGAGCCAAAATAGGGGATTTGAATATAAGGTGGAAATGGAAAACAGAATCATTCAGCGATCGATGCGCCAAACATGATAGTCATGAGAACCCGATGTCCAAATAAAATCAAAAATTAAGAATTTAGGCAAATGAAAACGATAGACGAGAAAAAATCCCGGCCAACGAAAAAAAACGCAGGGGAGGAAAAAGCTGTATGGACGGTCGGAGAAGATGGTCCATGGTAGCAGGGCAAGCGGCGTTTAACCAGCAGATAAACTTAAGGTACGCGCAAATCAGGCGGACAGAACAGCTGCAAGGGAACGCAACTAACCATTTGCAATCGGCAGCCATCTGTCTTGCTCCTTCACCTCGAACTCTCCCTGACCTTGCGCTTGGGCGTCTTGTTCCTTGTCCATTTGCTCCTGCTCTTCACCTGATTGAGCTTCAGGTTCCACCTCAGGTTCCTTCGAGGGTGAGGTCGACGACATGATTTTTAGCTGTTGGGGAGATGTTTAGACGATACCGATTCGGGAAATGGGACGGTTGTTGTCGAAGCTCTGTTGGCAAACACGTCAGAGGTGTGCACGCGCGCGACGAATTTTCGAATTGAATGCTACTGCGCCAAGTGGGAAAAGGTGCACCTGGCTGGGCAGCGATTCGCTTCACAACAGCCTGAACGGGGAAGCAATAAAAAAAAGTCAGCGCATGTGGGGGATTGGCGATGCTTCAGTGACAACTTTGCCCTAGCGGTGTGAGCAAGGTCCAGCTGGGTTCTCATTCGATGACGAGCAAGGGAAGGCGCGCCAGGTAACTCAAAAAAAAAAACATATTTTTTTCTTTTGGTTTTTGTTTATTATTATTTTTTTATAATGTATTTTTTTAATGAGGCACGAAAAAGTTGATTTGATGCCCAGTGACGAGGGTATTGCGCTAAGGTTCTGGAATCCCTCTCGGTCTGGGGCTGACCTGGGGGAGATAGACTTACAGAAGGGGAGTGGTGGTAACGTCAGCGATGCGCTTTGGACCCAGGATGGAAGATCTGGAAGGTGACGCGGGAAATGCGACACGGAAAGTTACCAGTGGACCAATAATGGGCGGTGGCACGTTGCGCAGAGGGAAGTATTCTCCAACAACGATGGGAGAACGAGCGGCGATCGGGTTATTTTTGGGAGTTGAATGCCAGTCTGGAGAAATCTGGCGTGTCGAGTAATTGGCCTGTTCGTTGCCCAGTAGATAAGGTGGATGGAGTGTATTATTACTAGGAACGCCCGCGATGCGCGCAGCAGTCAATTGGCGAACCAGAAGTCCTGGAGAGAGGAGCACGATCACTGGCTGCTGGGGGATCAAAGTACAGAAACAACGCCAATAAGATCTGGGGGAGATACAAAGGTAACTCTCTCCAAGCCAAAAAGGGATGATAAATGGCTAGAACCTTGAAGATTGGATGAGGCGATTCTGCTGATTGAGAACCCTGAATGAATGAATGAATGTGAAGGAAAGAAAGAGAAGAGAAGCACGCGAAGACCTGCAGGGGAGGAAAATGGGAGGAAGGCCGGATTGCTATGAAGGCCACCGTTGATGGCCTCAGGTTTCTATTTACAAGGTACGTACAGTGACTCCCTCCAAACCCTGCCATTTCAGGAAGGGTCGGGGTTACAACTCGCAAGTAATGGAGGCGGGGTGTGTATCAGTATTGTAATACACGTGACGGGTTCAGGCTGTGATTACACCAGACTCTCCTTCAGCTGAGCACTTTCTAGAGGAAATAAGGTGTTTGTTTTATCCCGCTCAAGAATCAAAAACAATTATGCCTCTCTAGTGAGATCAGGAAGTAATACGCGCTCCAAGCTATCCCACAACTCTTTTTCTTGGCCGCATCACGAACCAGGGGGGTTCAAACCCTCGGAAGGAGCCCATTGTCAGCCGAGTCGTAGGCATAAGTTTCTCTATTAAGCCATGTTACTAAGGATGAACTGATGGTACCTTTGGAGATTGAAGAAGAGGCTGCATATTGCTGTCGGGGAATCTGTTGATGCTCTCCAACTCAACTCCATTAGTTCCTATCAGGGCCAACATGAGGTTCAGGCATCAACCCCCAAGCCGTGCACGGCTGATGAAGACAAGGCAAGAGTAGCGGTTTGAGTGACAAAGGGTATTGAGAATCCAGCCTGTCCAGCATAAGCATCCTTGTGAATGAAGCATCTTTTCACATAATATTAGGCGAAACTGCAGCATGTAACCTCTTGCAGCCCAACATTCGGACCCGCTCTGATGGCTTCATGGCGGATAAGCAGTAATCAAACTGGGTGAAAAGGGGGGGGGAGAAAAGGTAAAATTATGCATTCTTCTTCCCAAAGATTGGGAAGGTCCTATTCCAAGCGAAATGAGGATGGGATGGATCAGATAACAGATGTCAAATCCTTCAACACCGTGCAGTTTGGGCTCACTGGTTGGGATATTTCTAGCCACCCGGTGATATATTGGGGCTAACATGAAGCAGCCAGTAGGAAAAACATTTAAGGACCCGTTGCTTTATGAACTATCTAGCACCCCCTGAAGCCTACTTAGACCCTCTTTGATCAATCTGGGGTGACGTCTATAATTTCCAGCCTCAATGGACAAATGCGGCCAAGACAAACGGAAAACACTTTAAACGGTCGCCTCCCCCACCACCGGGTGTTGATTGCGTGATTGGGCTTTTTCTGGTCGCCAACTCATCCGAGCCACACCTTGTTGATGCAGACACGGCCTGAAATCCCGTTGGTGCGAATCGGCATGGGTGCGCAGGTGGTACACTCGCTCATCGGAGGGGAAAAGAGATAAAATAAAAACAAACAAGCCTCCTCCGAGAATTTGAGAAGAAGTCCAAAGTAGGTGGGAATTAAAAAAAGCGACGGGATTCATATCCTGGATTGAAATCTACATCGCTTCAGGCGGTTGATTATTGATCGCCCGATGGCATGTTTCCTCGGCTGGTATTGGCCATTAGGCACGAGTGCAGTGGGAATCCACCTTCTGGGATAATTACTGTGTTCCCAGTGCATCTGTCCCATCTCCCACACCGATGACGTGGGGGGAACTTTGAAAAACATGCCCCGCCCTCTAGTAAAGTCCAAAATTTCCAGTTTTGGAAGTCCTATCCTATACTCGATGACCCAGACCAAACAGTACCACCGATATCAATCGATCACAGACTCCCTAAGCGCCATTCGGTTCTCGTTGCGTCTTCAGCATCATGCCATATGTAATACAGGTGGAGAAGTAAAAAAAAAATGAAGCAGAGGGAGAAGAAGAAAGTTGTGCAGAGAGTGGACTAGTGCACTCGAACTTTTCATCCCGGTTTTTATGGTTGCACCACCTGAATATTATTCTTTTTCTGTAGATAACTCGCGTTAGTACTCTTCAAAACAATGGCCCAGAACCCATCAACGCCGAACCGCGCAAACTCACCTTCCAATTGTCCAGCTCCGATTGCTTTGACTTGTACTGCTTTACCAACTCGTCCAATACCTGCCTTAACCCATCCGCGTTCGTTTTTAGCGAGGGAAGAACATCTTCGACAGTCCGCTCAACTAGCACTCCATTTACCATCCGGAAGCATTTCCGATCTTGAGGGAGGGGATCAAGGGTATCGATAACAAGTCTGAAAAATCCACATGTCAGCGCCAGGCTTCATTCAAATGGTGGGGGTCTAGAGCGTGGAGCACCCAGGAACTCAATTTTAGGAGAGGGGGATTCACTTATGCTCCTCGGCCTCCTGCTCAATATCGCCAATCTTTTGGGCCAACTGTTGAAGCGTGTTTTTGTAGTTCGTATATTGGAGCTGGAGCTCTGTCTAGGATTAGCTGCAACTCACCGCAAGGATGTGAAGGGAGATCACAAATATTTACCCTGCTGCTTTTTGGGGGCGATTTGAGGTTGACTGGCCATTTTGTTGTGAATGCGATATTACCCAGCGTAGTTGTAAGCTTGCGGGGTGGTGTTATCGGCGAGTTGTCGCTTTTCTCCGCCAAGCCTGAGATGGGGAAGCTAGGTGATTCCAGGCCAGAAAGGCAGAACAACATACGATCGCAAGGCCAACAGAGATATATCTAATTTAAAATTGGATAATTCACTCCTAGAAAAATTCCCACTAAATTTGCATTGGAAAAATAAAATGTAGCACCCTTACTGACAACACTCCTCACTCAGGTATATAAACTTCCTCCCGTATCGCACGTGACATCTGCAGGAGTTTGCGCTGTTTGCTTTCCGCCAATACATCTGGTCCGCAAATGAAGGTAAGCTCTTAACACGACTCTCCACCGCTTGCCAGGAGGGTCACCCTTCTGTCAACGACTCAATTCTATCAATTCTTCTTAGCAGTAGTGGCCACTATATTACTCTCTTTTGCCTAACCTACGACTTACAATGCCTGCCGACGAGATGCCTCCGGCCAAGCGGCTGAAAAGCTCGAATCTTCCGGCGCCGCTCCGAGATGCGAAGCGCAAAGATATCGACAACTGGGAGACAAATCGCATGCTTACCTCTGGCGTTGCTCAGAGAAGAGATTTCGATGGCGATTTTATGCCTGAAGATGAGGAGGCCACCCGTGTTCATCTGCTAGTCCACGATCTACGACCCCCATTTCTCGATGGCCGCACGATTTTTACCAAGCAGCTGGAACCCATCTCAGCTGTACGGGATCCACAGAGTGACATGGCAGTGTTCAGTCGGAAGGGGAGCAAGGTGGTCCGGGAGCGACGCCAGCAGCGAGAGCGTCAAAAACAGGCGCAAGAGGCCACCACCATGGCTGGCACGGCACTTGGGAATATCATGGGTGTCAAGGAGGACGAAGGAGATAGTGCCGTCGCGGTGCCGGTCGAAGACGTATACAAAAGTGGAAATAAGTTTGCGCAGCACATGAAGAAGAAGAAGGACGAGGGTGGTCAAAGCTCATTCAGTAAGAGCAAGACACTCCGAGAACAGAGAGAATTTCTACCCGCTTTCGCTGTTCGTGAGGATTTATTGCGTGTGATACGAGATAATCAAGTGGTTGTGGTTGTTGGAGAAACAGGTTCCGGGAAGACAACACAATTGACGCAGTTCTTGCACGAAGATGGCTACGGAAAACTTGGTATGATCGGATGTACACAACCTCGTCGGGTAGCTGCCATGAGTGTCGCTAAGCGTGTGAGCGAGGAAATGGAGGTCGAGTTGGGTGATCTTGTTGGATACGCCATTCGGTTCGAGGACTGTACCAGTCAAAACACAGTCATAAAGTATATGACTGATGGTGTTCTTCTCCGGGAGTCATTGGTTCAAACGGACCTTGATAAATATTCTTGTATAATCATGGATGAAGCTCACGAAAGAGCTTTAAATACTGATGTGCTAATGGGACTTCTTAAAAAGATTCTAGCCCGACGGAGAGACTTAAAATTGATCGTCACCTCAGCCACAATGAATTCGGAACGGTTTTCCAGGTTTTTTGGCGGCGCCCCGGAATTCATCATACCTGGGAGAACTTTCCCTGTTGATGTTCACTTTTCCCGCCACCCTTGTGAAGATTATGTTGACAGTGCTGTCAAACAAGTCTTGGCCATTCACGTTTCCCAGGGCCCCGGTGACATTCTTGTTTTCATGACTGGCCAGGAAGACATCGAAGCCACCTGTGAGCTAGTGGATGAACGACTGAAGTTGCTGAATGATCCGCCCAAACTCAGTATATTACCTATCTACAGTCAAATGCCCGCAGAGCAACAAGCGAGGATTTTTGAGCGAGCCGCTCCCGGTGTGCGAAAGGTTATTGTTGCCACGAACATCGCCGAGACTAGTTTGACCGTTGATGGAATTATGTACGTGGTTGATTCGGGCTACTCGAAGCTCAAAGTGTATAACCCCCGTATGGGCATGGACACGCTACAAATTACGCCAATTTCACAGGCCAATGCCAACCAGCGCTCGGGCAGAGCAGGGCGAACGGGGCCCGGCAAAGCATATCGTCTCTATACCGAGATGGCCTACAAGAAGGAGCTGTATTTGCAAACAATCCCAGAAATTCAGCGGACCAGTCTTTCCAACACAGTTCTTCTCCTGAAGTCTCTTGGGGTGAAAGACCTCCTAGATTTTGATTTTATGGACCCTCCACCACAGGAAACAATATCGACTTCCCTTTTCGAACTTTGGTCCCTCGGAGCGCTTGATAACTTGGGCGACCTAACATCATTAGGACGGCACATGACTCCGTTCCCGATGGACCCCCCTCTAGCCAAACTCCTTATTACCGCTTCAGAAGAGTACAATTGTAGTGAGGAAATGCTCTCAATTGTCTCCATGTTGTCCGTTCCGAGCGTCTTCTACCGGCCTAAAGAGCGACAGGAAGAGTCCGACGCGGCCCGCGAGAAATTCTTCGTTCCTGAGTCTGACCACCTCACCCTCCTTCACGTTTACACCCAGTGGAAGGCCAACGGCTACTCCGACGCCTGGTGTACGAGGCACTTCCTCCACGCGAAAGCCCTGCGACGTGCCAAGGAAGTCCGAGACCAGCTGCATGACATCATGCTTGTGCAGAAGATGCCACTAGTCAGCAGTGGAACGGATTGGGATGTCATCCGCAAGTGCATTTGTTCCGGATTCTACCATCAAGCGGCCCGAGTCAAGGGAATCGGCGAGTTCATCAATCTGCGAACCAGCGTGAGCATGCAACTCCATCCGACTAGCGCTCTCTACGGTCTTGGATACGTTCCCGAATATGTGGTTTATCACGAATTGATCCTCACGAGCAAGGAGTATATGTCCACCGTGACTGCGGTAGATCCACACGTGAGTTTACGCCGAGACCCCTAACCCACAACAGTTCAGGCGATGCTAACATATCCGCTCCCAGTGGCTCGCCGAATTGGGAGGTGTGTTCTACTCAGTCAAGGAAAAGGGGTACTCCCACCGAGAGCGTCGTGTCACAGAACACGAATTCAACCGCCGAATGGAAATCGAGGCCCAGATGGCTGCAGACCGTGAGCGCGCCGCATCAGAGAAGCAACGCGAACAGGAGCGTAGCGACTTCTCACGACGAAAAAAGGAAGTCGAGGTTGGATCCATCGTGCGCCGCCCGCCCAGTACCGCCCGGAAAGTAGGGGGTGTGACGACGTCTTCAAACCCGACTCCCCGTGGTGGAGGCGGAGGGAGCGTGGTGAAAAAACCACAGATCAAAAGGAAGCCCGGGCGCGCGTTCTAGTTCTACTGCTGTCTGGCTTCTCTCTCTGCCTGGACAAACAGGCCCAAAACCGGCCACCGAAAAACAGCAACAATTTTCTCTAGATACTCCGTAGTGGCATTTTTGAATTAGCCTATAGACCCTTTTGATGTATATATACCCGGTTCGATAATCCCGCGAATAGTGATGTGCATGGTTTTGGTCCTTGGAAGGCTGTGATGAAGTTAGATCTAATGCACTTTGACTCCATAAACGAAGTCTACGTGCCCGTTATTGATGGGACACGGAGTTGCAACATAGGCGTTGCAAAGGCTGAACACGACATCTATTCGGATACAAAAGCACACCAGAACTAAACTGTAAATCTGACCCTACCCATCCGCAAACAGGATAAAGATGACATATTTTGATCGTGTTTCAAACAATACCCATGTTTGTGTTTATCTTAGAATAATCCACCAGGGAGAATCCCAATAGAGCCGTCCTGCCGAATCCCCACCATATTTTGTCCCAACAAGTAGATGCAATCGATCAGTTAATGAAATTAATACAGAAGAAGTGTAGAATAAGGCTTCCAAAGATATAGTCCGCAAACGCCCTAGATCATAAAGTTAGTCTACCGATGTCCCCGAAACTAAGACCAGTCCTGCACCTCCTGAATGGGAAGAAAGAAAGGGAAGAAAAATCCAAACTCACCTTTCATGAGAAACTCCCTCACTCTTCCCCTTCCTCACAGATGAAGAACCACCCTTACTCCCCGAGGAAGAACTATCACTACTCGTCTGCATGCGTAAGCTAGCCGTAAGAACAAATTGCCCTACGGCCGCGCTAAATCCACTCAGGAACGCATTAAAGGGCTATTCAATTCCCACCAGCCCGGTTAGCACTTGTAATTAGAAATCACGCCCAGGAAGAAGCAACAAATCTTAATCCTGGACTTTGTTTTGGGGGAAGGGGAGAGGAGGGGGAGCTCACATAATTCCCCGCCAAAACACAATACACGAATTGTACACCACCAACGAGAACCAAGAATACCATGAAAGCATCTAAGAGCATTGTTCGTTGTGGTGTTGTAGACAGGTATTGTTCCCAGACATGGTAAGCGATGTCAGTGATAGAGGCATTGGATGAGAGAGTCTTGGGACCGGAGGAGAGTGTTTTGGGAGCTGGAGGCAAAGGGGATGCTGTCCCGGAGCGTTTGGCTGGCATTGTGAATTTTGTGGCGGGAGATTGAGGCTATCAGGATTTAGTTGAAGAGAGCCGAGTTTGTTGTGCTTAAATGGGAGTAGAAAAAGAGAGATTAGATATAAGTTGGAGCTACAGTATGCAAGCTGTCCATTCCGCTTGGACCGCGTCCGCGGTCACACTCACGTGACCTTACGTCCAGACCGAGTCAGGCATTAAAGTGCTCACAAAATAGATTGATTGGTATTATTTTGCATATTTTCAAACAATTATATCACTTATTTTGTTAGATCTCATGATTATCATTAGTAGTAATGTACATATGCCCGAATATAATACACGCGGAATTAGCCGCTATAATGAACCAGATGTCTATAAGAGCACTGGAAAACCGTTTGAAAATTTGCAATCCAGTACCCGAAACCTCGAAGATCCACATAGGGGCATCATAGGGTCATAGTAATGGTCCATGGGTAACAGAGTGGAGGGGTATAAAAAGTCGTAGAAGAGGGGAGTTTTAAGTCATTAAAAGAGAGGAGAAAGGAATTATAGAAGAGGACAAGAGCAAAGCGATTAAACCCACCGTCGGGAATAATTCGAACAGGCCCTATATTATCGAGTTCGCCGTTATTAAGAAAAGAAACCCTGCGTATGACCAACTGGATTTCCAGACTCTTCCTGCATGTCCATCTGGAACTCCCGCATCACCTGGTCCCAATCTTCCCAATTGAGTTGTAGGTTGGGAGCATCCTGTTGAGTTTCAGCCGGTGGTGGATTTATGGCTGGGCTCACCGGGACAGCCCTATCCACAGGTCCCGCTTGGGAATTCGAATTTTCAGGACTTGGGGTGGCAAGCCAGTTCACGTCTGGGAAAAAATGGCTTATTACCCCGATTGGACCCTGGCTCATATCAATGTCTAGGTCCGCACTTGGCGGTACTCTATTTAGCGGCAGGGGCGCTGTTGGGGGTTGAATCTCTGGTATCTGTGGTAAATATGGGGTGCCGACAATAGATTGCTCCGTAGTGGGAGTTGAGTGTGAGCGTGTCTCTTGGGTTAGGTATCGACCCTGCAGTTCTTCCTGTTGTTTCGCCCGGAAAGCAGCAGCTCGCTTCATTAACCGTGCAAGTGGTCGCCACAGCATCCCTTTCCTCTGTTTCGCAGTCCGGATCCAGTCGTCATATAACGTGCTCACCGCTATCCAGGCTCTATCTGTCATGGGACACAACGGGCGCACACAAAGCTCGGATAAAACAAAAGCAAGAGCGTGCCACTGCATATGTGTAGCAAGCATCCAATTCCACTGGGACGTGTTCTTATCGGCCGAAAGCAGGCGTGCAAATTCAGCGAGTTCCACGGATGTGACAAACAAGCTTTCTCGAGACGCATTGTTTATGCTTAGCGGGCGATCGGGGCGTGTCAAAGGATGGTGGATTATAAGCCACATCTTAGTGAGGACAAGGCGCGACATCGTTGCACTTAGCCATTGTATGGGGATATTCATATCGCAGTGCCTTATGTAGCGTTCTTCGATTCGTTTGTTAATGGCTTGAATAACATTTCCGCATCTATTGGGCGGATTTTGCTTCTGTCCGGGAACTGTCCTATTGGGGACTGGGCATGTATAGCTAACCCGCCGCATTGCAACACTTATCTCTGCTCTCATTAACAAACAAGTCGTATCCGTAAATCCCTCTTGCTCCTTGGGAGGCTCTTCCATATCGGGTGAAAGGTTATCATCATTGACATTGAGGGGGAGTCGGGTATCAGACATTCTCTCATGTATCTGGACATCGGTCCCATGGTCTTCGGATGACCTGAGATCCAATAGAACAATGGTCCACCATAGCCGTCGACGCATCTCGGTATCAAACGGCTTTAATCCGAAGTTATTTCCATCTCGATGCAGGCCCAGTCCTTGCGCAAGGCGAAGAATAAGAGCGGTCATCGACCAAACAAATTTGGTGTCATCTTCTCGGCGAACGGCGTTTAAAAAAATCACAGCAGCCTGAAGAAGCATCAAGCTCTGGGTATTGAGGAGGTTAGCCCTCGCCAGCGCTTGCTCAACGGCAAATCTATAGCGGGTAACAGCAACATTCCGACTTTCTCCCAATATTGATAGACATTGCTCATTCGATGCACTGATGATGGTTACAAAATACATCGAAAGGGCTAAAGCCTCTGAATTCTTATCCAGGCTATCGGGTAAGTTGGGAGTATTGTCAAAAAGTTTCTGGGCGGTAGGCATCCAAACGATGGGAAGTATTGGAGCTACGTTTTGCTTATAAAGGCTCCACAATACTGGTAGTTGGGATGAAGAGGGGTAAAAGGTTCGGAGAGAGTGAGAAAGGGAGTGAAACCCAAATAAAAACCCGTCATGGTTCGTGGAATGGCTGGAGGATGATTCAGGAGACGGATGGTCCTCTTCGTCAGAAGATGATGGGTCTAGGATATCCTGCAATTCCTCGATCTAATCATCAAATCAGTATGATATGTTACACATGAGAACAAAATTCGAAAAATCGTCAAGGTAAGTTCAGTCAAAAATACAGAAAGCACCGACCTCGTCTCCAAGGCTTGCCCAGAACCGATTGCTAACATATCGGCTTCGACCTTCATCAATAACCAATCTGCCAAACTCGTGCTCTAGAGCACGCGGTTGAGCACGCCTATTCGGGTCCATAAATGGACAGTTCTCTTCCCCTCCACCTCGGGCTTGATCGTCTTGACCCCCCGCTAGGTGACTAACACCTGGCAGGGGCAAAGGAGAGACTGGTGAATTAGCATTTGCAGTTGTCGCCTTCTTTTCGCTAAGATGTTCAATTACACCTTCCAGGCGTTTCAATCGTGATAGCAGCTCTGCATCTTGTGGTCGCTTTGATTTGCGCGGAGCCCGACCAGGTGGTGGAAAAATACATTCAACCCCAGCCTTAGCACAATTCGAGCATGGCGACCTTTTGTTGCAGCGTACTTTTCTCCGGCGACAGGTAATACAACTGCGGAAGCCTAAATCCTGAGATGTGTGAAATGTGGGGTTGGAGCTTGTAGCTAAGACTGGGGTGTTCTCATTCACATCGCTGGGGAAGCCTGAAGATGGCTGTGGCCCAGACTCACTGGATCGGAGCTGTGGTGAAAAGGACATGAGGTAGATGGAATGGTGATTGAAGCAACGATCACGCCGTGCTGCATGGTCAATGGGAGGACCGGCGCGTCTATTAAAAAGAGGTGACTGGTGAGAGGGAATGAGCCAAAAAAAAAAAAAAAAGGGCGAGAAAACCACTATCGCTATCAGGCGCACGATACTCGAACATCCATGGAGTTTGATCTTCAGTCATCGACTCATAGTGGGGATGAAGGTCCTGGATTCTCAGGCATTATTGGTTGATGCCTTCAGACAAGTGGCTGTTACCCTCGTAAAGATGACTAATTGCCATGCATGTCAGACCGGGAAAATCGTAATTTTCCCCATGGCTTTCATCCAGAAAACATTAAAGAATAATGCGCTCGGCGATGCCCTCTGTTAAATATCAGAAAAGGCTTACTTAGCTGGTAATCATGAAAGGTCTATCGGTTGGAGGCGCTAGCCTCTTTCTCATTGTTCTTTCTACTTCAGCAGGAGACACAGCACAAATCGTCCCATCTATGTAAGGCTGTGGACGCCAAGATATACTCGCTTTTTTGCATAGACCCATCAAAACGGTAATTACTTTACCAAACTCGTCCCTTGGGACTTGATTAATATTGACGTCATTTGGAAGGGGACAGCACAAGGTTAGGTTTTTAAGAGTCAGAACAAAGTCACAGGGAATCGGGATAATCTTTTTTTCATGGCATCTGACCTGCGAATCTGTTCCTGACGGGCAAAAGCAAGGCTCCACTCTGGCTTATCAGATTGATGGACGTTGAGGAGTGCTCGAGAAAGTCTGTCGAAGTATTCGGAGACTGCTTTCTTCCGAAATTCCATTTGAGTAGGAAAGTGTTTTCACAAAAGCCCATACAATAATATCGAACGGCCTGTGGAACTCCAGGCCAAATGAAAAAAAAAAAAAAAATCTCCGGGTTCTTCTCATTTCACGCCGTTTGTTGTAAATTCCTTTTGATTGTTCCCGAGTCCTTGAACTTCTGAGTTTTCGGGAATTCGAGCATTGACTCAGCCACATAATAATGCGCGCTAAGCCATCCTTAATTTCACAAGCCAGGCAGCTGCATTCACATCACCAATCGGCTTGCACATGCTTAAAAAAGACCAGTGTTTGAGCGAATGTCAATTGTCGAAACTTCCCGCATCGTATCATTCATATCATTAGCTTTGAGCAAAACAGAATATCGCTCCCATTTGCCCCAAATGGAAATATTAAGGCGTTGTCAATAAAGGCAATAGCAGGATTCCCTTCCACCAAGGGTTCAAACACAAGACCAATCCAAGAGATTTAATCCCCCTAATCTCAGTCATTGCCAACTCGCCAAGTACTTTAACGCCAAAACGGTTGAACGCCAGGTATATGCATAGCAGCTGTTGCGCAAAAGAAAAAAATATCTGTGCCAAGTGTATATATATATAATTAACTAATGGATAAATGTGTCATGTAAATGTTATTTTGTAGAGATGTCCGGTATTGGGCCGTTAAGAAGATGGGTGAGAGGTGTATTTCGAGTGGGTAGGTCGTAAACATTCCGCTGTCGTATTAATAATTTAGGACCTCTAGACAATGAAAGAGATGAATCAGCAGGCAGGAAAAACAAAAGATAAGTACACTGTGAAATCTCACTGCATCTTCTCCCATAAATCTGTATCTTTGTTGAATGAATATCTGCAAGGCAAAAGTCAGTTATTGTACACCAGGAAAAAGGTGACCGAATATACCCTTCAAAATCCATCGCGGTTAATGCTTTGGTTCCATATTCATCTTGAAGGATTTTCGTGTAGGAAAAGGGGACTTTCACTGGGAAGTCCTCGAAATGACTATTCCGGAGTGGAAAGATATCACTCTCCTAGATGCATTGTCAGCCCTGGCACCATTTGGCCATTTCCCCAGTCACTCACATCATATTGATGGCCATCCTTACACATCATGGCCTCGGGATGGCCATTCTTTCGTTTTTCATCGTCCTTACGCACTGCTGTAATGTCGATAAAGAGCCCAGAAGATTTATCAATCCATCTCGCATCGATCACGTTCAGCTTATCAGCAGTTGACCTGATGACATAGTATGGGTTGATTTCGAGCAAGAAGGTACGTCCGTCTTCGATTCCAGGAATATCGAAATGATGCTCTGTCATATTATAATGATCGGCGAGGAAATGAATAGTGGATTCGGAAATTTGCACATCGAGATCATTGTCCCATGGAAAGATCTACATCGGCCCAGTTAGCGGACTGCAGATCCTACGATTATTTCCTTCGAAATACATTACTTTCTGATTCCACCACCAGGCTAAGAGAGACCCATGCATGATCCATGTTTCAGCCCCAATGTCCGCCATTGTTGATAGATATGTTTGGATAAGTGCTGAAAGGTGCAGGGCGGTCTCTTCCTCAGAAAGCGGCGCTGTTGCAAAGCTATAATAAAGACTTAGTGTGAAGCTGATATAGAGGACAGGTAAGGTAAAATTAAGAAATAAGAAAATACTTGCCGGCCATCATAATGATAATGAAAGCTTAATATAGATTGAAGTTAGCCAGAAAAGTAATCATCTGCATGTGAGATTCAACATACGGCGACTCCTCTTAAAATTTGGATTATGACATGTCAGCCTCCAGGCATCTCACTGCTTGAAGCAAGTTAGCAGGAAGATAGATGTGCTTACGAAAATATTTAGGCCCTGGTTCCCCTCCAGTTCCGATGTAGTCTTTTACCACATCTTCCCTCATACTCATAAATTTCCCCTCACCCCGGACTAACGACACCCAGTAAAGACCAATGAGGAAATTGGTGGCCCAGGACCACATTGCGCACAATAGCCAGCTTCTTTTCCCCTTATTTTAATGATTTCGTCACCCAGGTTTCATGAAGTGGGCATAGTACTTGGAGGTTACACAGGATGGAAACCGAAGCCACCGAAATGTGCGAGAAGTCGGTGGGATCTGGTTAGAGTTGGCTCCTTGAACTCGGTGAGATCCGTTGCTGAGGTCAAATTAAATTGCCGTTAAATTGGGGTTAATGCGATTTAAATGTCATTAAGAGCCAGACCAGAAGCTCCACAGGTCAGATCCCTCCCAAAACATTTCATTTGACGAGTCGTGTGCTCGGTTTCCTAAGGCGGGTCAGAGAGGCTTCGGCTGGGTCTAGGCATGCTGCAGTGGCAAGGTGTTCTCCAGCCTTGCGGGCCTTGGCGGAAAACCACTCTGGCCGTTTCGGGCATCTAAACTTGTTGCAGTTCCTTGAATATTATTACCGTTCTTCGTGGCCAATTCAACTCATCCAAAATATGACCCTTTTCTCATGGTATTTCATCATGAGGAAACCCCTATACCTGGTTTTGCTTCCCTCTATTCTTTATCGATGACAATCAAAAAACCATATCTTGAAGTCCGTTTTCGACGGGCCCATGAGATAACCAGAAGCTAAACGGGAACTACGCGCATTATTACAAAAGGCGAGATGTTCCCGGATCGCAAATGGAATCATCCGACAAATATTATTCCCGTCGGCTTTCATGCATTTGTTCTAATAGGGGGTTTGTGGGCTGCCACTAGCTGTCATCATCTTTCAGTTTGTTCTACACGTAAGTTTCTGCATTCAAACGCGCAGGACAAACCCGAAGTTGCCGAATTCGAATTTGGGGGGCTGGAAAATGCTTTCTCACTCTTAGCCTCCACTATGGGGATGGAAATATGCACCCAATCACTGCCCAGCTCCCTTCGCAGGACTTGTAAGCTCTCGAATTTCTCACTTCTCTCAAGTTCTCAACCTTAGATCACGAAACGCTATTCTCCAACTTGACGCGCGGCCAGCGTGGCTCCCTATATTTGATATCCGATAACGGGTACGCCCTGCTCCTGTCAAGTGAATAACGCCATTTATCAGGAAGATTCCATCGCTCAAGTCTGCTCATCCAACCACATTGACAAGTACCTTAGGTTAGAGAGGCACTAAACTTTCATGAACGGCCTTTGAATTTTGAAGGCCATCTCAACGGTTTTATCAACCATGTGGTTCATCATTCAAAACCGCTTATTAGTAATTCGTAGCTCGATAGAGGCTTCAATCTAGTCATTTAGAAGCTCTACAATTGTTAACCAAATCCTCATTTTAGTAAAGCCTCCATGACAGCGTGAAGGGGGAATATATTAAATCAAACCCTAACGTTTGGGAGAGTAGTCGTCAGAGTGGATATATGATCATTGAGGACCACCAGGCTATTTAGTTATTGATTTCTTTTAGGCCTAGTGGCTACATACTCTGCCCACAAAATAGTTAATTGACTCAGGCACAAATATCACTCGATACGCGGGGTTTTAACTCTTGGGGTGAGGAAGTAGGTATAGTAGTATCATTGCGCATCTGAACAAAAGCAAACATAGGTATGGTTTATTTTTTCTCTCCAGGAGTTGTTTGCAAGAGTAGATATTATGACATGGGGGAAATTCCAAACCCTGTGAAACATTTCTCCTGGAAGGTTTGTAGACGTAGGGGGAAAAAATAAAAGGAAAATTGCTCCAATTGCGTATACTGGTAGTTGGTTGCCACGTATGAAGGTGCTTGCCTGGGGTTTTTTTTACTGGTATCTTAATGAATTACCTACAACAGTTCCTAATGGCGAATTTTTATCCAAGAAGGAAAAACGAGGATGACCACAAAAGCGACTCATGTTAGTGGTGTCTCCTCAATGCTTAACGACAATTAATCTATACTCCTAAGACCATGTGATGGTCATATTGTACCTGGTGGGCACTCCTGCACTAGGCTTTCATTGAAGGAGGCCGATCTGTCCGGCCCGCATGCCCGTGTGGAAAATGTGGAGTCATGCATAGGGCACAGAGGATCAATTGCCCGAATACAAACTGTGCCATGACAACAATGAAAGTACATTCTACTATTATTCTATTCTATGTCAATACTTTTCTCGGAGCGGTTCAATCCCAAAAACGCCCTGACTTTGGGGGCTATTTTCCTAACTAGCAAGGATAAGTGGGCAGCAACAATGGGGCGCCGGGTAAACGGCAACAATACCTGCGGAAAGTGCTCTATTTGCAACATTGAATTTAATCCGCCTTACCAAAACCAGCCCTTTATAGCATAAGAGTCTCTCTATCAAATACGGGAGCTCGGGTACATCACTCGTTAAGCTGCTGGATAACATATCAGCTCCTTCCGATGATTCAAAATTCGAAATGTGGAGGGAAAATCCCCTTTGAGACGAGCTATCCGCTTGGTCGACTCAATTCGCCCCGATAGCAATAATTCGAGGTGCTCTATAATTAAAAGCCAAAATAATAAAACTTATGAGATTCCATAACAAACTCCTTGACCATACTCAGCGTCTCTCATTGCTTTCATCTCCGCTGATTCGAAGCCGGCATTCCCTTGCTCGGTGGTTATTGATTCGGCGCTTGGTTCAGTAGGTTCCATGAGAGTGTTGTCTCGCATTATCCTTCTTCCAAATAAACATATCTTTTCAGGGTGACGCCAGTTACTTCCGTATGTGAGAAAGTGCTCTATCAGAAAAGAAGAAAATCGCAAAAATAAACTGTTGGAATATCCGGGGCTTGCTGAGGGGTATGTGTTAGGAACACACAAGAACCACCAAAAAAATGACCCTGTAATATATAAATCATTTAGTTAGTAAATATGCACTCACGTATAAACCAGAAGTACAATTATCCATATGGCAAGGGGCCGGCATCATTCCACCGTGCCTTTAAGGAGGCTTGAGCCCGACAATTATGTCCCTCACATGATAAGTACGCGCTACCAACGCCCGATATGCACTGCCCTACGGTTCACTGCCTCTTGGTGCTACACGTGCATCCAACATTACAGCTATCCGGCAAATCATATTAACGAAGATACGAAGCCCTTGTTGGCAGCGAGAGAAGGCGGGTTAATACTGGACCCTTTTATATGTCTTGAAATCTCTCTCCATGTGGACTTTTTATGACGATGGACTCATGTCAACCCCGAGAGCAAGGCACTGGAGCTTACAAAATATTTTTTCGACATGTCGTCCGGGATCGATGCCCCTCCGTCATATGAGGAAGCCGTTAGAGAATCAAGCCGCGTACAAGAGCGCCGTCTAACTCGAGAGCTCAATTTTAACAAGGAGCTGAGCCGAGATTTGATGAGAACAACTACGGTCTCAGCAGATGAATGTATTGTGCACCTGAGACTTCTTGCCGCTATTGCAAACCTTCGGGATGAGGTATCGACGATAGATACTCTTTTCGATCTTCAGGACAGTTTGATCAACAATTTCGAGACAGAATCTACGAAGTATAAGGCCGCGGCTAGAATCAGGGAGAAGAGATGGGCAGTATATGTCACCCGGGCAGTGGATAGGTTCGAGGTTTGGTGGGATAGATGTGTTCCAATGGAGGGAATAACATCCCCTAACTCAGTTCTTACGTACGAGGACATTGAGAAGCATGGGAATTTTGCTTGTGCGCCAGACCTAGCAAAAAAGATGTCGTTCACTGTCGATAATTTACCACCCCTTGGTAAGTCATGGATCTTGATTCTATCGGTTTCTTGGTGACGAGTCTGACCTCGACTGTTTCGTTTAGATGTGATCATGGTATGGCATGCATACATCCTCAACCCACGAATCTTCCTTGACGACAGCCTCCGCGCAAGCAAGATGGGCTTTTGGGCGTGTGGGATGCCCTGGGAGGCAATTGACTTATTACTAGACGAGAGGAACTTTGAATTTAAACCAACCGAAGAGGCAGTGGACTACTTTGAACAGATGACAGGACGCAAGTGGGACAATCTTCATGATTCTCCTGTCAAAAGCCTAGTGTGTCCAAAATGCCGAAACACGGTCCAGGCAGACTGGACCAGTGAAATACCCGATGTTGGTATATTGACTCAGTTTGAGCAGGGTAGCGGGTATGCTAATAAGGGCTTTACTATGGTGTGCCCATATTGCGCCTTTGTGATAACACATGAAGCTCTCCGGGTATCCAAGTTCCGTCGCGATGTCAACGCCCTTCTAAGGCATCAGGTGCCAATGCCGGGGACTCTCCTCTCGAAGGACGGGGTGCCAGACAACGTCAGCGGGAAATCCAGCGTGCTCTTGCCAAATAGAATAATCATAGCAGCCGGGGTCCGGGAACAAATTTTGGACCTTGTCGACCCAACGATTACGCCATCAGCAACTATTGCAGACATACGAAAGCTCTTCGATACTCTATTCACTAAACAGAAACATTTTATTAGAAGGGCACAGCTACACGCTCCCCGGCTCCCAGAGGAGAGATTATCATTCCGCCGAATGATGTCCCGATATTGGACGAACTCATCGCCGTTTGGGCTGGATCTCGCCGGTGCAGTCATCCGTCAAGGTACTTTCATAACAAAGATGGACATTATTGACTGGATACACTGGCCGTCCGTGGAATCAAGGATGGATCGCCTTATCGAGAAGTACAGAATATTCATCCGCATTATATCAGACTATAAAACTTTGTCTGCTGTGCCAACCCTCGACATCGACCTAGCCTGGCATACTCACCAGCTGGCCCCGTTACGTTATTTTCGGTACTCAAAATACCAAACCGGGGGCCGATTCATCAATCATGATGACAAGATTGAAGAAAACAAACTAAGCGAGGCATTTGAGCAGACCTCCAAGAGATACCAGTCAATCACGGGTGGAAAGCCCTACAGCGAATGTATCTGCTGGTACTGCGAGGCGACTCGCGAATCGAACAACGGCCGCCTGGGTATTTTTAGCAGCCTTTCTGGTTCAAATTCGACAGAGCAGGCTGAAAAACTTCACAACAATCCCAGTGTCAGCCCGGACCCAGCAAACAACGCGCATATATCAGCCCACAACGCGATTCGCTCAATGGACAGGGACACAGTCCAGAAGGCCGCGATCACAGTACAGCGACTGAAAGGCCACTATACAACGACATTCTGGAGATTACAGAAGCGTAACGGCCATAAGAATCTTAATGCAGAAAATGCCCATGCTTTGATGAATGCGAGTTATTCGTACTACCCTATTATTTGGGGATATCCGGTTTTCACCCCTTTCTATATGCCGTATGGCGTTGACGCGAGTATCACGCCAGAATTATATAGTAGCAACCCGGCCTGTCTAAACATAGAGGTGGGAGGGGAAGGAAACTGCATTGACTGTACGTTAGTCTCTGAGTTTACCGAAATGATCTGTGGGAGCGCTGGAGGGTGCTCCGGGGGTGGTGGTGGTTGTTCAAGTGGAGGCTGTGGAAGTTGACTAGGTACTCTTATTGGGGGGCTTATGGGCGTCAACCACCTCGGTTTTTGGTCTCTATTCTAATTCTATATTGAATCCTAATTAACTATACCTATATTCTATTGACAGCCTATTAGTAACACAGATCAATACGTAGGTACCTGTCCTCTATCATCTTATATCGTTTGGGAATTTACGCCATACTGCGGACTTTTCTCCCAAGGCTGCCCTGTTTAGGTCAGGGGCACCGAAATGTCTCCTCTTTTTGACACTCCTCGAAAGTTCGAGTTGCGTATAAATCACTGATGGAAAATTGAGTAAAATCAGATGGAGCTAGCAGTAGAAATAAACCTATGATTTCCTGATCAAAAAAAAAGATCTGTTATGATCTATATTCTTCGTCGCCGAAAAATCTCCGTCGCTAGCCGGAGTGAAGAAATACAGCGGTTTACCTTTTTTCTCGTGACAAGCCATTCACTCGACATGGTTGACCACCCGATAATTCAAGAGACAGTAAATAATTTACTTATATCATGATTCCTTCGAGGGAGGCTTCGCATCGCTGTTGGTTGGAATAGTAAGGTCCCTCCTGATTATTAAGCCCTGGTATACAACGCCTGACGTTGGGCACTTTTTTCGCGGGGGAGCGCGGAACCTTCCGTCTCGTCCTCGACTCCAACATGAAGGTCTTCCATGTCCCCTTAAAGGGGTCGACTCGTCTAGCGCAGTGGAGAAACCCAATGGTTCTTGATGATTCGTCAGGTTTTAGTATTTTATCAAAACTTTCCCTGTTCCCTTTTCCTTTTTTATTTTTTCTTTTTCTGGTCGACAAACTTGCCATTTATGTATGAAGCGCATCCAGATTCGCGGGATTGCTGGGGTGTAGAAACTCTCCTCCGTAGTTCCTTTCTTTCCCCAAGATTATGGCTGATAGGGAGGAAGCGAGATGGTACTATTCATCGAGACAGAACTCCGAGGAGATACTGTTGGCCACTACTAAGTGACAAGGATCCCTCTCTATTGGACCGTTCTTGTCACTATTGGTTTTCCACGCTACACCCCTGTAACTGCTAAAAATAAGAAGAAAAAGGTCGCATCCAACGTAGGAGTGCCCACATTAGCTAGAAATTATCGCAATAATAATAACGATAATAATATGAGGAAATAAGAGATCCAATTTGCAAGAGCGGACCATGCGAAATCTCATCGCGAGTTGCACTCACATGACTGTGTGTGCTTTTGTCCCACTATGGTGTTGGTCTCCATCCATGAAATCTTGCACCCTCATCCCCACCTTAGCTTAATTCCAATCCCCATCCTACCAGCAGCTCCCAAAGCTCCCTGTGTCATCAGCAAGCAATTGAAGATTTTCGTCGATTCCTACATTCTAACGGCAACGGGGGTCATTCCCATCATCCTCTTTCACATCACCAAAATCAACTTATGTCATTTCTCATCCAGAATACGATCTTAGCAGCAGTGCTCGTCATTCGAAATCGAAATTTCTAAATTGTCAACCAGAGCAATGGCATTATTGAGAGTTTTCCGGGATTTCGTTCTCTAACAAACCTCCCTATCCCCCTGCGTCTCTAACTCGCTTGCTGGGAGGGATGGAGTGTATGCTCTATGCAAATCCAGCTGGCTTTGTTACCGACTATTTTGTGGTGTTAGCACCTTAATTCTTGTCACTTTCCTGCCCCCTCGTTTCGCTCCTCTTATTTCACGACCTCGCCCAGCAGAAAATAGGGCTAATAGACAATAATGTCGACTGTGTCCACCAAGGCCCCTGGCGACTCGGACCTTGTCCAACAAACGGCCCCCACGCAACAATTAAATAGGTCTTGCGAATCGTGTCGAAACCTCAAAGTTCGGTGTCTGCCTGATCCCGGATCCGCCAACCAGTGCCAAAGGTGCGCCAAGGCTAAGAGGGCTTGTATCTTTGTAGCACCCCAAAGAAGAAGGCCGCGCAAACGGACCGATTCCCGAGTGGCCCAGCTGGAAAGAGAGATGCGGCAAATGCGCTCCCTCCTCAAGGACCGCCTGCATCCGAATGACAGCGACGGAGAAAGTTCGGTCAGCGAGGAGGAGGAACCCCGAGAGTCCGAGTTTGGGGTTGATTCCAGGGAGGCTTTACCTCCACTCCAAGGGGCCTCTCCTAGCACCTCTGGACCTACGAGGCAAATGGATCATTCTCCCGGCTTCACAACACCTAACCTAAATACCCATCACGATGGTTCCGTATCTGCACCATCCTTTAGTCCAATTCAGTCCGGATACACCCCCGATTTTCCGCCAGGGGGCGATGTAATTGATAGAAGGGTGATTTCATTGGATTCCGCTGATAGCCTGGTGGCATTTTTCATAGCAGAACTCATGGTGTTTGCTCCAATGGTCGTCTTGCCGTCGGATACCTCCACCTCGCAACTTCGTCGATCCAAGCCTGTGCTGTTTCTCTCTATCATTGCCGCAGCCGCCATAGCTGTGGACACAAACCTTGCAGCAACCCTCAACCGCGAGTTAGTGCGACTTTATGCAGAACAATTCTTTATCAATGGAGGGAAGTCCTTGGAACTGATCCAGGCTTTACTACTTATGATTATTTTTTATTACCCCCCTGACTCCCCCTTGGAGGTACAATTCTACCAATACGCTCATATTGCCGCCACGATGGCGTTGGAAATTGGCTTGGCCTCAAAACGCAGGGGACGTGCCCCTATGAACCGCAGGTCAACCAAAAAAGCCGCTTACGATGACCAAATGGCTGAGGGTGCAAGGACCGTTCTAGCATGTTATCATTTTGCATCACAGTAAGAGAGAAGAGAGCCCCGAAAAATAAAACATTTGCTCATGTGATCCAGCGTTGCCATGAAAACCCGCCGACCAAATTTACTTCTCTTCAACGACTGGATGAGTGAATGCCTAGCATATCTCGAGTCGTCTCCGACCATAATAGACAGACAAGTAGCCACTTGGTTCGAGCTTCAAAGAATTGCGGACGAAGCCCTGGCTTCCTTCGGACTTGATGATACGAGTACCGCGTCTTCCCTTACAGAATCACGGGTCCAGGCTATAATAAGATGGTTTGATAACCGGATGCAGACATGGGAAAAAAGTCTCTTGGAAGACATGCTTTCAGGTAATGCACTCTGATTCTAGGTATTATTGAGTAATGGCTCACTTTTCAACTAATTTTAGCGCCCATAAAGTTTGAATACCATTATACGAAGCTTGCGATTTACGAGTTGGCCATTGGTGAAGGCTACCGTGATCCCGATGCTATCAAGCAAGACTATTATACACTACCGTCGCCCGAAGAAAGTAGCCAGTCTTCCCAGACACCTTTAAGTGCAATTCGAATTGACCTCACAATCAAGTGGATGAATGCATCCCAAAAGTTGCTTGACCTTTTCCTCGGGTGTGATGCAGAACAATTGCGGAAATTTCCTAACCTTATCTATATCCGAGTGGGCGTAGCAGTGATGTCCCTTCTTAAGATCTATTTTTCGATCAAATCAGGGGCTTTAGGCGAAGTAATAACACCGCAGGCAGTTAACGCCGGCACATACTTGGATGCTATGACCGAAAAATTAACAGAATCAAGTGACGGCAACAAGTACAAGATCCCAAGCCGTTGGCATTATGTTATTGCGATTAAAGCTCGTAGCTGGTATGACCGATTCCAGCAACAACTAATGCAAAAAGAAAATCGCGCCACAAATCCTGTCACCGAACCTCCTCCGGCGCCACAGAACCTCATGCATATACAAAACCCAACGGAATACGCCTCAAACCAACAGCCACATTCAATGGAGCCACTTAGGATGGATGCAAATGTCTCCCAGATGCCTACATTCCACCAAATAAGTGGAACTTATGGCGCACCACCAGTCATCGACACGATGTGGCCCCCCAACCAATCCGGCCACCCAAGTTTCCTTGGAGTGGATCAATTTCAAGGCTATCAGCAGCCCGTTTTAGCGACTCATTATGCATTCGAGGCACAACCTAAAGTCCTACCTAGCCAAGGACAGCAAAGCAGTGCTCTGCAGCCCAAGACAGATATGGAGGTGGATGGCTGGACTCCATCCCAAAATATATATGGCATGCCGAGCTATCCCGGTGATCAGTCTTAACATACCTGTATACTATTGTTCGGCGTTTCGGCAAATGGAAAGTATAAAAGTTTTTTCGGGTGCGCATAGTTTGTCACTCAGAGCATTGATGGGGAATTTCTAGAAGCTGCCTTGAGGGCCTTACCCGGACAGAACTGGAGAAAAGGGTTGCTTACGGATAAGGAAAAGTTGGTGTATATGTCAATGCAGTTATTTCAACTTTTTTTATTGCCCGAGAATAATCGTGGTAATACTTTTCATGGACCAAGTTTCACGGCATCGTTGACTTCTTTCAAATGTAACTATCCACGAAAACAAAAGGACCATAGAGAAGTGCAAAACACGGCTGAGTACTATTAGGTATGTGCCGATCGAGACTGCCCATTGATGTCGTTTCCCGATCTATGAACGGCCCAGTCTCCGCCAAGTCAACCGAAGCCCGCCATTCCGCTTTAAGCTTGGCGCAGCTGCAGTCGATGCCGGAGCTTTGATCGCCCCCAAATGTCCATCGACAGGTCGCTCTCTCGCCTCAGGTTAAAAAGCAAGCTTACCCCTTTTTTGTGGCCTTCTCTCGAAATCATTGTGAACAGTAGGTAATTATTGAGTAATCTGAGACTATTCAAGGTCACTCAACAAGTTCTGAGTAACTTGAAGTTATGATTGGGCCTGTGGTTATTTAATTGCGGTAGTAAAACCAGTAAAATGGCCAGAATGTTTTCTTGCCATCGAGCAGTAATGTGTGATGAATGAGATTTTGGGGCAGGGATTGGGGGGGTGCAACGAGCCAGATTTTGACCTCTTATTTTCCTTCTTGCTCTGGTGTCCCGTCAGTAAATTCCAGGACGGACAACCCCCACTGCAGAAGAACCTTGAAGTGGTTATAGCGTAGGCGAACTGCCTTATTATTTATTATTTGTTCGTCGAGAAGGCAACTGACGTGACCACAACCACGGGTTCGTCGTGGGCTGCCGCTTTCAGGACTCTAATGCGGAACCGCCTCTCCCGATCGCAGGCTGCTTCTTTCCACCAGACTGCTGGTTTGGCTCTTGTTGACGAATAAACAGCGTCGGGCCAATTTTGAAATTCCTTCCCTCATTCCTTCGTTAGACCTCCTACTCCGGTCGTTTCTTCAACAAGCCAACGTCCCGTTCCATGACCTAGATAACCATTCCACCCCTCTTTGTGGATAGTAGTCACCATATTATCTTCACCCTCCCCGCAACTCTACCCCTATCCGCCTCATTTTACTGTCCTCCTGTTCGTGCCGACTGCCCCCGCGTGTCCTACAAACTTCTCTCACCGATCGGTTACCCTTTCAGAACTCTGCGATCGCTGGCGTCTGCGGCTATCAAAAGCAGAAGACGATTTGGGGGACTCGGGCAGGTCTTTGCGCGAATGGGGTGTGTTCTGCGGTGGAACCAACGCGGAGTTAATTAGAAGAAAGAATCGATTGAAATAATTTGTCAAATACTTTCTTCGATGAAGAATGAGCTCAGTTCCAGGTGCTACTGGTGACCACTCTGGCGACCCCTCTGGCGACCCCTCTGCCGATCAGTCGTTGCCCGATACACAGCCCTCGGACAATACCCACTCCCCTGCGCCCGAGAACAGCGCTGAGAGTGGAAACGAGAAGGGGAATATTAAACAGGGGGCGCCGGAAGATAAGCCGACTGCAGATCGGGGCCGGGATAGAGAGCCGAAGCAGGAGTTCGATGATTTCGGCCTCCCGATCCGAACAAGGACGGTGCGGTCGCCAACTGAGTCCCCAGATAATGATCAACAATCTAGTGAAGCCCAGAAGAAGCCAAGCACAGGCTCTGATAATGACGAGCATTCGATCAAGGAAAATACTCAAATGATTGCACGGGGTGCAGAAGCAGCGCAGCAACCACACAGTCCAATCTCGACAGATAGACTTGAGAGCGAGGAAAATCAGGCAACTGTCACACATGTCTTATGTGATCGTAACCCTTCCTCTCAAGACGTGATAAAATCGTCTACCGATGAGAAGCTTTCGCTCAGCAATCTTCCCATAAACCATGAAAACGAACCACCTCCAGCATATACAGAGAAGCTATCCGAGAAGGATTTCAATCAGGCCACAGCCCCTCACACGGATAAAAAGCGACAATCGGGATTTGCTACATCTGAATGGTCACATCAACGCCTCAATGAGCCGAAGCACCTGGAAGATAAAGCCGAAGAGAGTGACGATGGTGGCTGGAAGTCAATGCCTGCTCTGGGCGAGTTTGATTTTTACGATGATTACGGTCGACTGATTGCGCGTGGAGCTAAAGAAGACGATGATGAAGCGATATACAGGGGTTTGGGAGGCGCTGGAAAGGGATACACAAGAGTTCAGCTCGACGACGACGCCCATTCTGTGAACAGCCTCGAGGAAGATACGAGCTACCTTTTCAAAGAAGCTGGCGACAATTCTGCTGGTCTCGAAGGGGAAGAGCTACGTGATACGCTAAGTCAACTACAGGCTACAAAAGACCTCTTGACCGAAAGCCAAAGGATAGCATACGTCGGTGTAACACGGCTGACCATCTATCAGATGACCCAAGATCTCGGCAAGATGGCAGTATCAAGGTCTACCCGCAAGGTGAAGCAGAAAGCCATTGACTCGATGCGAGGCTGGGGCCAGGCAATGATGGCCCGTTTATTTACCCATATGGACATCAACACTGCAGAACAGGTGATGATCGAGCAGCTGGCTGAACATGGTGTTCAGCCTGCGGACCTTGTTAGACCGCTTATGCAGAACGCTCGTGTCAAGAACCCTTTGGCGGAGGAGTCGGCTGACATGCCTAAAAAATCCACATCTTCGACCACCTCCCAAGGTTGGCAAGATGGCAACCGAACCAGCTCTTCGACAGACCTCCACCGATCCTCCATTTCAACTTCGCCTCCTCCCTATGATTCACATCAAGGGGAGGAGGGCGTGCCGGAGATTCAATCCCCGTCCCAAGTGCCCACCTCGGAAAAAATCGACATTGACCTTCGTTGGACGGTGCTCTGCGACCTTTTCCTTGTCCTAATATCTGACTCCCTTTATGATTCACGGTCGCGAACCTTGTTAGAACGGGTTGGGTCTGCTATGGAAGTTTCGTGGTTACAAATCTGCAGGTTTGAAAAACGAGTTATTGATGCTCTTGAAATGCAGGAAGCCGCAGAAAAGGAAAATTGGGATGAGTCAGAACATATGGAGAAGCGTCGTAAAGGGGCTTTAAAACGCAAATATATGGTCATGGGCTTAGCTACTGTCGGTGGCGGTCTAGTCATTGGCCTCTCTGCTGGCCTTCTTGCCCCCGTCATTGGGGCTGGTCTCGCCGCAGGTTTTACCACTATTGGTGTCACAGGGACGAGTGCTTTCTTGGGAGGAGCTGGTGGTACAGCTCTCATTGCGTCTGGTGCGACCCTAACCGGAGGCTCAATCGGGCTGAAGGCCTCACACAGACGTACAGGAGCTGTCCAGACTTTCGAATACCGCCCTCTACATAATAATAAGAGGTGTAACCTCATTGTCACTGTATCTGGGTGGATGACTGGCAATGTTGATGACGTTCGGTTACCTTTCAGTACAGTAGATCCTATCATGGGAGATATATACTCAGTCTTGTGGGAGCCGGAGATGCTTAAGAGTATGGGAGCCACTATCAACATTTTGGCGACAGAGGTGAGACTCCTATCCATTTAGCTTCAAATACGGTGTTGACACAGGCTCTAACTTTGTGGATTTAGGCACTAACACAGGGACTACAACAGGTGCTTGGAAGCACTATTCTTGTAGCTTTGATGGCCTCTTTACAGTTGCCCATTGTCCTTACCAAACTCTCATACCTAATTGATAACCCTTGGAATGTTTCGCTTGCTCGCGCGGGTGCCGCTGGACTTATCCTTGCGGATTCATTGATGGATTATAACTTAGGAAAACGGCCGATTACTCTAATTGGTTACTCCCTTGGTTCGAGGGTTATTTTCTCCTGTCTCAAGGAACTAGCCGAAAAAGGTGCTTATGGAATTGTCCAAAACGTTTACCTCTTTGGATCACCAGTTGTGGCAAACAAAGATGAATATTCTAAAGCTCGTGGAGTGGTGTCTGGTCGATTCGTGAACGGATATGCTTCCAACGACTGGATACTAGGGTACCTATTTCGTGCCACTGGTGGCGGCATTATGCGGGTCGCAGGACTTGCGCCTGTCGAAGATATTCCTGGGCTCGAAAATATTGATGTCACCAAGCTTGTGAACGGACATATGGATTACCGTGCAGCAATGCCTCGGCTTCTAAAGGAGGTCGGGTGGGAAGTTTTGAGCGAGGAATTCACAGAAATCGAAGATCCCGATCCAGAAAATCATACTGAGCGACAAAGGGAATTGATTCGAGAGATCGATCAAGCGCGACGGGACGCCGAGGCCAAACCCGAGAAGAAAAGATTTGGTCTCTTTAAACGCGGCAAATTGGCGCAGAAAAAAGCCTGGGAATCGTATGACGTCGATTACAATGAGCCCCAGTCCCGGGACTCCAATGATAGTACCCCAGCTGGAAGTGTTCTATTTGACATTGACGCTATTAGGGCTGAGTTGGCCTCAGAGATGATTGAGGTTAAGCAGCTCGAGTCTACCCTCCCTCCAATGAAATTGGACTTAAACTCTCCGTCAACTACAGCGTCCCCTATCACCCCATCTCCTTTGAATGATAAGGGCTCAAAAAGCAATGAGCCAACCCCTTCCCCTATTTCTCCCCCGGCAGTATCCTCGGGACCCACTCCTTCTGGGGATACATATAATCGTCCTTCTTCCAAGGAAGAGGAGATCCAAATGACGTTCGATACGCATTATCGTGACGCACCGCCTCGTTCGCAATCTTCTTTCGAACCCGCAACCCATGCTACCAGTGATCTCTATGCGTCTCGGCCTCCGCTACGATCTTCTTTCACGATGTCAGGCACTGGCATTGGCCTTGGTGCGGCTGGTGTTGGTGTGGGTGCGGCTGGCGCTACCATAGCTCTCGAAACTAATGCTTGGGCTGATGGCGAAGAAGGCGAAATCCAAATGTCTTTCGAGTGATCATGAGCCATTAGTATATAGAGAGAACGAGCCGAAAATATCCTTACTTGTTTACATTGCCTTGTTCAATTGTTAAAGCGGGAATGATGGAATAGCTGGTGATTGATTTGCTGTCAACCCTTTAGTTGATCTTACCCATTGCATTTTATGTCTCCCATACACTTCACGGTCTTGCTAAACGGTCTTTTTTTTGGAGTAATATATGTGCATTGCCTCGCCTCTCAGGACAGCCGTCGTCATTCTCCATCTCTTCATGCATTATACCTATCATTTAGTAGACTAGCATTGAGCCGCTGATTTGTTCTTGTGCAAAACTTCGATAAAGCTTCTCATTACCACATGGGATACCTTCGGGGCCCCTTTTCTTAGCCACGTCGTAAAGCCTTTCGGTCTCGTGATCGTCGCAGTTGTGCTCCTCTACTGCCTCTGCTTGCAAGGAGCGGCGTTTATCGAAACCACCTTGGAAGCCCAACACACAGCAACTGCATATGATTCATCAATGAGGGGAAAATTATGATTATACTTGACAACCGATGCAGAGGAAATAAAAGCAGGGTTTAATGTTTACTTTTATGAGAATTTATTGTCCTCATCTGCAAGGGTTTTGAAGGTGGCTACGTATTATTATTTCTCACCGCAGAACGCAACAGGCATTTAATGCGGAGAAGCTCCTGATAATTATAGGCGGGTAGCGTGTCACCACAACGCGTCCCCTCTTAACCTATTGAGGACAGTCAATGAAACTGATCGATTGACCCGCACAACTTCCCTTGACCTCCTTGAATTTTCAAAGAACTTCTCTCAGGGATTGGTCTCAAGGATTGGCTTTTTGCGCTTCATATCTCACCCCCTCTTGTTCTTAATTCTCCGCTTCGGTCTTTGTTCTTTGTCCTCATTCCGTCTCTTCGTTCTCCAAATCGCGATAATTCCCCATTGGAAACAATATTCAAGCGCCCCGAAATAACTTACGAGTTGGGGTTTACTAAGAAATTCTACAACCACTCTAACTAATCTTTCCTGGTTTTCTATGTCCTCTCAGTAAAGACCACGAGTTCTGCGACCGCTCTCGCCGAAGCTTAACCCCTCCCGCCTTTCCGCCCCTCGAATCCAAAATGGTCGAGCTACGAACAAGACCCGATACAAGCCATCAAATGAATATAAAACCCCAAAAGGCAGAGCCTGCGACTGATGACGAACCACTAAGCTCAAGCGACGAGGAGAAATACAGCGAGTACCATCCGAAAGGCAATGTCGAAAATACACCCAAGGCCCGGCCCGTGGGGTCAACTCTGGGAGAAAAACTTTCGGTAAAACCACCGGGGTCAGCTCGTAAAAGGACGGCAAAGGATATCTTCGACCGTGGGAGGGGTGACAACGATGAAGACAACATATTCGGTATCCGGTCTTCGCAGACCTTCAAGAGACGCAGGCCCGGGTATGGCCGGAAGTCGGATTCCTTTCAGAAGTGGCCCAGTTCCAGTATGGAGTCGCCTTCGTCGAGTATGCCGCCCTTGAAGAGCAGGTCAGCGGAGCCGGAAGACAAAAAGGGCAGGAGAAAAGAAGAATTTAAAGTCCCGGTGGACATTGATGTTTTGAGTCCACCCTCAAAAACACGTTTCAAGCAACCCCCACCCCTTCCGCCCGGTAGTATTTCGAGCTCCTCCCTGATTGCTTCCTCGAACATTGACAAAGTCTTCGATACGGATGACGATGACGACTCATCCCTTAGTAGTGCAATGAGTTTCAGTGACTTTGACATTCCTGTCGATGACGAAATTCTGGGAAAGACTCAGCCTCAACCTCAACCTGAAAAGACCGAGTATCTATGCCCTATGTGCAAAGAGCCAGTGTTACCAGAGCTGTTGATTCGATTTCAAGCACAACCGAAGCAGCGCATCCGAGACCAGCAGAGGTTTTGCGAATCACATGAGAAATTATCTGCCGAAAAGGAGTGGCACGATAAAGGCTATCCGACCATTGACTGGGCACGATTTGATGAACGGATACGGGGTCACTTTAATGAACTCGAGAAACTGTTGGTTCCGGGTAGCTCATCATATTATAGGAATGTCTTAGACTCGATGTTGAAGTCTGGCCAGGCCAAGAATTTTCGACTCACGCTCTCTGGCGATGCGCTAGAAACAATATCGTGTGGATACTATGGAACGCGCGGTTCTGGTAAAATGTAGGATTCCGTTCTCTTTGTTTGTCACCCTCGGTTTATTAATGTGTTTACCACAGGCTACAAGCAATCACCGACCGGTTTTCCCGTAAGCTGCGGCGGCTAGCTGCTGATGATCATATTGTAAAAAAGGCAGGAGTGGTGGTTTATTCTCAAGCAGTCCTTGTCCCAGAGCTGGCAGTCAGGCTGGTCAAGGAGGATATGGGAGTTAATGATGAGTCCGCACGACATATCCTGCGCGACAGTATTGATATTGGAGAGAAGCTGAATTTTGCATTAAATGACAACGTTCCAATTGTTGATGAGGAGGCGAATTTGCCTAATTAGTCACTGGTGGAGGGTTGGTATTCCCTGTTCTTCTCATTTTCCTATTTGCGTTTCCTTTAATTAGTGGCGTTTTCCTTCCTTTCTTTCTTTCTATCCTTTCTTTTTTTTTTCTTCTTGAAAGGAAACCTGCACCTGTCTAGTGATTGATGAGCCGATACCTCGCCTGTATATATGAATTGTTCGCGATTGATACCTCAAATGTACTATTGTGGTTGATCCCCGCAGACTGGGGAAATGCAAGGGCCATTTACGACACTTCCCTCATCCTCAAATCTGGTGGAACATCAACAGATTCAGCAGAATGATTCAAAAAAAAAAAAAAGAGATGCTTGACGCCATTGAGGACCAAACTTGTGTCTCTTTAGCCTTTTTAGGCAGCTGATAAGCTTTCGGGCTGCCTGTTGGTTCATGGGCCGCCCAAAGTGGGTAAACCTCGGCCGATTCCACCTTAAGTAACGGAAGTGACGTGTGGGTGTGAGTGATAAGAAAGCATCATCCCTGTCAGGCGAGGATGTAGCCGAGAACCTCCCGCCACACCCATTTCACTACCATCGAGGCTGGCTGGCTTGCAATGCAGGTTGAATGAATTCACCCCCAGCATATGATCCAGCTTCACTCCCATTATGCCCCCGGAGATGAGGGAAAAATCCACCATGGCTCCCTCCGAGAACACACCCCTCCTTGTCGTCCGCCAGGTTGCTGCTCAACGGCATCGGTATCCCCATCACACATTACGGCGAGCTTGCACCTTCACACTCGGACTGCTCCTAGTTGTCATTATCGTCCTTTTCCTTATCCCCTCTGCCCTCCTACCGCGGGAGGGAGGCTCGATCTGGTCCTACCTCCCCTGGGCACACCCACTGCCCCATTCTGACTGGCCCCACGGCAACGGCCTTAGCTACGAGGAGCTGCAGACCCTCCTCCAAGGAACTCCATCAGCAGCCCGCGCACGCGAATGGAGCAAGTATTATACCGCCGGGCCTCATCTCGCAGGCAAGAATCTGAGCCAAGCGCTCTGGACCCAAGACCGATGGAAGGAGTTTGGCATCGAGGACACCAGCATCGTGGCTTACGACATTTATCTGAACTACCCCGTTGATCACAGACTGGCTCTGCTCGAGGGAAATAAGGTTACATTCGAAGCAACGTTGGAAGAGGATGTTCTCGATGATGATAGCACAAGTGGTCTGCCCGATCGTGTGCCTACTTTCCACGGCTACTCTGCCAGTGGGAATGTCACGGCACCTTTCATCTACGCCAACTTTGGTACTTACGGCGACTTTGAGGACCTGATCAATGCTAATGTCAGTCTTTCGGGGAAAATCGCGATCTGCAAATACGGCCGTATCTTCCGTGGCTTAAAGGTGAAGCGCGCGCAAGAGCTTGGAATGGTGGGCGTCATCCTATATGATGACCCAGGTAATGATGGCGAATTCACTGAAGAAAATGGGTATAAGCCGTATCCTGAAGGTCCGGCCCGGAATCCGAGTGCGGTGCAACGTGGTAGCACACAATTCCTAAGTAGGTCCCTGCGCCAACTTGTGCTAACACTTTCTTGGCCCTTTTCATATCTAGAAGTCAACTAACTCATTATTTGAAGGCATCGCTCCCGGCGATCCCACCACACCGGGCTATCCTTCGAAGCCTGGGTGTGAACGGCAAGACCCCCATAATTCCATTCCGTCAATCCCGTCGCTTCCCGTCTCTTATCAAGAGGTGCTACCTCTCCTTAAGGCTCTGAATGGCCATGGCCCGGAGGCCTCTGATTTCAACCATTGGTGGCAAGGGGGCGGGCTTGGCTACAAAGGCGTCGACTATAATATTGGACCCACTCCGGACGATGTCGTTATCAATTTGTATAATGAACAGGAATATGTCACAACCCCCTTATGGAACGTCATTGGCGTGATCCCGGGCTCCCTCCCAGACGTGGTTATTCTGGGGAATCATCGAGACGCTTGGGTTGCTGGCGGTGCTGGTGACCCGAACAGTGGCTCTGCAGCGCTCAATGAAGTCATTCGCAGCTTTGGTGAAGCCCTCAAGGCCGGATGGAAACCACTACGCACGGTTGTCTTTGCAAGCTGGGACGGAGAAGAGTAC
The DNA here is from genome assembly GCA_027569885.1 of Aspergillus diversus. Taxonomy (NCBI): domain Eukaryota; kingdom Fungi; phylum Ascomycota; class Eurotiomycetes; order Eurotiales; family Aspergillaceae; genus Aspergillus; species Aspergillus diversus. Next base: position 136,243 of record JAPDKZ010000028.1, read on the forward strand.
GGGTTGCTGGGTTCGACGGAATGGGTGGAAGATCAACTTCCTTGGCTCTCCAAGTCGAATGTCGCTTATCTGAACGTTGATGTAGCCGCATCAGGAACGGATTTGCACCCCACTGCTAGTCCCCTCCTCAACAAGCTTATTTACGAGGTTACGGGTCTCGTCCAATCCCCCAACCAAACTATTAAGGGGCAGACAGTCCGCGATGTCTGGGACGGACGAATTGGAACAATGGGGAGTGGTAGTGATTTCACCGCATTCCAGGACTTTGCCGGTGTTCCTAGCTACGATCTCGGTTTTAGTGCTGGTCGTAATGACCCTGTATATCACTACCACTCTAACTACGACAGCTTCGATTGGATGGAGCGATACGGCGACCCCGCCTGGCTTTATCATGAGGCATGCACCAAGATCTGGGCCTTGGCTGCGGCTAAGTTGATTGAAACCCCTGTCCTCCCTCTCAACGCCACTGATTATAGCTTCGGGCTGGAAGGTTATCTTGATCGAATTAATCCTAGTTCAAAAGGCCCCCCCTCCACCGCATCCTTTAACATGGGGCCTTTGTACCAGGCTATCACAAAATTCCAAGACGCCGCTGTGCAGTTTGATGCCTATACAGCTGGCCTGACCTCGCAGTTGAAGGAAGATGTTCCTTGGTATTTCTGGTGGAAGAAAGTAAGGCTATATTTCCGAATTTACGCAGCCAACAACAAATACAAGGGTATTGAGCGCCAGTTCTTGTACGAACCCGGGTTAGACGGTCGCAACTGGTTCAAGCATGTGGTCTTCGCCCCTGGAATTTGGACCGGATATGCCGGCGCAACTTATCCTGGTCTTGCGGAGAGTTTGGATGCCAATGACATCGAAAATGCTTTGGTAAGTCTTCGACTTTGAGCTTCCCTACTCTTACCTTCGTTTTGCGTCCGGGCAAAAAACTCTTTTTTGTGTGCGAAAAAATGCTCACGCGACTTGATATTCCTTTAGAAATGGCGATCGATCATTATCGAGCGAGTTGAAGCAGCTACTGAACTGCTTCACTAAGTCCGTGGCTCTCTTTTTTTTTTTTCGTCATCTAGACTGGGTGTGGTTCATAAAGCTCAGACCTGTCGGCATATATAGTATGATAAAGGCAGAGGCTAGAAATCGATGCTGGCCTCTGAATGGCTACAAATCGGCCCCAGATGCATGGCTGAGCAGGGATTCTTGGCGTGCAAATGTACATACGAGTCACACCGATCGTGTGATACAACGAGGCGTCACCCCCCTCTCGGAGGAGCTTCCCTAGTTTTCCCCATCGGTTGCCATACTTGTTGGGGTAACATTAATTTCATTCATGATGCCTTTGTCTGTATTTCCTTTCTTCTTCATCTTAATATTCTGGTAGTCGATATATGTGGACTCTATCAGACCATTAGGCACAGTGAAGTTATTAGCTCAGAACCCCTGATACTGGCGTCCCAAGATAGTATCTTCACAAATAATCATGACTCAACCGACGTCAACCCATTTGCATTTAGTTATCGGGTTGCATTATAAATCATCATAGCCACCCTCCTATTGGACAGTTAGAAGGTCAGTTGATAGAGTTTAAAGACCAGCCACACCACGACTTAGCGCCTTCCTTCCAGAAAAGGCAGCGCCGCCCTGAGCCATGTCACTCAGAACAAGAATAGGGTAACGAAGGGTTGAATATGAGGCAACAGCTTTAGTGTGTCCGGGGAAGCTGGGAGTCAAAAGGCGGATAGTTTGTTGGAAGAAAAGAGGGGTCAATAATGAATTTATGCTGGCACTGATAATTATGCTAGGTTGGTATCTAAAGCAACCAATCAAGATAATCCCGCGCCTCGTGGATATTGCCCTTTAGCCCTGTGCGACATCGAGTTTGGCTCAAAGTAGTTAAGTAATAATATAGGGAAATAATACCATTGGAAGGGAATCTAACTTGGCTGTTTTTCTTTTCTTTTTTTTTCTTGTTTCTCCGTCTTCACTTGGAAGACAGAGTATCACTCATGCTTCTGTTTGTTTGGTTCATGATGAAGTTAGTGGGAGCTCCCTCCCCATTTCCAAATGAAATTGTTAATGATTCCTTATTTTACATCTTGGGGTTCCCTGCCGATATTTATATTAATCGCAAGCAGCGGTTGTTTAGGTTGCACAAAATCAGGCACGATCATAATGTTGCGCGACAACATGGATTTTCATGGCTAGCGACCGATATAGATTGACTCGGCTGCTGTTATTATTGGTTGAGTTTGCATGGCCCGATCCAAAGTCGCCTTGAACTGCAAAATACTTCGTTGATGCACTGAAAAACTCCAGGACCAGTCATTGTATAAATATTAGATTCGGAAATAGAGCCCAAAGGGTAAAACTATGAAAGGTTTTGTACGTTGTTTCATCCATGAGAGGACCCCTTTGGTGTGATGAACCGTAGAATTCAAAGCTCTCTAGCAGTGGGAAACCCCCACTCAAACTGCTTCTAAAATTGCAGAAAGCTTCATCTGAAATGCTACCAGCTCAGATCCTCAGAGGTAGGAGCACAAACGGCGATCCTGGCGAGCAACATGAGAAACAAGATGTGCGAAAAATAAGGGAGTCGAGGAGGTGCATGGTGATGTGATGATCACTTGACTCAACCCTTGCTAAAGCGGCGAAAGTCGCGATGAGGCAGAAATCCTCGAGCTTTTTTGCCTTGCGCCTGCTCGTGATTCCTGCTCGTCTTTTCTGCCTACTTCAATTCCTGCATTGAGTTTGGTTTACTTTTTTTTTTTTTACTCTTTTCTCTTTTTATCCCCTGGCTGCGCCAACAACCCCTCTTTGCCTTTCATCATCTTCCTCGGAATTCTCCATCTTTCATTATTTCTGGTTTGAAACTACAGGATTACCAGGTCACTTTGACTGTGCTAATCTTGTTCTTGTTCTCCCATGCTGGCCAGAAAACCTAAGCTGCCCGTACGGCAGCTCCTCATTCTTTGTAAGTATTTTCCCCAGTAACTATTCCCTCTAATTTTTGTCAGCAGAGTCCGGAACCTCAGACTAACAAGTAACATCAGCAATATGCCGGTTTGCAGAACCAAGTATGTCGATCGGATCCTTATTTTTTTCTTTATCCTCACTCCATATATTTGCTCTAGTCCAAATTTGGTTTCAGCATAATTAGTTCCCAATATGTGGTCCCGAGTCAAGCGTATTAATCAATTTCTCGTTGATAGTTGCATTCACTTCAGTTCTGCCGTATCTGGTATGTTTAGGCCTCCCAAGCTCCTAACCCCCCAAACTCGTCGTGCCCAGCCTGTTCTAATGTTCTTAGCCTGAATTGATCGAGAGCGTCGGTGTGCCCGAACAGGAAATCGCCAAATGGGTTGGGATCACTACAGCTGTCTCCTCCCTTACGCAGGCTTTAATGGCCGTCAGCTGGGGTAGAGCTTCGGATCGCCATGGTCGCAAGCCCGTGATCCTACTTGGACTCACCTTCACCATGATATTTTCCTTGGTGTTCGGAATGTCAAAATCGCTTGCCATGATAGTGATCTCGCGCATCATGATAGGCTTTATGAACGGGAACGTCGGAATAATTCGAACCATGGTAGCAGAGATGGTTCCCGAGAAGGAGCTACAGCCCCGGGCGTTTAGCATCATGCCGCTGGTCTGGACTATTGGTAGTATATTCGGTCCAGCATTTGGAGGGGCCCTAGCTCATCCGGTAGAGAAGCATCCCGGGCTCTTCGGTGGTTCCAAGTTTTTCAAAGAAAACCCCTTTCTGCTGCCTAACTTGATAGCTGCTGGCTTCTTTATTGTGGGTATCACCACAGGTTACCTGTTTTTGCATGTAAGGAACATACTGCACATTATTCAATCGTACACGAAGTTCAAAATGGGTAACCTGGTTGTAGGAAACCCTGGAGGCGAAGAAAGGCCATACCGATGCTGGCCTGGTGCTAGGTCAGATGCTAACAAGGGCTTGCACACGACGGCGTCGCAAGAATGTTTATTCCAGTATGCATGGTGTGGATGAGAGATCGGCCTTACTAGGAGAAGAAGAAAGCGATACCCCGAAGCCGTCGCAGGGAAGTCCCGAGCAGGTGCAACAAGCCGGCTGGAGGCAGGTCCTCAAACCGCAGTCCACCTTGATATTAATAACTTACGCTTTGATGTCGCTGCACACTATGGCGTTCGACTCGCTTCTGCCGGTATTCCTTCACCTTCCTGTCCAATCTTTCCACGATAATCCCGACGTAAAGCTCCCTTTTAAGTTCGTCGGTGGTTTCGGTATAGGTAAGTTTGTCCCGATCCGGCTCTCGTCTTTTCATCTAATCCGACCGTCCCAGACTCGCAAGAAATCGGTGTGTTCTACACATTAACCGGAACTATTGGCATGATAATTCAGTTTGTTGTGTTCCCCGTCTTCGCCAAACGGTTTGGAGTGCTGAAATGCCTGAAAGTCTCCGCCCTCTTTTATCCCTTCCTATATTTTTTCACTCCATCCATTGCACTGGTCCCGCAATCCCTGAGCAGGATCACGATCTTTTTCCTTATCCTGGGGAAGCTGTCGGCCGCCATATTCGCCTTTCCCTGCACCACAATCCTACTAACTAACTCTGCATCAAGCCTAAATATCCTAGGAACACTAAACGGGGTGGGTACTAGCGTCAGCGCCATCGGACGAGCGGCAGGGCCCGCCATACTTGGACAGGTATTTTCCCTAGGCTTGAAAAAGGGCTATATAATCATTCCCTGGTGGACTCTAGCCCTCTTTTCCTGTATAGGGGCAACGCCAGTCTTCTGGATTGTCGAAACAGATGGCTTCCAGGCACAGCCTGAACCCGTTGCAGAATTTGAACCAGAACACGAACCCGGTATTCCTCCTAGCAAGCACGTCGACGATTGTCGTTCCCACAGATCCTAGCTATGCAGAGGGATACCTTATTAGAATCCTATCCTCTCCCTACCACAGAAAATGCCACGCTTACGGAGGGAAAAAAGTCTAAGAGAGGGGACGTAGGGAAAACGTCCAGATAATGCTTAAATGTCACCCAAGATACTCAGGCTTGGGTTAGACACAAGATAATGAAAACCTGGCTTGAGCATATTACACGACTATACGAGCATTTTATGGTGGAATGGAACTAAAATGACATATATAGAATGTTTGTATCATAATAGATGACAACAACAATGACGAGTCCTTTGGATACAATATGTTCGAGATGTACCTAGAGACTTAGTTTCGGACAATCGGACTTTCGGCAACCGATGCGGTGCTTAATTTGACCTAGGCACGGGAGGCGGCCCCGCAAATTAACAATCAGCTAACTCTGAGACGACATGACCTTACGATCCATACTCCGCAGGGAGGCCTCTCCACAATTCAACAGGAACAACAATCCCCAACGCTCACTAAAACATCACCACCACTACCCATTCCCAAAAACAAAATATGGTACGTTCGACTCCCAATGCCCATCCCGATCCTAAACTCGAAAACCCCTATGCGTCCAACCCCAAGATCAAGTGACTGACTTTTGAGTTCACAAAGGCCTCCCCGGAAACTTCCTCCCTCATCCTCTCCCTCCTCACCTCCCTCGGCGGCATAATCGGATACGCCCGTACTGGGTCTATCCCCTCCATTGCTGCGGGTCTCTCAGTTGGCGCTCTCTACTTTTACAGTTATACCCGACTCCGCGGTGGTCTGGCCTACGGCGAGGAAATTGGGTTACTTGCGTCGGTGGTTTTGGGGGGCAGTTCGATCCCCAGGGCAATTAAGTCGCGAAAGACGGTGCCGATGGGGTTAAGTGTGCTAGCTGCTTATGGAATTTTGGTCTTTGGGTTGGCTTATAAGGCCAAACGGGCTTAGAAAAAACCCCCAAGCTTTCCAGGGCTTCTTTGAAGAGGTTATACATTTTTTACGTGACTGGTAAATGAAGAGGGGTTTTTATTTAGCCCTTTGTTCGCGGCAAATGAGACATTGACTTCATATTTGCAACCATTTATTTTTCTTGGTTTGGAGAGACTGGTATTAATCTGAGAAGCCTACCTTCAGTAAACTTACAGAAAAGAGTTAAAAATTCGGTAAATCGGATCAACGAAACGAAAACCGCGGGAGAGGGGTGATCTCGAGATCGTAGGCAATTATCCTTCCATGTATTTTCCGTCCAAAACCATTGCCAGAGTAATCAGCCTTTTTGAGGGTTATGACCAACTCACCAACACTAGGTAAGCAACACCTTCGCGCATCGGATGTCCCAGCGGGCGAAGAAGAAAAACCCGGTGCAGCGCAAAGCTGCTGACAAAAACTACTGACAAAAGATCAGGGTAGAGTTTGCATGATTATGACCAGTAAAAAAGAAGAATGAAAAGAAAGAAATCACGTGTATCTAGAATCTCAACATGCATCGGACTTAGCTGGAGCCTTGTCATTCCCTTGTCTCCGATCTGAGCATTTCGCTGCTATTTGTAAACCGGCCATTTTTTAAATCTCTCTCTTTTGGTTTTCTTTTCGCCTTTTCCGTTCGGAGGTCGGCTTCTAATGAGCAAGCTCAACGGGATTTGATTCCCGGATTGTTCCCACGACTGCAGCAGAAGCAAGCTCTTGGCGATCAGGAACGAATGCGTACCTTGGCAACCTAGCCATCTTCTCCTCCGGGCTGGTTTCATTATCAGAATATACCAATTTGGACTGTTTTGATTTATCTTTCTTGGAGGCCTTTTCTTCGGTAGTGTTGGCCGCTCTGGGTATTGCGTTAGCTGCCGCTTTATCCGCTTCTTTGGCCGCTCCAGAGATAAGATCGTCGACGGATGTAGAAAAGGTGGTTGGATCCGCCTTGTCACCGTTAGAAATACCAGGGGCGGCTGTTCCGGGCACAGGGTGGCCCATGTGCATCTGCTGCATTTGGAAAGCGTTGAGTTGCGGTGCGCCAACGGCAGGTCGTTGTGGAAGGCTCGGTATCGCCGGTAAGCTTCCCGGGCGTGGTGGGAATGTACTAGCCTGGGGAGGGGGGTTGGGCTGAGGAAGCTGAGGCGGTTGCGATGGCAAATGCGGGGGTGGTGTGCTTCCATATGCGGCGATAGGCTGTCCCTGTTGAGACGAATAGCCAGCTGGGGGAGGGTACTGCGTTGGAAACTGGGATTGTCCACCTGGTGAATAATTCGGGTAAACAGGACTTGCCGTTTGTTGGTAAGGAGAACCGCCCGCTCCATACGGTTGGGGAAAAGAAGAGTATGATGGATTAGGAGCGGTCGTTACATTGGGGGGAGGTTGGCTCTATTAAAAAATTGTTAGTACGAGGTATGCTTGACATTTTGATAAAGGGAAGGCCTTTCCAACTCACAAATCCGCCCATACTCTGTGTCTGCCCAGCTCCAACCGGGGTACCCTCGCCACTGCTCCCTCCGGCGAGAGCCTCCGATGCCTTCTTAGCTTTGTGTTCCGCCAGTCGCTTTTTCAGATCCGAGACGGCCTCGACCTTTGGCTTCTTTGCCGGTTGGCCCACAACCCCCGACGTTCCCGAGGGCGGGTTGCCTGTCATGGCCTGTCTCTCTGCCTCTGCCTGCTGAAACTGAGTTACAACTCGCTGGTTATGTGCCTGAATAATATCCTCAGGGACACCTTCCATGCCAAAAATCTCGACATCTAGGCTAGATCGATTCGAAAGAGCATTGTCAACCGCTGTCAATTGCTCCTTGTGTACCTGACTCATGTGCACCGACAATCCTAATCGCGGTATCATTAGCAACTTACGAGGACAACCAACATCCAAGACTGAAAACGTAAAATTGACAAACTAACCTCCTGCTGTATTAAGCCTCCTCCCACACCTCTCACATTTGAAATGTTTTGCTTTTTGGTGTGAAATGAGAATTTTAAGATCGTCGAAATCGCGCTCGCAGTAATAGCACCACGGCCGAGCTAAAAGCTCTTCCAAGGTAGGGCTGCGTCTCTTCTTTCCCATGGCGAGAGGATACTGAATAAGGATGTCAGTGTTCGAATCCAGGTATCGACACTCTGGGGGCACAAAGAAGTTGGGCGTGGGAAGGATGCAAAGATGTCGCGTGGATCTAATTGCTAAGTCGTCCTTTGGATTGCGACGCCACAAGAACCTCTGTTATCACGTGAAGGCCATACAGAGTGCACGTGATGTCAAACAATTCAAATAAATTTTCACCTACGGAGTACAAAGGGATTGAGATAGGGGAGTTAATTCAGAGCTTAGAATTGTTTTGATAACAAATTTATTCTTGGATATACAGGCACTATATGGTATTTTAACCAAAGAATGGTAAAATGTACAAAATAAGTAGACCAAACCCTTACGCCCGTCGCTCGCAAAAGTCCGCTAATAACATAATAATAACACAAGGGAAAAAAAATACAATCACACACTTTAAAGGGCTAGTGCTTGTATCTGGACGCTGATGCACATAAACTGGGAATGCATTTCCCATACTCCCGCCCTCAGCGGAGACATTCGAATAGTATTTTGACAAAAGCAATGAAGCCCGGGTTTTAGAGGGAATTAAGAGAAAGAGAAATATTAATAGAAGCGAAAACAAAAAATTCCCACTCACGCAGGTCGCGGGTGGCCCGGTGGTGGCAATCCAGTGGCCGCCGCCCCATACGGAATGTAATAGTCTGGATATGGCGTATGATAAGGCTGAGGCGGCGGCGGTTGAAGAGGTCCACGAGGGCCTGCGGGGAAAGCAGCTACAGCCCTTGGATCCATAGGCTGACCCAATGGTGGTGGTGGATAAGGGGCGATTGGACCCCGAGCTGGAATTGGCGCCAATTGAGGCGGTTGGGTGGGAGGACCAGGGGCGAGCGTGGTCGATGCTGGTATAGTTGGTCGCGCGGGAGAGATGCCCGCGTCGATCCTAGGAGGTCCTGTAAACGCTGGGCTGGCCGATTTCTTCTTCTTACCTACGGGCTTCGGGGGTTCGACTGCCTTCTTAGCAGCCTCGGCTGCTCGGTCGGCTTCAATTTGAGCCTTTGAGCGCTTTGGATTACGAACACGACCCTCTCGGTTGAATCGAGCCCAGTGGTTCAGCATGGCTTCAGTGCGCTTGGGATTCTTGGAATTGGCAATTTTCTGGCGTCGGGCTAACTCAGCTGGATCAATAGCCTCATCCTGAGCACCTCCACTCTGCGGCTTGGTTGCAGAGCCTGCCAGCGACCCCCCACTGGGGGCGGGCTCAATTGGCACTAACTGAGACCTTCCAGCACCTACCGATGCAGAGCCATCCACCTGAGCACGAGACACCGCGGAACGAGAAGCAGTTGCAGAAGGCGCAAGGGCAATTGGTGTCTCTGAGGTTGCGCGTGAGCCTGCACGAGCAGCCCCTCTCCCACGTACCCTGCCACCACGCCCACGGTTTCGCGTGGAAGGAATGCTGCCTGATTCAGCCAGCTCAACTTCAGCCGCCTGTCTCCTAGTGCGAGCGCGGCGCTTCGCTGAGTATTCTTGTTCATGATCTGGTGGCGCAGGTGTCTCCGTCGCTTCATCAGTCTCGTTGGCTCTATTGGCCGCTTCCAACTCAGCTGCTTTGCGTTTTCGGGTAGCCTTCCCAACGAACTCCTCTCTAGGAGGATTTTGGAATTTGGGTACATGTTCAATGCCAAATTTAGTTACAGCTGGCCATCCATCAGGATTAGGGTTATTTGGTCCCGCCTTTGCAGACATTTTCCTGAATTGAGCGGGGGTAGGTTTGAAGCCACCCTGCACGAAAGGATTCTGATTACCGACTTTGTCTTCTTTTGGATCGTGTTTGTAACCGTAAAGCATGGCTTCTTTCTTATCTTCAAACACTGCCGGCCGTTCGAGTTTCCTCGGATCACTAGTAGGCTTTCCATTGTGTCTAGTTGCAACTTTGTGGAGTTTATCCAAAGCCAGATATTCGTCCTGCCATGCTTTCAGAGCATAAGCAACGTTTTCGGTTATGGCATAAAGCTCGTCACTAGAACGCAATTCGGGGTCACGGAGTTGGACTAAAAAGTCTTCAAGGGGGGTAATTTCAAGGAATTCCCCTCGAGCAACCTTGGTCTTCTTGTACGGATCAGGCCGCTCTGAAATTTCAGGACCGTCACGTTTCTTACCACGCTTTGAGTCCTGGAAGACGTTAGTCCAGGTTTTGCCCATGCCCGTCGATTTGATGTCATAGTCGACGGAAAATTTTCGTATATCATGAACATTCCAAAAATGATGCAAGCGCTTTTCCAAAGAAATGGTGTCCTCTTCTCGAGAAAATTCATGCAGTTGGCTTATAAGCGCAAGGTCGGAATCACCCTCCTGGACTTCTACGTCCAGTTCGGGCTCATCCCCTTCAAGATCAGCCTTTTCGTTATCATCGTACATTTCAGTTACATCGGCACCTTCAGCCAGATCGTCTTCAACAATATCATCTTCGGCAATTTCGATATTATCGTCATCTTCGGGTTGAGAACCAATATCTAGCAGAGAGATCTCGTTCTCATGTTCAGCTGGGTCGTCATCATCGAGAAGGTGACTTCCCTCGTCGTCACCATCTCCTTCTTCATCTTCTTCTCCTCCTCCTCCTCCTTCCTCCTCCTCGTCATCATCACGAGTTCCTTCAAACAATGAAAATCTCGCAATATGCGGATGCACAGAAGCGATGTGTTTTTTTCGAGCGCTGGAGGGAGACTCGCCATCACGTGACATGAAATACATTCCACACCAGTCACATTTAGACTTGGAAACAGGAGAAGGGGAACGGGATGTCTGAGTAGTAGTAATAGATGTAGAACGCGCGTGGGAGCGCTCGGAGAATTGTCGGCGCAGTGGAGAGTCCCGACTAGCCACCTCCGAAGTATGGTTATTCAGCTTGAGCTCATTCTGAGCAGCCGGAGCCATGGTGGAGGAACACAAAAGAAACCAAGAAGATAAAAAGAAAGGAGATATCAAGATTAAATCAGTGGGGATACTGGACGACTAAGAGTTGCCAGCAAGTCGGAAACCCAAAAACAGGGACCTGGATGTATTGTTAGTTGAGTAAACCCCGATGGAAAAGTTCGCTTGCGGTGCCAAGACGCCAGTAGTAATTGGAGCGCAATCTTCTACTCCGTCCAGTCTAAGGGAGCGAGTAGCCAACAGAACATCATGAGAAAACAAACCAAAATACATCGAGTACTTAAAAAAAACAAGGGGATTCCGAATTGAAGGAAGGGGAAAATAGAAAGAAGCATAACAAATAAGGCTTTAACGCGGAAAAATAGTAGTACGCAATGTGGGTGACGGATAATATCCTACCTTTGAGAAGCGGAAACTGAGCCAGTCTGCTGTAGAAAAGTAAAATGAAAAAATCGAAGTAGACTGAGACGGGGAGAATAAGCCAGATTGGCAGCTCAGTAGCCCATACAAATGGCGAGCGACAAAATAAAAGCTTGTTACAACTGGAGACGGGTGGTTGCGAGCGGGTTGCCAGGGATAGTAGAAAAGTCGTAGTAGGTGTTCTTGAAATAGTAAAGTAGAAAAGGTCAAGCGGGTAAGCAGGGAAACTATGCGCCCAACCACGTTCTGAATAGGGAGCCAAAGCAGATCAAGAGTCGAACTAAAAAGCTCAAGCCCTAAGGACAAGAAATTGAAAGGATTAAGATCGTGTATTTAGAAGGACTTTTGTGCCAAAGCAGGTCAAAGAGTTTAGAAAATGAGGCAGGAGTCGAGTAGTAGAAGTATGAACGCCTCACGCGATGGAAAGAGAAAGAAAGAAGTCAAGAGAAAGGGGAGAGAAAAGTGAATAGAAATAAGGTGATGAGCAGTAACACAAGAAGCAATGAAGTCAAAGCAGGTGTGAACAGGAATAGGAAGAGGAGTGTACGAGTGGGCGCTGTAGAGGAGTTGAACAATGCAAAAGTCTGGGGGGAAAAAGTTGAGTTTGTACAGTCCAGCCAGCAAGTCAAAATCCATCCGTCCCATACTGCTACTAAACTTCCTCTTGCTTGCAAGCTTACAGCCCTTGTGGTATGGCTGGTACGGGTCCTCGTCAATAATTTACCTGGCTGGGCCCACCTTCTACATAGTTGCTACGTTGATTAGTCCAGATGAGACCGCCTCCCGATTGATCCCCATTATTGACCAATCAGACAGGCTTGCAGGCATCTTCCAATATTGGGTGTATGTACTTATGATACCAGAATAATGTAAAGGAAATACACTACTACAACAAGGCCTGAAATCTTAATCTTTCTACACCAGGGACTACCGGACACTTCTTTTATTCACTACCGAGCAACTCCCCCTATCCTCCTGCCAAAGGAGAAAGCTGGAATTTCTCAATCCAACAAATACAATATGTGGCAGGGCAAAGGTATTTAGTATTCCTCATGTTTTCGAGTGAATGTAGTGTATTTTGTGGAATCACATCATGACCCTGGAGGATCTGAGGTTCAGTTTGTTTTTCCTTTCCCTTCCCGCCCACAAAGTTTCTACCTAACAAACTCGCGGTCTGTCATTGGAGCGAACATACCTTGTGTTCTTACTGGATAGCTGTTCGGTAATTACCAAATTTGAAATCATCAGACTGATGAAACTGTCGAACTTGATGAAAGAAAGTTGGGCGGTTGTGAAAATCGAATCTGGCCTGTTGAAGATATTTTGTCAAATATGAAACAGTTCAAGTCTCTATTACAGAGGGTCAAATACTCTTGGGAACGTAGGCAAACTGGGATCAAAAGAAGGAACCCGACGGAGTGGCCCGGTAGAACACTCTGTACTCCGTAGATAGAAGGGATAAATTGAAATCTTTCTCTTCTGTGCTCCCTAACAGGAAAACAAAACCTTTATTACCTATTGCAAACCTATATCCTTCGTCTACTCTAATTCAGCAGAGAATTTTTATGTACATCTCGATCCCGAACTTAGCTATAGGGGATCCTTTCGATTCGGGGTAAAGGCCAATAAAACGGAAATATTAAACATACATAGGTCATAAACTTCAAGACTCGCAACATCGTATGTTATGCTTGAAACTAATCGTTTTTCTCTCCAACATCCAAGGCAACCAGAAACCTGCTCACACAGTTATATGCTGCAACAGTCGTCGTAATCTCCACAAGTTCGCGGTCATTAAAGTGCGCCCTGACCTCCTGGAATATCTCCTCCGGCACGGTGACAGTCTTGGTCATAGCGTCCGAATACCTCAAGACCGCCGCTTCTGCAGGACTGAAGACACCTTCTTTCACCTTCTTGCCGAAATCCTCCTCAGTATCGCGAATTGACTGCAACGCCACCTCACTCAATCCGCCCTCGACAAGCAATGGGGCATGCTGCTCCCATTCAAACAAGGCTCCGTTGAGAACGGCTACACGACAGATGAGAAGTTCACGAATCACTGTGGTCAAACTTGTTCTGGTGCGAATCGCTCCGATGAATGCGTTCCATCCATCAGCCACGGGATATGAGTGCAGAAGAGCCCGATCCAGGGGTAGAAGCGCATTTGGGGCGCGTCGAGCCTGTACGCGAGCGAGAATTTCAGCCTCCTCAGGGGTGCTGGTGGGCGGGGGGTCCGCAACGTATGGGAGACGCATAGCTGGGAATGACTTTTCGAGTTATGTAACGGGCCGGGCGTTTTAGCGGGCCAGATCTATCAAAATATCGGGGAGCCTGGCTTCTATGAGAGTCTATAGATCTGTGCCAACAGTTGTAAGCCCGTGCTCCACGTGAAGCCCATAGGAGTATAGTGTGAGAACCCACTATATCTTAAGAAGTCAAATATCACAACCAAAATTCCAAGGCATCGGCAGATTACCGAAGTTCTCCAAGAATTTAGCAGGATTCTTAGGGGCTAATGGAAACCATCTTTGGCTTGGAGCAGACAAAGCAGGGGATTCATGAGTTTATTTATGCTGACCCTTCTATCCGGGAGATATTTGAAATCCATGACCCCGCGGGCTGCGGAAGCATCCGCGGCGGGACACTGCCGCAGCCGCGCCTGCTCTCCGGGTTACGGAAAATCGGCGAGGGAAGGATAAACGCCTCAAGGCTATTATCATCTTCTTTCAAGGGGGTTTAGGCTGAGCACTAGAGCCATGAAATATTCATGGAAACTGCTGGTTTTTGCATTAAATGCTGTGTCGGAGGAAAGGACAGAGACACACTTGCAAATTCGGCACGATTTCCGTCCTCCGCAGTTCCACCGGCTCTTTCTACCCTTGGCTAACATTCCAAGACATTCTTATTACTAGGCAGAGTCATGTTCAGTCCCCTTAATTAGCTTGATTAACATGATAATTCGGTTTTCGGGCTTTTGAGGACATATTGTTATGAAACCTCGATAGGTTAACTCTTGCCGTGCTCATAACACCGGAACTACCATCAATGGATTGGAACCACTAAGGGAAAATATAGGAATTTTGATGATACAGTTTATATATATTGGATGCCCTGGCTTTAGGTATAATTTAGTACCTCCATAAGCTCTATCAGAGAGCAACTGAGTTGCTTTGGAGCTTTGGAGCATGGCTTTATAAGGAGTACAAAGGATATATATCGTAGCTTTGGAGACATAAGATGATTTTCATGCCGGTGGATACTGCGTCCCTGTACATGACGGCCACGTTGATAAAAAAGGGAAAAAATTAAAAAAAAAAAACTTCCAACAGTTTATTTGAGAAAGTAGAACCCCATTTCCACTTAAAATGTGAGCGGTGGAACTAGGGACCGACTTGTCGACCCATCGAGACTCATCAACTCCTGCCAAAAGATATGCACGCTAATGCGTCTTGGCGCAGGTCATCAGGTCTCCACCGCCAAAACATCAGGGCTTCATCAAGCAGACACCACATCCACCAAAGAGCACGATCCGTATCACATCTCCCTGCAGCATCAAAGAGAAAATAAAATGCGCCCCAAAAACTCGAAACCCACCAGCGACGAGCTTCTGGCCCAATTCGACAACCTGGGCGTCGAATCAAATACTGACCCGTCCACGAAGCCCGCAAACGCAGCGACTGCAGGTCAGTCGGATGAAGACATTCTCGCTGAGCTAGGTAATCTCGCCTCCCAACGCCCAAGCAGTGGGCCTGGTACTCCACGTGTATCGACAAATGAGCCGAGGCCGTCGACAAAATCCCCCAACCCAGCGATTTCGACCCCCCCAGCTGGTAGATCCAGCGAGGATAAGGCTGCACCACGCAAGTCAGGCGAGAGCATCCGGGCAGCCCAGAGTGAGAATAGACCTTTGGATACACAGTCGGCTGCCATAAAGAAACCAGAGGCTGAGGAGGGATCGTCTTCAAGTAGTGTTAAAGGAGGTGGAGGAGGAGGAGGAGGATGGTGGGGTGGTATTTTCGCAACGGCTACTGCTGCGATGAAGCAGGCTGAAGCCGCTGTGAAAGAAATCCAACAAAATGAGGAAGCCCAGAAGTGGGCCCAGCAAATGAAAGGCAATGTTGGGGCTCTTAGGGATTTGGGTAGGCATTCTATCTATCCCTCAGATATTAACATCTGAACCACATGGAGACTGACTATCACTTCACCACCTTAAGGTGGCGAGCTTCGAAACATGGCAATCCCTACATTTACTTCTCTCATCCATACCCTGGCACCCCCAATTTCATCGCATGAACGCCTTCAAATCCATGTGACCCACGATCTTTCAGGCTACCCTAGTCTCGACCCCCTTGTTTATGCCGTGTTCGCACGCGTGATGGCCCAGGTGGAAGGGGGTGATCTTCTTGTCATTCAGCGTGGGCAGGAATCCGCACCCAAGCGCGGACAAGATAACAGCAGCAACCAGTTCTCGACGGCTGGATGGCGTGATGGTCCATGGTGGCGGACGGTTACTCCCGGGAACCCTCGTAGTGTTTCAGCCGTTCGTGGCCTCGTGGAGGCTACTAAGCTTTCCCGGGCCAGCGCCGAGTCGTACGCCTCCGAGTATTTCGCCTCGAAAGGTGGGGTGGAAGAAGCTGCGAAGCAAGCCACCCAAATCCTTAGCGAAAGCAACCCCGTCCGAAGCAGTGAAATCTTCCTGGCGATCCAAGCCATTAGCCAGTCCTCTTCCACCGAACTCTTCCAGGCAGGTCCAACCACGGAAAAAGCTACTACTTCTGGTGTGGTTGATGCCCAAAATGCAACAGAGGAAGAGGTCGCGTTCGCCCTCTATCTCCACGACCCTATCCATGGCATCGCTTTCCACACCATCTCTCAAGCTCTTCCCCAAAAATGGGTTGATTGGCTTGACGCCTCTAGCCCTGCCCCACAGGAGGTCGACCTGGAGAATGAGAACGTGCCCCATGTGGTTGTCCCAGAGGAGATTGCTGAAATTATCGAAGGTGGTGGGGTAGATCCACGTGAATGGGCTGCAGAATGGATCGAGGAATCCCTTTCCTTGGCTGTTGGAGTTGTTGCACAGCGCTACGTCGCTCGGAGAATGGGTGTTGGCGAGGTGGGATCCGCAAAAGGTAAGATGCGTGCAGAGCAGGTATCAGTCGTCGACAGTGGAGCAGGTGAGGCTGCACGAGCGCTCTAAGCTCTTCTATGTAAATCACCCCACCACTTAAATTTCCCTATCGTATCGACCTTAACTCATAGTTCTTATTTTCATTTGAGAAGCTTTCCTTTATGATCTTATGAAACTCCCATTCTTGCCTCTCTGCATATTCCTGTTCCCTTAGCTTGATCCTTTCACCAGCGAACCTATTTAATCTCTCTCCCACAGATTCATGACATTTGTAATTGTTATGAAGCCACATTTCCTATTAGTTTGTTTGGCAGTCGGCAAATACTTCAAATTTCGCCCTTGTGAATGCAAATGTGCAAATAGAAAACAATACAAAAATAGCACAAAAAAAAAGAGATTCCTGGGAGCTCCTGGCAGAAAGCAAAAATGAGAACCGTTGGGGGGTATCTATCTAGGATCTATGATATAATCTTTACGTCGTCCATCAAAGCTTCAAAGGCCCTTCAAGGCCAGGTACATACCAGAAGTTCGCACAGAGGGGCGTCACACTGGACCGGTAACAAGGGTTAGCTGTGAGGGGAGAACAATGTGGCGGAATGGGGGCGAAGCGCCTTACCTCGTACTTCCGTTCAACACAGTGTGTGCATCGGTACCTGGTTCACTTGCTTGAAGAGCCTTCTTCATATCGGTGAGCTCGGCCGACCATTTGAAATCCCGCTCCCTGAAATGGGAGCGTGATGTACCATTTACTACTGCTGTTTCCTTCGAGACACCATGACCATTTACTTCACCAGTGCGGGCTGCAGAACCGTTGGTAAGAACAGGAGCGGTGCCCTTCTCCCCCGAGACTTCGGCATACAAGTAACCCCGAGACCAATAGTAAGGGAGCGTACGGGTATAGAGGATCGGCCTGGTCTCTACGTCCGCGCGCATAGGGATATTCAGGTTGTACAACTCGACCCGCGGGTCCCAGTTCTCATACAAATGGTGAACCACGCGGACGGCCAGCCGTGCAGCAGCGTGGATGATGTCCATGGGCTGCTCGTCCTTGCTACCAAACGAGATGGCGATTCCGCGCTTCCCACATGTGGCTGCCTCGAGGGCGCCACCTACGGTCCCGGAGGACAAGTTGTAGATGGTCGAGGCATTGCGACCGTGGTTGGGGCCCGAGATTACAAGATCGAATGGATCTCGGTCGGCAAACAGGTTGAACAGACCTAGTTGCACGCAGCTGGCTGGGGTGCCATTTCTGATTACCACCCATTCGTTGCGGCCTAGCCGGGAATCTTTCCCGTTCAGGACGGAGGTGTTGTCGCGATCAGGATAGTAGTTTTCGTCCCAGGTTCCGTCATTGCGGAAGGCGTCAGGGGGTACGTATGTTGCTTTTAGTGACGCCTCGATGAGATGCGCTTTGCCGATCCAGGAGCGGGAGGCGGCTGGGATGGCTACGGAAACCTGGTGGCCGGCGTCTTGGAGGGCGTTGACTAATGGGCGGATATATGGGGATAGACGCCGAGACGGCGGACCGTCATCATTGACCACCTATTGAAATCCATTTCCTCGTTAGGGCTTGCTGCTTGTTTTGTCTTGTGCCCTCCCTCCCCGCTTTTCCCCTCTTGTACTGGTGTTTTCTGGACTTGTACCTCAGGCGAGTTTTGAAAGTGTGTTTCTTTTTGGGGAAGAGTGGGCGGAGCAGGGCCCCAATTTTGTGGTCGGGTGACTTCGCAGGAGGAAGAGTGTAGGACCAAGAATAATCCATGAACAACCCTTTAAAGGGAGGAGAGGGAAAGAAAGAATGGGAGAATAAAAAGAAAACATACCAATATATGCATGTTGGACGCCAATTCCGAGTAGTCTGGATACTTGGCGGAGGAATGGAGTACTTAGTTACAGAGCTGTGTCCTGCTCCGAGTCAAGCGGATGGAGTTATTAATTATTCCTTTTCTTTTCTTTTCTTTATTTCTCAGAATGGCGAGCGGTTCAACGAAATATTGTATTTATAGTTCAAGATTGGGCAGTCAAGCCTTGAGGAGATTTCTTCACTTTTTTCCCTAACTAAATACCGAGGACGTCTCGGAGCATGGGAATCCATCTCGAATCTGGTCGCGGTGAAGCTCTTGGAAGCTGCGGGGGGATGGGTGAGACGACGTCTGCGGTGTATCAGGAGAGCGTCATAACATATACCATACTGAAATATATACAAGTTTCCTGCAGCGATATTTGGCAAATAACCAAGAAAGAAACGGTACTGTTTGTAACAAGACAAAATTTGGCCATAAGCGGCCGAAAAGAGCCTGCGGTGAGAAGTCGTGACACTCGTGGGGGAGAATTCCGTCATCCACAGGCTTCGGAGAGGGGCAACAGAGCCAATCAAAGGCTGGAGGGCAATTTGTGGTCATTTGGGCAGGATGGACCGTGGATAAGGAGTAAACCGAACCACCATGATATGTTATACCTTGTAGCTGTGGTCATTCGTTGATTGTTGTCTCTTTGAACTTAACAAGACTGGCAAAAGTACCCAAAGTAGTGTTCCCAGCGGAAGAACATCGGACTGAGCTGCAACCGCTTTGTATCGGATCTCCTCCGGAGCATGATGACGCTAGTACGGAGTACCTTAACGAATAACGATGACTGCGGAGATTTGCACTCCGACCTTGAAAAAATGGTGGCAACACTCTTTTGGGCTTTCTTTGCTGAATCCCAACAGTTTCGAAGCTGCCCTTTGAATTGAAAAGCTATGAACGAACCTGATGCAGGCTCGGCGAACTTTCTGAATATCTATTTTCAAAACCAGCGAATAATTTGTTGCTTTGATTGTTACTATTGCTGCAGATAATGAGACAGAATTTTCCAGAGTGGATACATGCCTAAAACTACACGGAGCTGACAGGCAGATCATGGTCCGGGGAGACATACTCCAATTGTCTGCTCCTCTGACTTGAGTCTCCAGATAGAAAGGCTAAAATTGGCAAAAACCCTTTCTTTTTTTTCAACCAGAGAAACCAGAGAAACGAGAGAAAAAATGGGGGAAAGATAGATAACTTTGCACTTTGTAAAGGTCGAGACCAGTTAATTTTAGACTATTGACATGATGAGAGTGTTAAAAGTGGAATCATGGACCCTCGTCATCATTATTGTTAAGACCTTTTCTCTTGGCTATTATTATTTTCCCTAATTTATGATTATTACAGAGTACTACTATGAACATTGCCCCATCAGCCCATGGAACCAACCAAAGAATCGGTCCCAACGGGACACGCTTCTAGAAGAGGGGATTGAATAATCAAATCCCTAGCTAATCTAAATTAATAATAAATAGGGATAAATTTTATGATTCCTCGAGAGAAGGAAAAAAGAAAGATGACGAGATTGAATCCGGCTGGAAGTAAGAAGCCAATTTCTTATCTCTTCTTTCCGCGTAGAATTACTTTTTTGTGTCACCTGGTGTGGTTTATCTTTGCATGGAGGAATTGGATACGGAATCATGGGGTGATTCGGTCGCGTAATGCTGGTTGTCAAAGAGCCAAGTCGTATGAATAATAGAGGGAAAACGGTAAAAAGTGTATCATCCCTCGCGACGGTCGCTTGGATGACCGAGCACTAGTGTGGCCGGGCTACCACCGTGCTATGGGCTTGGAAGTTGGTGGGCTCTGGCGCGATTGGCGATCACAACTGTCCTTCTGCCCAGCCCTGATCTTCAACCTTTGAGAAACGACCCCTGACAGCAATAAAACCTGGCGAGGTGTCGCACTGCATTGGGGGACTCGCACTGGAAAGAATTATTGCTGAAGCAAACAGCAGGAGGAAGGAAAGGAAAAGGCATAACAAACAGCGATCCATGAGAGGGGGCCACTAACAGGGTTCCCTGGTCTGTGCAAACTTATCAACCGTTCAACTTCGAGCGCTGCATCGGAGGCCGATCGCCTCAAAAATCTTTGGTGGGGAACAGCACTAGAGTCAGCCACGAATTTCTGCGACTCCCATCTGACCATCGCCTATCATCATCTTTCTTTCTCTTCCTTTCCCCATCGCATCCATCGCATTCCGTTTATTTGGAGGCAGTTTCCCTCCCTCCCGACCCCAAACCTCGCATTCTGAATTCTCTTCCCCGCCTGACTCTCTCTCTTCCTGCACGGCTAATCACTCAACGGTCCTTCCGCCCAAGGACCTTGCCCGCTCTACGAGGTCTTGCCGACATTTCCCCTCCCTTGATCCCCTGTATGGACTGCGGGAGTACTGGAACAACTGCGGGCATTGACCCCAAAATTCTTGATAACTGGCCGACGGACTCCGGCTTTTCTATACCCTGGGAACACTCGGGCTGCGAACAACCCCTCGATTGGGATACTAGCCAGGACTCCAACCAAGACGACTCGGATTTTGCAGAGTTGAGTGGTAATACCTCTCAGCTCGGGCAGTTCAATGATTATCTGAGCGATGATAGCAGGTACGAGCGCCCTTTTGCCCCGTCTACACGACCTGCCTCCTCCGTCACCTACAATTTCCCTTACGCCAAGAAGAGATATCACTAGGCTAACCCTCCGTGTAGCAAGCAAGGAACTAACTCCCCTGAGAAATTTGGTCTGACTGATGGCGCGGCCGAGGGGTCCCTCAGCAGCACCGTCAGCCCCCGGACCCTGCCGTCTACCGACGACAACTTCCGTCTGGACGACTCATGGCCTCACTTCCAACTGTTCAACAACATGACAACTAGTTTTCCCATGGAAGCTCCTCTCCTTTACCCGTATGCCAAGGAAGCAGCTGCGCCAACGAACACATTCATCGTTGAGGATATCGGTGGACTCCCCCAGGAACAGGGATTCTCTGATGTTCCATTAGAGCAGTACCTCTCATTCCACAACATCCCACAGGGATATCCGTTCACTACAGCAGCACCTTGGGCAGAGTCGGGTACTGCTTCCGTCGATACCACGGCTAACCAAATACCTGTTTCACTTGGTATGGGCCCGCAGCTGATCAATAAAGAAGGTAGACAATTAGGTGGCTTCCCAGGCTCCATGCAGTCACTCGAAACACGCTGGCTGGATGGACTTGAGTCCCAGCTGCCGAGTAACATGACATCTCCAACATCGCTCCCGGCAATGCCCCGAGGCCCAGTTTTTTTCAAAGACGAGCCAAAGGGCCAGGATATGTTTCAATACAAGTCGGAGAGCTCCTCAGTGTCAGGCGAGTATCCTGGTGTATATGAGTATCCTTATTCCGCTACGAGCGACGATACCCCGGCCTTTGCAGAACGACAATTTGACGAAGACAGCGCGTGGAATGATTCCCCAAAGGAGGAGCCGCCCTCAGAACTCGCGCAGACATCCCAGACACCTACCGGATTCATTGTTAATGAAGACCCATCGGAGTCTTATATTATTTCTACCCCCGTCAGGCCAAGGGCCTCTTCTGCTGCGCAACGAACGACAGCTCGCCCACAGACACTAGCCATGCAGTCCGTCTCTACCATTAAGAAACGAAAGAAGCGCAACTCCAGCATGAACCTCGATCAAAATAACCCTAAGCCACTCCAGATTGTACAGGAGGATGGCCAAGGGGGGTCAATTGCTTCCGCAGATTTTGTGTCCCCACCGCGTGGCGCACGTCGAAAGGGGCCTTTGAGTATGGCTGGCAGGGCGAACGCTGGCCTGCGGAGGAAGAATAAGGATACCTGTGTCCAGTGCCGTTTGAATAAGCGAAAGGTATGGTCTGAGCCCCCCTAGACCTTTTCGATAGGGGTTGACGAAATTATGATTAGTGCGATGGTAATGCCCCTTGTGATGCTTGCCGCCCAACACTTCATGAACAGCCTTGTGCTCGGGCTTGCTTCTCCAGCATTGTTGAATATGGAACGTGCAATTATATTTGTACGTATTGGGTGGTTCTCGAACCATAGTGATCCCTGCTAACATTTTTAGCCCAACGAGCCATCAACCATCCGACGTTGGATAAATCTGGCCGTGTTCGCTTGAACATCCCCACTGAATTTGAGTTGAACGATCTTCTCTCATTCCTTGGCGAGCGCCAAGGCAAATTTAACATCCGTGCCAGCCAGTCTTGGGGTTCTCTTTATATTCTTGACTTGAGTGAAACCTACAAGTTCTTAAGAAGCCTGAGCGAGTACAATGGAAATTCGCGGTCAAATTTTCTAGAGTTTATCGACCGACGGATCGTTGAGTCGAAAGATAAATCGAAGAATTGGTTGGCGTGCGTGAAAGATTGTGACCCTATGAAGAATATATACGTGAGTCTGACACTCCCTATTATTTTTTCCTGGACATATTTGCTAACTTGTTTTATCCTTTATTTAATAGACTTTGCTTTCTCAGTGGAATAACATGCCAAGCCGCGCGAGCTATTCTTTTGTGCCTCTTGAGGCTGGAAGCCAGGAAAAGCCTATGGATGTCAATAACACAGAGGATCAACGTGAAATCCTTCTTGCAGCCCAACTATCCCGCATCATTTGTCGCATGCTTGAGGTCGAAGGGTTTCGAAAACTCGAGCGCGATTTTTACAATATCAAGTGGAAGCAGATCTCCCAGGAGACACACATGAATTTCTTAAACGAGCTGGGGCGCATCCTTCTCACACTCCGTTGGCGAGTGTCCTGGTGGAAGCGCCTTGGGGATGGTGGCCGGGAGCCCGATCCGACCAAGCAACATTACGTTGACCGAGTTGACCTTCTCTGCAGAATCCTTTATGTGTATTACACATGCGTGTTAGCGAAGCTGCCTTCTTGGTCTGCGTCTGAAGTTCCCAAGGGCGTGTGGTCCACATATGCTGATTCGGAGGGCCCTGTTTGGGATGATTTCCCTGTCGATCCCACTGATGAAGGATTCAGAATGTGGATTGAAAGGGGTGTGGAGCTTATTGAGCAGTCTGGAGCTCCAGTCCGAGTTGCAAAAATCTAGTTATGACTGGGAAAGCAAAATAATATATCCTAAAAAAGAAAAGGTCTGGGCCGTGGAGTGGAAAGGACTGATATTTGAGATACCCTTGCAGCGTCTTGTTTTGTTTCACTCCTCCTTTGCTCTGACCATGATTTATGAGTTCTTGAAGTGAGTTTTTTGCGAGTATTCCGGGATGATCTAATACTATATATACAAAGTTGCGATAACAACTGTTTTGCGCTGGTTGCAGATTTTATGAGTATAGATAGCATTCTTATATATATTCAAATGTTTCTTCATTCTCAATTTCTGTTGAGGTAGTAGCAGGTAAACTAGGCTAAGGACAAACCGGGGTATCGAATACTTTCATTAATCATATCACTATACTATTGAATAAAACGAATTATATCGAGCTCCGGCTTCAATTTTTTAATCTCAATTCCTTTTATCCTTTCCCTTTTCGCCTTTCTTGTCCTTCTTCCCTCCAGCAAGCATTTCAAGATGCCCAGCCTTTGCAGCGAGATTCCGCTCTGTTTGTGCCACTAAACCGGCACTGAGTTTCTATTCAACATATTAGTACCTCAGGTGAAACGAGATATGTTTCGCGCGCAATAATAGCGAAGGAAAGACCATCTCGAGGAGAGAAAAAGAAAGCAAGCCCAATACGAACTTTCGTCATTTTCTTCTGCTTAATCAATGAAGCCTTTTTGGGCGCGATCGTCCGCGCCCCTTTCTTGGGGCCAAGGGCGTTAGGTCTAGGAACAGCACGGTACAGAGAAATTAGTGATTGAATTTTCAAAGATCTAAGGTATCTCTCTGGCTACTAAAATGAGATGTGGTGTCCAGATTGTGAATGCAAGCATACCGCTTCGATGTAGCTGTGCTAGCCTTAGCTTTCTTCATCAGTCCTTGGACCATGATTGTGGATTTGGTGGTAATGTGGGTAAGTGGAGATCTAGGAGTACCGCCAGCAGCACAATTAAGGATGGAATGAGAGTGCAGGTGGACGGAGGTAAATTTGTTTTCTCGCTCTTGCCTGAAAACTGAGGTGAAGCAAAATTTCCTTATCACGTCCTTATCTTACCTATCACGTGGGACCCACTTTTGTCTTCCATTTTCCATGCTTGTGGATTTATGCTTCTAGTACAACAATTGGGATTTAACACTACAGAGCCTTAGCTATCTCTTTCAAACTTGTTAACTTTTCGCGGTGCTTATTTCCGACGGGAGCCGGGGGAGGAAGGGGAACCGATGAGGAAAGGAAGACCTAAGATGGTTCTGTATTTGAGCGATTGGTAACTCTATTCCGTAGAGCTTAAGCTTGTTTGGACAGCGCTGATGATAGAAAGTTCGGGAAGCGAAAATGGGGCGTTTATACTTATATTGAAGACGACTGGTATAATGGTGGAAAATTTGGTGCTTTTTCAATACCACGGGGCCATCTCGTGAATCTCTGTCGATAATTCCAGATTCACGCACTGAGAGTTGGAAATAATGACGACAAATGTGGCTAGCTCCTCAAACTACATTCTTGTGATCAACTACGCCCAGGAAAGACTCTCTGCTATCTCTACCTGAGTGCGGATATCCTGGGCTCTAGGAACTTCGATAATGCCCTGCTCTGGAGTCATATCTACAGCTGCTCTTGACCCCAAATTTGGAGGTCGATATCAGAGCAATGTCGTAATGGAATTTGGTGCCATCTGGAAAGCGCTTGCCATTTTCCAGTACCATTTGCAATAGCAGTTAAGCACTCTGGGTTTGCAGTTGGGGTAGTTCTGTGTTTGAATTGATTAATATTGAATCCGTGTTGATGGTCTACTAAAGGCTTGTATGCCTGCTGTATTCGAGCTTGCTTAGGTGACTCCAGCTGCAGGCTTCATTACAATGAACACCGAATACCAAAAGCATCTGGCTGGGGGGTTTGCGGAATGGAAGTCCGCCGTTGTCCTGTCCTTTCAGTGTCGGTTCTTGGAAAGAAGCTCGAAAGAGCTTTTAGGAGTCGCTGGTTCGCTGGAATCGCTCCTCCGGATCTTCAACTCTAGGAATCCCTTCGTGATTTCCTAACTAGGAAAGTACGACTACCTACTTCACTCGAAGGCTGCCATGCTCGCCACCCAGAGATGGGGTGTGAGCCCCCCTTCTTCTTCCTTCCTCTCGCTCTTCACCACCCTTCATCTACCCAACCCCAACTCTCATCTTGATGCCCTATCTTCAAGCATTCCCAGAACCTTCATCTTTGTTCTATTTTACTTCCCTCTACGTTGCCTTGCCGTAAACAAAACCATCCCTATCGGTTTCATCTGATATTTGAAATCTCCTCTTATCCCAGAGATCCGTTAACGATGGATGACCTTCTCATCCCCATCTTTACGAGATTCTTCTCTAATGACAACGATGTCATCAAAGAACCCCCAGCTGCTGAACAAGGTCTTCCAGCTGTTGAAACCGATTCCCCATGTGATTTCGATTTCGAGTTTGCTTCGCCTCCGTCGCTTCTTGACGCTCAAGAGTGGCCAAGCTCACAAAATATCAGCCGGCGACCTCACCTAGCACGGCCGATCATACGCAAGAGACAGGAACGTGACCTATTTTACGGGGCTCCTTGGTACCAAGCTCCTGTTATCGAAAATATCTTTTGTGAATTCCAAAACTCGCGAATCCTGCAACTCCTTTGTGAGGAACAGGTCCTTCTTCCATTCGACACTGTTTGTGCCAACGTCTCAGTCATATTTGGAAATGACAGAGACTCATGCATTTGTACGAAAGGCAGAAAAGCTGCCGAAGGTGCTCCTAAGGAGCCTACTACGGGTCCCCTTTTGGATTTATCATACGAGGATCCTGCGAATGACATGTCCGATATGCACGGTAGTGTTGAGGACGATTTTGAACACATTTGGAAGCTTATTGACTTCCTTTACGACGTGGACCAATCACGCAATGCAACAGTCAAACGGGAGGTCCGTACGGATACAATTTCTATCCATGTACATAAGACTTCCTCCGAAGTTGTTAGTGTTGTCACACACCAATCAGCCGAGAAACCTCACCAGGAAGCTGTCAAGGCAGTTTCTATTGTTGGCAATGCCACTAGTTCGTCCGCACCTTCAAAACCTATTGCAGTTCCACCAACCGAAAAAACTCCCCAGGAAGCTGTCAAGGTAGTCCGCAGTGAATCTGGAGTAGTTAGTTGTGCTACTGATAAAGTTGAAACCAAAATTTCCGAAGGCACGAAAACCAGTGATACTTTATTGATACCACAGCCGACGACCCCGCATAGCAAGAGTGCAGGAGAGAAAGACAGTCTCCAGGATCATGTAACAGACACATGCTCCAGTTGTTTGAATAGCTCTGACTGCGGGAAAGTCAGTTATGCTGCGGGCAAGGCTCAAAAAATCGTCCCCCAGACGTCCAAAAACCCCCAAACTCCCCAGGGCCCGCAAAAGCCCAAGTGGACGAACGCCAGTGGTATTCCGTTGCCTGTACCCAAGTTGACCACCCCGCAAAGCAAGAGTGCAGGGGGACCAGAGTGTCACCAGGGCCATGCAACAGATGCAAGCTCAAGTTGTTTGAATAGCTCTGATTGTGGGAAAGTCAGTTGTGTTAGATATGCTCAAAAAGTCGAAACCCATCACTCCCAACCAAAGCCCAAGTTGGCGAACGCCAGTCGTATTCCGTTGCCTACACCCAAGTTGACCACCCCGCAAAGCAAGAGTGCAGGGGGACCAGAGTGTCACCAGGGCCATGCAACAGATGCAAGCTCAAGTTGTTTGAATAGCTCTGACTGTGGGAAAGTCAGTTGTGCTAGTTATGCTCAAAAAGTCGAACCCCCCCGGACGCCTAAGTGCGTGGAATCCGGTACTCCAAAAACCGCGAAGCTATCAGGAACCTGCCCTAGATATGCCATGAATACATGTTCCAGCTTGTTACGAAACTCACATCGAAATATTGAAACCCCCGGGAAGCCCAGGTTCCCAAAAGCCGATACGCCAAAATCTGCCACGAAACAAATGAATACTCAAGGATATGTGACGGATGCGGCCTCGAGCCGTTTGAGCGTCTCTGACTGTGGGAAAGTCAGTTGTGCTAGCAACGCTCATAAAATCGAAACTCCTTCAAAACCCAAGTGTGTAAAAACCATTACTCCAACGACAGGAGGAAAACGAGTGAATCAGCAAGGATATCTGACCGATACAAGCTCGAGTTTTCCGAACAGCTCTGGTTGTGGGAAGGCTAGTTGTGCTGCTAGCTATTCACACAAAGTTGAAACACGACAACCTCCCTCCAAGGTGAAACGCAAATCAAGAGTGATTTGTGACCCCGTGACTCACAATCTCAAACGCGTGTTTGAGGGCGATAGTGACTTTGAAAATTATGATGGTGAGGATGCCATGGTCGTTTTTGATCGCCATCTGGGCCTCCACAGAAGGGCCAAACCAACCCGCAGGCAGGAGGCTACAAGAAGCGATTGTGTCGAAGACGAAATGGACTCTCCAAGAGTTCAATATGATGCGGATGTCGAAAAGAGCTCGTCCAGCAGTGCGAAGGGTGACAGCAGTGCGAAGGACGACAGCCCGAGGTCTTGTTTGGAGGATGAGTTTGGTATTCCTATCTTTTAGATAGGGAAAGTTGGATACGCCCCCTAAAAAGGAAAAAAAAAGAAAAAAGAAAAAAAGCAACGCACCCGACATGTTTTGTTTAGGCTATAGGTTCGGGGTGCCTGTTTCTTGGATAGGGCAAGTTGGTTACGTTCACCGGAAAAAATTTTGATCATTCATGTATACTTTACTTGTACGCATATATTAGAAAAAATGAAACTGCCGAGGCCCGTTTTTTTAAATTGGATTGTGCTGAGAGCTATAGGTTTTAAACATAGGACGTCTTGTCGCTGGGTAGTATAGGGAGTCCGATAATACTCACGGGTGCGCATCATCCAGATCAAGTTTACGCGACATACATCCTGAAAAGAGGACGCGTGTCCCGTGTACATATCCTCAGGAGTAATTGGAATAAAAATTTCTATCGGCAAATATTTCTGGGAAAAAAAGGAATGTGGAGATGTCTGACAACAAAAGTTTGATGGAGGGTGTGTTCACTGTTCGGCCTTCCAGTTCGAGATGTGTGGATTCTGTTCTGTTCTGTTTTTGGGGGGGGGGAATCCTTTTTTATGAAGGTATTTGTGTTAAAGGACTCAGCCTGTTTGTAGCTCAGCTTTGGATGAGGTGAGAGGATGGCCTGATAAGGCTGAATGGGGAGGGAGATATTGGGATGTGATAGAGTTTATGTGTATTGAGTCTGGAAGAAAAAGGCAAGTGGGAATAACCCGCACGCGAAGGAGAAGAAGTAGAAGTTAAGACGTATGTAATTGACATTGAATTGGGGTAATTGAGAACAATATGAAGTTATTTGAAAAAAAAAAAGAGACAAAAAAGGCTAAAATTAGATACACGAACTCATATGAATCCAAACGAAGATTATTGGGAATAAAAATGAGAGAAACTTCGCACTGTTGAGGTCATACACATATTACTTTTTTCTCTTTTTGATTGGATCCTTGTCTAAAAAAAGCAAAAGTTTAAAAGGCGAGGACAGCAGCCATGCCTAGGGCAACGGCACCCATGTTGAAGGCGTGACGAGGAGCAGCACCAGTGGGAGGCTGCTGCGTAGGGGTGTTGCTAGGCGTCTGGGAAGCAACGGGGGAGCTCTGAAGAGTAGTGGTTTGAGTGGTTGTGGGGCGGGGAGGCTTAACAGAGGTGGTGGTCTCGACTGGAGCCTCCGTGGTGGTAGTGGCAGTAGGCTCGGGCTCCTGGGTTTTAGTGGTAGTGGGCTCGGGCTTGATAGTCGTGCTCTCCTCGGTAGTGGTGGTGGTGGGAGTGATAGTCTTAGTGGTGGAGGTTGTCGTCTCGGTGGCGGTGGCAGTGGGAGTAGGAGTCGCAACGGGGTTCGATTCGCTGGGACCATCACCGCCACCCTCGTAGTTGGGGTTGGAAATACCGAACTGCGTGCTGTATTGGTACTGGCCAGTGCCTTCGACGACGAGAAGAATACCATAGTGGGTGGTGTCGGGCTCGAGGGTCGTGGGGACATCCCAAACATACTTTCCGGTGTTGGCGACACTTTCGGCAATGACACCGTGAGGTTTTACGTTAGTGCTGGGGCCACGGAGAAGAACGAGCGACACGGGTCCCTTGGTAGTTGGCTCCCAGGTGACAGTGTAGGGCTTGCCGGCGGGAACGAGTTCAGCGAGACCAGGCTTCAGGATGGCGTTGCCAGAAGGGTCTTGGGAGTAATCGGGATCAGTGTAGGCGGATGCCAGGGCCGCAAGGGCAGAAACGATACCGGTGACGAAGAGACGCATTGTGTTGGTAGGTGTCTTTTGTGAGTGTGGTGTGTGGGATTATTTCTGGGGTATAGTTATGGATAGAGGTATATCGGGTTGCCAAGATATCCCAAGAAAGAGTGACAAAGTCGGAAATACAGCTGAACCAAAGAAGGACGGAGTTGGAACTTTTTAAAGAGTGACTGTTCGACAAAGATCTTCAAAAATAAGAATTTTTTTCAGATCGTCGCGGACACGAAGGTAAAAAGAGCGTGTGGTGTGGGAAGGTGGAAAACAAGAAGGGGGCGATGAGGAGGAAAGGAGGGGGGGCGCAGGCAAGTTAAGTTGAGATGAACCACCACGGTCACTAGCTGTCGGGCCTAATCATCGTGTTGGAAAAAGACTGCGGCTCATGTCCGGGTGGGTCGAGAGAAATTGACTGCGACCGATGATTGCTGGAGGACCAGTGTAACTCCTTGTGAATCCTGTGTTAGTCCAGAATGTCTCAAGAATCGGGAATGGAGGAATGTAGTCAAACACTGGGCAACATCGCCTGAACACTAGCTGCTAAGGCCCCCAAGCGAAGGTGCTATGTTGCTCGGCCCCAAATTGCACCAACCAGGCAGTGTATATTCCGTCTAGTCTGTTGGTTAGTGAATGCGCGAGTTGATGAACCCTTGGAACTGGCGTCCGTGGCGTGCATGGGGATCTAGCTGAGTTGATACTCGCTAGGACGGCTCTGAACAATCATTCACTGTGGAAGTGGTCTGGGCCAGAAAATAAAGAGGGTCATGGCAGGCTGGCATCGACAGAAGAGGTGGGGAGAGAATGAGAAAGAGCGGACTGCTGAGCTGAGTCCGACCGAGAGGCTTAGGAACATCCTTTTGTGGATCGCTATATGGGGCGGAAGGCAAAAGAAAAGTTTACTATGTATTATTATTGAGGAGTGTTCCAGTGTTCATACTTCAAAGGTGAAACTGGCTGTCCAACGGCACGGTTGAACTTTGAATTCAGGAATCATGATCCTCAGCCTCGGAAGATTAACGTCCCACTCGTGGCCCAAAGCCACCTCCTTCCCCCATGTCTCACTCTACTCTACGCAGGGCAACCATCAGCACAGATCATTCCCTGCTCATCTTATAACAACCTGTCATCAATCGCATGGCAATTATGACGACGAATCGAATCTGACCGTTCAGGGGGGGAAATATTGAATTATTTGAATATTACCAGCAGCTGGTCCTTGGGCATTCCAGTTGTGCCTGTCGTTTATTTTTGCCGCAATCAAGAATGAAATCCCGGAATAATATCGGACGGCATTCTAGACCAGGACCTTGGATGGGCTCTGAGCGCTTGGTCAACCGCTAAACCAAAACGAAAGGGAAACAGCTGGGTTAATCTGGGTAGACAACGAGCGGCAGTGTCGCTATTATTGGCGCGACCAGGAACTGTGATGGTGAGGTTGCAGAGTGCGCTCGGCGGTGCCGTCCATCCTGATTCCTGATTCCTGTCCCTTCATTTTTAATCTTTTCCATGTCTTTTTGGCAGGGGGGTTAAATTAGGCCCTTACCACAACAAATGACAGCAAGGAAATCAAGAACAAAGCCAATCACAACCAGAGGGAGATTAGATTTTAACTAGTATTTTGTACCCACTCCGAAATCACCCACCACATCTTTGGTTGAGCCCGAGGTTTGTTGGCCTCATGGCGGCTAAGGAAGGAGGGAGGCAGTTCCTCCGATCACCACGATCACCGTGATCAAGTTGGATGTGATTTGCTATCTAATCGATAGTGGTTTCACCAACTGTGAAGTCATCCCGCGCCCTTCTCAGGAGAAGATTTGGGAGATCCTGTCGCTCATTTCTTGTTCTCGCCTGGCATGGTGGAGCCGTTCAGATGGCTGTGGTGTTGCCCACAATTAATCTTAATTAGATTGGACGGGACGGTTAGGGAAATTGCTCCCCGTTGAATTTTTTCATCGCCAATTCGCCATCCCCTTTTTGGGGTCTAACCCAGACAAAATAAGAAATGCAACGCGATCAGATTCGGCCTGCGATTGGAGGGGACCTGAGATGACCCTAGATTTTTAAGATGGATGAATGCTTGGCCTCCAGAGCCCTTTCTTTGACTTGTCTTTTTCTCATGAGCGATAAGTTTCCCCTTCTTTTTTATATTAATTTGACTCATTGAGTCATTAGTTTCTTTCTCTCCTCCGTATTTTGTATGAAAATTTTTTTCAGCCGCACCAAAGCCGCATCCTTAAATATTCGCAAGGTTGATTCGCCGCAACAGCTGCTCCTTTGCCCTCGCAAGGTCGGTCGTTGTCCGTCATCAAGCCTCGCTTGGAAGGGGTCGCTTCCTTGGGGCCGAAATCCGAATCAGATTATTTTGTTGGTTCGTTGGCACTCACCAACTTTTTAATGTAGGTTCTTATGATTGGTTCCTTCGTCCTCTCCCGTCATCCCACGGTACCACTCGACTAGTCGATCTCTCTTTGGTCCCGAAGTCATTAGGCAGGCAAGAATAGTAATGTGCTTTATCTGCCTAGAAGAGGTGCTGCTCTTCAAGTCATCCTCGGATATGAACTGCGACGTTGGATCCTGGCAAGAAATCCAACTTGACTCCAATTGACCAACGTCCACCTTTGGCTTGCCGCTCTAATAATAATATGTGGCCGTGTACTACCCTGAACCTCCTTCCCTTTTGGGCGCAATCCCCGAATGCCTGTTTGTTGATAAAAGATCGTCGCCTCCATGAGTCCAGGTGATGTCTTGAAGGTGCGTCCTGGGGTAACCTCAGATCAGGGCATCTCGATGCCGTAGAGAGCATATGCAAGGACGGGGCTTTGATTCGGCTCTCCCGAAAGGAACTCTTTCCCATTCCATGAAGTCCTCGCACAACAGAATGCAGAAGCTGTACCTCCAGCCAAACACAACTCAATCGTCAATCGGCATGTTGTACCACTCTGTGCAACCACTAGTCTGATGATGATTCAATAATAGTACCAGTTGCTCGACACAGCTTTCCACTTTGAATTTGAAGATTTTTTTTCTTATCCCGATCATCCTTTCCCTATTGACAATGGTTGCCATAACCTCATCTCTTTGACCTTTGACTTTGAATGTGAATTGTATCGCGGGGAAAGGTACTCACGGAGATCATGATGACGACCACTGTGGCGTGCTGGCTAGAGATCACACATACCAAGGGAGCATTGTTGACTTAATTATAAATCCAGCTCTCATTATTTCACAAGTCTTTTACCAGGTCTCCTGTTACGACCTTCTCAAACTACTCCTTTCGTGCGTTCAGGTTACTGAAACCCACGCCTATCACTCTCCCCCTTCTCCCACACTTCATCCTTCCCTCTCTTTTCCGAAGGCAGTGATATTCCCTTGTTCTGTCCACACCGCTGAAAGAAGGCCTAATATCCGACTTACTGCTCTTCGTATGATGTGAGAGTGCCTATGTCTCATATCGGATTGAATAATTCACCATAAACGATCGAGATCAACTTCCGAAAAACGACCCCCCCTTCCAAAATGAGATTCACAGCTCAAGCCCGCAAGTTTTGGCAAATCCAGGCTGCCAAGGACTAAGGACGCTTTTTCCGAGTTTTGTTGGGGATCCATTGGACTGGTCTGATTCGGAGATATTATTCCTACAGGTAGGCTACATATGTAATGACATGCCAGATTAAATTGGGCGCTGCAGGTGTGGACTCGAGCCGAACTCTGTCTCCGACTATATGTAAGCCCCTAGCTAGTAAGGATTCTGTCTATTGGACTTCAACCGATACTAGTCATCTCGTAGGGAGTTGTTTGACAGTATGCATCCTGCTGAGTTCCACAATCGAGTCCTCCCCTCCCTTGGCGTTATTAAACACCGGTGCACAATCGAGCATCGCAAGAGCTCAAAGGTACTGAGAATTTTCTTTCCTCATGGGTGCCTTTTGTTTCCGACACATATATAGAAAGGATCAACGTATGAAAACTACTAGAAAGCCCGTCCTATCTACTTGACAATGAAGAATCTTGGACTCCAAAATTTAGAGTGATACCACAACCCCCTCCACAAACGAGCCATGGATCCACAATCAAACTATTGGCACTTGTCTCAAATACTCAAATACGGCCCCCCGACAATCAACTCTTATTCGCCCCAACTATCAAAACTGTGCTATACAATCAATAATAAATTATAGAACCATGGGTCCCTATGTCCAAGTCATTTAGTTAAGGGAAGAAAGACTCCCTTTTCCTATCATTATTCATTCCACCCAAGTGACCGTCTTGGTTTGCAGCCATTCATCATAGCCAGAGGCTCCTCCAAACCTGCCAAATCCACTGCTCTTCCATCCACCGTGGGGAAGAGTGGACTCGTCGTGTACCGTTAGAGAATTGATATGAACGGCGCTAAATTTGAGGAGAATGATTAGTTCGATTGGGTTCAAAAGATCACCTCTGGCTGAAGCCGACCTACCCGGACTCGATCTGCCTAGCTACTCTTAGACCGCGGAATAGATTGTCAGTGAAGACCGCGGCCGTGAGGCCATACTCCGTGTCATTCGCTAGCTCAATTGCATCCTCCTCGCGATCAACGGTAAAGAGGGACACGGTCGGACCGAATGATTCTGTGTAATATATGTTCATATCTTTCGTGACTCCTCCTACAATACAGGGTCGTAGGCCGTTCGCGCAAGATTCGACCGCTTTGGGGTCACCAAACAGGACTTCGGCGCCCTTTGACACTGCATCGGCGACCAGGTCCTTATTCTTGTTGACTGCAGCAGTTGCCACAAGCACCGGGGCTGGTGCGTTCTTACCAAACACCTTTTCCGATGCATCAACCAACAATTTCTGGAACTTCTCTGCCACAGAAGATTGCACGATAATGCGCTCTGTCGACATGCAAATTTGACCGGACTAACTTACGAGTCAGCGTATGGGGTCCACAATCTTGTTTTCTTATGTTTTCTTCTTTGAATCTGAAAAAAATTTCAATACTTACGTGCATAAAAGCCCCCAGCGCACAGCACATGGCAGCTTTGTCCAGATTCGCATCATCTAAGACAACTGCCGATGCTTTCCCGCCCAATTCGAGCAATACTGGTTTGACATACTTACCAGCAGTGGAGGCAATGATGGAGCCAACATGGGTGCTCCCTGTGAAGCTGATTTTGCGGACTGCGGGATGGGCGATCAATGCATTCGTAACCGCGGCGGCATCGGGCGTTTGGTGGTAGATGATATTCAGACACCCTGCAGGAAGCCCTGCTTGGCGATATATATCACCCAATGCCCAGAAACATTTTGGCGACAGTTCAGAGCCCTTCAGGATCGTTGTGTTACCCGCGGCCAACGGAAGAGCGACTGCACGATTTCCGAGAATATAAGGGGCATTCCTGGAGGAAGCACAAGGTCAGTAACAGTGGTGAGACTTTCGGCCAGGTAATCGGAAGAGCTCGTGCATACCAAGGTGCGATTCCCAAGATAACACCATATGGTTCCTTGAAGACCATGGCGCACTCTCCGTTTTCGGCCAAAGTAGGCACTTTTCCTTCAATAGAGGGAATCATCGAGGCAAAGTTCTTCAGGCAATCAACACCCAACATGAATGTTTTCTCTACAAACATCCTTCCAGCTCCAGTTTCCTCCATCTGATAATGAATCAACTCCTCCTTCCGGGACAGCATAATCTCTGACGCCTTGACCAAGATATCTCTGCGTTCATATGGGCTCTTCTTGCTCCATGCAGGGAAAGCAGCCTTCGCGGCTTCCACAGCGCGGTTCGCATCCTCGACTGACGCGCCAGCACAATAATCAACCACTTGGCCCGTAGCGGGGGCGCGGACTTCGAATACGGTATTTGTTACCACCGACTCATTGTTGATAATGAGCGGAATGACGGCCTTCCTACCGTTGGTATGACCGTTTGAATGGCCGCTTGAAAGGTTTGTGATCGTCATGCTTCTATGGAGTCAACGCCACCGGTTCTGTGTCCCAGGGGTTCGAAAATTGTTTCCGTCTCAGGGAATAGGGTTGATAGAAAAGAGAAAAGTGACGGCTGAGAAGTGGTCCTGCCGAGGAGAAAATATTGAAACAATAGAGCCAAAAAAAAGAAAAGGGAGAGAATAGAAATTGGATGAATGGCGCGATAGTGAAGGGTGTCAACCCAATAATGCTGTTCGTTGCAGGTATTTGCCTTTTCCTATATGCAGCCACTGAAGTGAGGGAATGAATTTCGGGAACTCTCTGGGGGCGTGGAGCCGGCATTTCTATGGTTAGGACGGCAGAGAGATAACTTATTGGAAGCACGTTTTGACGACAGCGACATCATGATTCGGCTCTTGGGTGGGGGAGCAGAACCCGATGTCGCCCCAGTGGTGCTTAATAGCAGTCAGCTGGAGATCTCCTCCTTCAACATGATGGGTTCTTTTGGTCAAAGCGGGGTTTCCCTCTGGCCTTTCTCCGTTCAATTTCGGTACAACTGGCAGCCGGTCTGGGATCTGGTTTGATATTCCGCGGATCGCATACTCCTTTTGAGGATAACTCAGTGAGCCACCGGAAACTTCCGTCTCATCGTCTCCCCTCGAACATATGGCGTTGCTTAGAAATCTGACGAGAAACCCTTTCCGCGCCCTTTGCCTCCCCCCCGACCCAGAACCGTCGCCCATATGCAAGAGTGGAATAACTTTTTTCGGATCCTTGGACGAAGGAAACAGAAAGGGGCAAGTGGGGTTATACCAACCACACAGAGCCAATCATCATTACAATATCGTCGGGCCATCCCCACAGAGGCGAAAGTGCGGGCCCCCATTGGTTGACGCAACTCGTGGCACCCCAGTCTGAACTACTGCATGTACGACCTGAGGTTTTTCTATCATTGTTCCCTGGCTTCGACCAAAAAGTCAATTATCATCAATTATTGCAGGACGATCTACGATTCTCTTCCTCTCCTTGGCCTCATCCCCCTGTCTTCCTATCAATAATATCCTGCAAGTGAACCAAGAATCGGGCAATAATAGTGAATTGAAGGATCAAGCTGTCCAGTGTCGACGGCAATGTCAGAGCTGGAGTTTGGCGAGATTCTTTTCCTCCCGGACTCTGTCATATCGCAGGAGGCCGAATCAAGATTTCGACCCCTGCTTAAAAAAAAAAAAAATAATGACGATTGACATCATCGAAAGATTTGCATTACGAATCTGGAAACCTAACACCATCCATGCATGGTATTTATGAGAGGGAGAAGGAAAGGGAAAAGGAGAAAGGAAAAGGGTGGCCAGGAAGAATAAAATTGACCAATTGAAAGGTAAAAATGGGCAAAGAAAAAAAAAGAGAGAGAGAGAATTTCCAGATATAAGCCTAGACGCCCGCTAACCACGATTTGTACACCTGTGCAACATCTCATGCATCCCATTCCGTAATCGACTGAGCCAGGTTCTCTATCTCCCAGCCCAAATCTTAGTTTGGGAGACAGACTTTCCACCAGCTAAGTCTGCGAAGGGGCAAACCGAGGAGGTCGAAGGCGCAACACTAGGCTGGCTATTGATACTCGAACGGTCGTCATCAAAGGAGCTTGCTGACGAGCTGCTGTCGCCTAGGATCTTCTTTTCGCCCAAGTATCCCTCTTTGTCATCAATGATGATCTCAGACATCTCGTCGGCGTATTCCTCGCCGTCGCGGATTCTCCATTTAGCAAAGAGATCGTTTTGAATCCAGATAATCTTGCTGATGGCTCGTATAAGGGCTGTCTTCCGGCCAATAGACAAGGCGGGATGTGACATGAGGGCTTCGATGAAGATATCTTGAATGTACCCAAGCAGAGCGCCGATGTGTATGTACTCGATGTTGAGTTTGTGCAAACGTTCCTGTCCGGAATGCATCATTCTGTACATTTGATTAGTCACTTCTCTGCTACAACAGATATGCTAACCGGGGTGAACGGTGAAATAGCAAGACCTACCCGACTTTATTCAAATATCTCCAGAAATCCATCTGAGTGGGGTCCGAGCAAATCTTGATCAGGTACCATCGCAGAAACATCTTGCGTCGTTTGATCTGGGGGCTATCCTCTTTGAAATATTCGTCAATAGGTGTCTCAACGGAGGTGTCTCGGGTATGGAAGGCGCGAGCAGTGATGTCTTGTTCAAGGATCTTGCGGTACACGAGGTTGACGACGGCCGGAATCAGGGTTTTGATGTACTTGGAGCCTGCTGCTAGGGCCTCGGTATCGGCTACAGTTGAGCCCAATTAGTATCCGTTGCGTCGATCATGGAGACTTGAGAATCTTATCCTAAAAGGAGAACCTACCCGAATTGAAGTCCAGAAAATCTTTGAGGTAGTTGATGCGAGCCTCTAACCTGGTGTATATAGCTTTCCGGTCCACATGTTTAATGGGCCGACCATCGAATGTGAATTCCATTTGTGATTGGGTTTTCTTTGCTTCTGCTGTCTTGACTGGGGAGGGTGTCGGTGCGTTAGGAAGAGCAGATATCTCCTATGGATGGGCTGATTAGATTAGACGAGGGATACAGTAACGAGAACCCTAAATATCGGAATAATGAACCAAATCGGAGAATGATCAGAGGAAGAAGTCAATCGAATAATCGAAGAACGGGAAGACCCATGGAATGGCTGGAGACATCGTGTGGTCTTATATGCCTGGGAAAGGGTCTACCTCTGTCACAGAAGGGTTACCTAGTCTATTTGACTACGTGATTAGCCTGGCCGAATGAGGTCTGTGATAATGGGATCTCCACACCTCCCCCATGCGAAAGGGAGCCGTTTGTTTCCGCAGGAAAACTAATAATAATCATTAGACCAAAAAGAAACGAGAGGGGATTATAATTGGAGTCAACAAAAGCAAATGTGTTTCAGACTAGGAGAGAAAACAAACCTATCACAAAGGCTAGATTCTTGAAGCCGTTAAGAGGATCCCAAAGGCTTGGCGTGGACTGCAGTTCCACTCCAAGAAGAAACGGCACCCGCTTCCACTACCAGTGGTCTGATGGGGGGCTAATCCACGAGAATCACATTCTTGATTATTATTATGTCCGGATCATGATCCCTGGAATGAATAATTATTGGGCTCGGGAAGAAAGAAGTCTTCAACGGATCAAAAACCACACGTGGTCCCGTGGGGCGGGCTTCAGTTCGACCTATCCATCGTTCCAGATTAATGTTTATTATGCCAAAGAACAAGGCAGGGACGCTGGCACAACAAGCGCCGGAATCACATCATACTATGAGTACAGTGAATGGCAGGGATCAGAAAGCGAATCGAAAGACGAGGGAAGCTAATCTCGCGATTGAGAGATATTATGCACAGAAGTACGGAGTAGGATTTCCTCTTTTCGTTTTTTCCTTTTTATTTTTTACTTTACTTTTACTTTTTGGACTCCACCAATACCCAGAAAGAGAAAAATAATTATAATTACTCCCCCTCAATTCCCCAGTACAAAATATCAGTGAGAATGAGCCACAGAGGGGACAGAAAAATTAAATAAATAGAATTCGAGTCTCGACTCTCCCAGTCTCAGAGGAGCCCCTCGAATGGATGGATATCACAATAAATGCGTGCTTTCACCAGTAGTGGACCGTTTCAGGCTTGGGAGTCTTCACTGATGGAAGAACCAGAACAGGGTTTTCTTTGCCGATCCTTTGAGCGGCCGAAAGAGACTATCTGAGACTACGAAGGAAGGTTGGCTTCTCGAAGGCATGGATGATATGATCGAACAAGAGAACAACCCGATTATTTTTCCTTGTTTCCGACTAGCTACGAACGCCATATGAACAACTAAACAGGGACTATTGATCAGGATCGACTCACGGCCGTTGTATGTTCTGTCGCGTGATCGGGAACAGCTGTTCTTGAGTGGGTTCTTCTGTGCTTATGGGACTACATATGGCCTGATGTTCTGCATCTCGGAGGATTTGGAAAGAGCTGGCAGAGTTTTTCCCAGTGGAGTTGAACTCATCCGATCATTGCTACCTAATCATATCATCATTAATATTATTATCCTTAATTGAATAATATAGAAGAGGGGGGGCGAAAAAAAATATCGACGTAATTGGCATTCGGATGAATTCTCACCTATTTTTGCCTACTACCAAAATCTCACCTCCCAAATCACAGACGGGAGAATTGGACGTCATTCTGCAGCGTCCATTAAAGTTCTGTCAAAAAGCTCACTTTTTTGGTTCGCTAATCAACCTGATA
Source organism: Aspergillus diversus (assembly GCA_027569885.1). NCBI lineage: Eukaryota > Fungi > Ascomycota > Eurotiomycetes > Eurotiales > Aspergillaceae > Aspergillus > Aspergillus diversus. Next base: position 176,081 of record JAPDKZ010000028.1, read on the forward strand.
CAATGATCGGCAGCATGGGTTTCTTTTCTCTGCAGGACCCAAAGAAGCAAGGCAGGTACTTCATACTTATAAGTATGATAATTATCTATGGGCGGAGACCAAGGAAATGATGTCTGTGGCTGCAACGGGGACACCAGAAGCGCCATCGTTATTTTATTATTTTATCGCACTCATCCTCTCCATTTGCTTCCCCCCCCTCTCAAGTTCTGCCCCGTCTCACAAGGAAACGGGCACAATTCCTCTTCCTCTTCAGGCCCAAGGTGTGCCGCCGTCTCCGTCGCTACTCCACTTCCTCCTGTTTGGGTCCACTCCGAACTTCGGGAAATTATCCGGAATACACACATGAAAAACGTTGGTCTTGATTCGACCCGAAAATCTCTTGTTCCAGTGAGGCCTAAATGATTAATTGGCTGCCCATCTTTTGGCTGGAGGTGACGACAAGCTGCTGACTTGGATGGACAAGCAGGGTTCACGAACCCGCCGATATTAAATGTCGTTTACCTCAAGCAATATAACTGAAATATATCGACCTATCAACCACGACTTCGTGAAATCTGGCATCTTAATCCCCCCGAATGCTTATCACCCTCAAATCCCATCAATTTCCCCAGATCATGACCATGACCTCTCACATTTGCAAGATTGCCTCTCATTAGTGAGCCCCGAGTCTAGACTTTGAGAGGCGCCCATCCCAATCGTGGTAGTTGAGATGAGGATCAGGGTGATCCGTCACAGAATCCGAGTCGGTACCAAAGAAGTCGAGTGTGATAATGCATGCGCACTGACAGTTACTCATCCTCGAAGGGGTTGGGGCCCAATTCTTAGATGCTCAGTCCCCTTCTCGAACCTTCATTGGTTGTGATTGGCCGCCATCGCGCGTTTTAAATCGTGATGGCGGGCGGGCACCATTCTTGGAATGTCATTTCATGCTGTAGATCCCAATCCTGGCAGGTTTATCTTGCGCTCTAGCCCAACAATCGAAATTTCCGACAGTAGCTAGGCCCTTGATATCAAGCCTGCCTTGAGTCTCTCGTCACCACTAGTGTCTATTCTGACCACACCTGCTCAAGGACGAGGTGGTGATGGGTCATTATTGGGATTGCTTATACACCACTTTCTCTCTCATTACCGATGTCCACTATCGACAAGGATTAACTCCCCCGACACAGTTTTTAATTTCGACATTGGATGTGTATCAAACAGGAAGTTTGGTTCACTTGTTGCTATAACGTTGCCACCAACACCAACACGGCCCCTGTCTCAGCTGCATACGTCTACTTGGTTAGGTTCCCCGCATTATTGGCAGATGATACCTTTCGCTGCTTCTATGGAGGAGTGCCTGTTGGTTGGAGAACAATGATACGGTGGAGTGCAGACAGGAGAGACAGCACTAACGTGTCTCCGATCCCGTGTCTGAGGACGGCATACTTCTATCTCCAAATGGACGAAAACAATCACTTTCCCTCTCCACCGTGACTTGTCATATCTAGGGTCCGCCGGTCAGTTTCAGAGTTGCAAGTGCATCTCTCTCCCGGGAAATGGGTTGTTTGAGCCGGTACTGGGTTTGGGGAGCCGGAAAATGTATCCAGATTGGCTTGCGGGGAATCTGCCTATCGTGGGAGTATGCTTCGGACTCCACCAAATTGCTAATATGCTGCGATAAAATATATTGTAATGATGCTGTGGCTGATAATAGGATTGAAGAGGTCGATTATTCTCAAGGTCCACGACAGTATTTGGGACCTTCCCGATACGGTACGGAAACGGCATGCAGCCCTTGCGCACATTTCGGGTCAATCACGTGATTACACCGCATCCGTCCCGTCATTGTCTCTCACCTTCTCTTACCACTTCTTGTCTTTTTCTTCTTCTTGATTGTTTTGGGGCAATAATCGTTTTTGTTCTTTGTTTCCGAATGCATGGGAATTAGTAATCTTTGCCGCAGTCGAGACGATTTCCCAATGACACGCCTCCCTCCTCTCAGACAACAATAAAAAGTATATTCTGGAGTGAAAGTCTCGAATTGCGTCATTGTCCCAATAGATCGGGGGGATTCTGAAACTAATAAACTCACATCCAGTGATGGGTGAGTCGGGACTTGTGTTTCCCAGGACTACAATGCAAGGACCTCCAAGGCGCCTACACGTGCAGAATTACTACTGCAACATGAACCGGTTCGGAGGCTCTTTCCCTGCATCCAAGGGGCAGAGCCGAGAGCCCGACGAAATAAACAAATGAAAAGGGTATACTGGCTTTCTCCCACATGAAGAGTTACATTCTCACTTCCATTCATTTGCACTCAACAAGGTTATTTCATTCACATTCCATTGTCATCCTCTAGAACCCCCTGTCAGGTGCTGTGGCCCACCTGGATCAACCAACTTGACTTTCTCAAGGTGGTGTTGTAACATTTTTTGACCGAGAAAAGAAGAGCGGAACCTTTTTTCCGCTTTCTCCAGTTCTTGGGGTTCCTATATTGATTAATATATTGGTTTACTCCGGCCCACTGCCTTTATCCAGCTGCATTCGGTGCAATCCCAATCCCGTGTTAAGCACACCTGATCATCCCGATATTGAAATAAGCCCTCTGAAAACAGACCTGAGAAGATATTTCTACTGATCAGGAAAGAGTTGATAGAGATCCAGGCACAACTTGATGTTTTCGTCTGGTCTTCATTTAGTGCTCAACAACCATTTTACTTAAACGAGGCGATTTCCATTCCACATACCGTAGGCTATCGTCAGATCTCATTCTCAACCCCAGCCTCCTGATAGTATTCTGGAATTTACTGTCCCGTGCCCTTCTCGGAATGTTCTCTCATCTTTCTCACAGGGCGCTTCTGGCGCTGTCTTTCTTGGCGATTGGATCTCAAGCCACTGAAGGGTTAGTAACAAGCTCAAAAAGTTTAGATGGTTTTGGATGGGATCTAACTCAATCACACGACCAGCCATCTAGAATCTCGTTCAACCCTTGACTATCAATTCGAGCAAATTCGCGGCGTCAACCTTGGCGGTTGGCTCGTGTTGGAACCATGGATCACCCCATCGCTCTTTGACGAAGCTGGGGCTGTAGCGGCAGATGAATTTACTTACACGTTGGTCCTAGGCAAGGAAAAAGCCAAATCTCGACTGGCTAAACATTGGTCTACTTTTATCACGCAGGCGGACTTTGATAGGATCGCTGCGGCGGGATTGAATCACGTTCGAATTCCGGTTGGCTATTGGGCACTTACCCCTCTGCCTGGTGACCCGTACGTTGATGGGCAGCTGGAGCACCTAGACAATGCCGTCGCTTGGGCAAGAGCTTCTGGGCTTAAGGTCGTGGTGGACTTGCACGGTGGTAAGTCCCGTATCCATGAATCTTGTCGCCTGGAAGGGAGGAAGGATGAGAACTAACTCAAAACCTCAATAGCACCTGGATCTCAGAATGGATTTGACAACAGCGGGAAACGAGGACCTATTGAATGGCAGCAAGGCGACACCGTTGCTTTGACACTCACAGCGTTTGAGACCCTCACTAAGCGGTATCTCCCTGAAGATTCTGACGTTGTGGTTGGCATCGAAGCCATCAACGAGCCCATGGTCCCGGGAGGTGTGGACTTGGGTAAATTGAAGACATACTACAACGATGCTGCGGCCGTCGTGCGCAAGCACAGCCCGGAGACCACCTTCATGATGGGAGACGGATTTTTGCAACCTGAGACATGGAATGGATTCATGAACGGAGAGCGTGTTGTCATGGACACACACCACTACGAAGTTTTCGACAACGGCCTGGTCGCTATGAGTATTGATGGCCATGTCGACACTGCCTGCTCTCTCGGACATCAACACCTTGTAGCATCCGATAAGCGCGTTGTCGTTGGCGAATGGACCGGTGCCCTCACCGACTGCGCCAAATATTTGAACGGTAAGGGTATCGGAGCTCGCTACGACGGATCATACCCCAATAGCCCTAAAATCGGCGATTGTGCCCGTAAAGCTGCGGGTACGGCCTCCGGAATGACCCCCCAAGAGAAGCAGAATACACGGCGCTTCATCGAGGCACAGCTTGAGGCATTTGAAATGAAAGACGGCTGGTTCTTCTGGAACTGGAAAACTGAGGGAGCCCCAGGCTGGGATATGCAGGATCTCCTTAAGAATGGACTGTTCCCTCAGCCTCTGACGGATAGAAAATTTGGACCTCAGTGCTAAAATTGTTCCGGTCAATCGCATTTATTTTTTCTTTCTTTCCTTTCACTGGCCCATGATGTTTGGCTTTCGAAAAATGCCTTCCTTTATCATTCTATCATATTACCTTACCCTTCAACTTTAGATTTTTACTACCTAATACATATATTAGATTGGCGGAGTAGAGTTTAGGAATACATATATGATTGCTTTCTTTTAGAATGTGATAAAGTGTATAATATTAAGCTGTTATAAGTAAAATTCTAGAGCTAAAGAAACAGAAAAAAAGCATGACTAGATTTTGCTCTTCTCCTAAACAATGTCGCACCTGAGATTAATACTCCCACTTTCCCACTTTCCCACTTTCATTATTGGCACTGTTGGGCATGAACTTTTAATATATGCCTGGGATGCCATCGATTGAATGCAGAGAGTACTCCATACAGGCTTTAAACCCATGCTACAAAAACCACCTGAAACAAGTTTAGCCACTGCAACTATGGCTACGAGCCCGTACTTGAGTAATTTATCCTTATTCAGACTCCTATGCTCAGTATAAATAGCTTCCATTTTTCCTTCTTTTTTTTGGTTTGGTGAATAGAGATAACGACGCATGCCGTATTGCCCTCCATCTGCCGCTGGGCTTCCTCAGTAGCATAAGGTCTCCCAATCAATCGTCCTGTCAGTCTATGAGTGTTTCACTGTCTGGAGATGAGGAGATGAAAATACATCAAATGAAAGGCTTATCGATGTTCATCATATTTCCAGGGGGTTCATTCCCTTGCCTTCCATAGCAATTGGGCTCAAAAAAGATCAGTCACGGCTCCGTGAGAGGCATCTCCGACTAGCCGGGCATACTTGGCTAGTACACCACGAGTGACCTGAGGCGCTGGAGGCTTCCACTCTTTCAGCCGTTGCTGAATTTCTTCGTCCGAAACATCCATGCTGATTTCATTTTTTTCCGCATTGATCGTGATCATATCCCCGTTGCGAACGATGGCAATCGGGCCTCCGACGGCAGCTTCAGGTACAATGTGACCCACAATAAATCCGTGACTGGCTCCAGAGTAGCGTCCGTCTGTGATCAAGGCCACGTTGTTGAGTTTAGCTCCCATCAGCGCCGCACTTGCTTTGAGTTGCTCTGGCATTCCCGGTCCTCCTTTGGGACCTTCATAGCGGACGATGAGCACGAGATTCTCACCTCGAGGGATTTGACCTCGGCTCAGCGCATCATTGAGCTGGCGCTCCTTATCAAATACCATCGCCTTACCAGTGAACTTGGTTCCTTCTTTGCCCGTAATCTTGGCCACTGAACCTCCGGGAGCAAGGTTTCCTCTCAGGATCTGAAGGTGGCCTGTAGCCTTGATGGGGTTATTCAAGGGACGAATAATGACTTGATCTTCGGGTAGCGATGGATACGAAGCCACGTTTTCGGCGAGGGTTTTGCCAGTAACGGTCGGAATACCACCGTCAAGAAGGCCGGCTGCAATTAACAACTTCTGGACGGACGGAATACCTCCGATATCGTACAAATCCGCCATGTAGTACTTTCCGCTTGGGGCGAGGTCGGCAATGAAGGGGATCTTATTGCTGACCCTTTGAACGTCATCGATAGTCAGGTCGACACCAGCAGTTCGAGCCATGGCAAGGAAATGAAGAACACCGTTGGTGCTTCCTCCCAATGCCATTGTCATGACTAAAGCATTTTCAAAGGATCTCTTGGTAAGAAGATCCCGAGGACGAATATTCTTTTCTATACAGACTTTGATGGCATCTGCTGCCTTAACGCATTCCCGCATTTTGGAAGGGGAGGAGGCAGGAGTGGATGAGGACCCAGGCAGCGACAGGCCCATCGACTCAATTGCGGTGGCCATAGTATTTGCGGTGAACATGCCTCCGCATGCACCTGCACTGGGACAGGCATTCCTTTCAAGATCATCCATAATTTCATCCTTGTTCTTGCTAGTGTCGCCTCCATCATCAGGCTGGCGCAATGTATCATATGCATAAGCACCCGCAGCTTCAAAGCAGGTCGAGACGTTGATAGGCTTCCGGAGGAGATCGGAATAGCCGATCTGGATGGTGCCACCGTAAATCATAAGGGCGGGTCTGTTATGCCTGGCCATACCCATTATTACTCCTGGCATATTCTTATCGCAGCCCGCAATAGTAACATTGGCATCATGGAACTGAGCACAAGTAACTGTCTCAACACTGTCTGCAATGATTTCACGCGATTGAAGGGAAAATCTCATGCCTGTTGCCATGATTAGAATTCATGTGACCTTATCATAGAGTCAGAGATGCCCTGTTCTAACCTTCGCTACCCATGGAGATAGCATCTGAGACCCCGATGGTGTTGTACCCCCACCCGATCATTCCAAGATCTGAAACCGCTTTCTTCGCTGTTTTGGCAAGATCCATCAAATGCATATTGCATGGGTTTCCTTCCCACCATACCGACGCGATTCCGACATGGGGGGCCTTTTCCATTGTCTCCTTGTCGGGCACACCAGCCGCATAAAGCATAGCCTAATCAGCAATACAACCTGGTTAGCTGCTGCTGAAAGCGGGAACGGGGATAAAAGCCCATCTCCATAACTAACCTTAGCACCGGGGTAGTCATGGCCTCTGGTAATATACGTAGAGTATCGATTCAAAACAGGGCTGCCATCAGCGTGCTTTGCGTCATCCGGAGCGCAGGCGAAATCGATGTATTTCGCTTCTCCCGCAGTAGGGGAACCAGCGAGCTTAGTGGAGTCCATGACGAACGGATGAATTTAGTTAATAGGTAGCCGCAATGGGCAATTGGTCGAGAGCGCCTATTGATCTACTGGAGTTGATCTTGAACCTGGGATATGCAAGTGATTAAAATAACGGAAGCTCAAGGAACATCCTGAGCTGACCGAATTAATGTGTGGCTCGGCCCCTCGTTCCATTGAATGATCGGAGTTGTGACGAGTCTCCGTCAAGGTAATCGGCGAAAAGTCCGTTGCGGGGTAGAGGTAATCCGAGTGATTTCATTTGCTGTCTTGGGGGAACCGTGGAATTTGGGAAGCGTGATTCGGTGGAGTTCCCAAAGAGGAACCAGAAAGATCCCGAGTCGCTTCAAGTGAACTTAGCTATGGGGTTATGGACACAGCGGAATTCAAACATCCATGCCCTGGAAAGTGCTTTAATCCTTGATGAGTTCGTTGGGCGTGGGGTTTAGAAGGTCCGGTGCTGGAGAACATTGGAAGCAAATCGACCACCCCAAAAGAGGAAGCAATTCGCCTTCTCAGCCCGCACTAGCATGACGTAGCCAACAAGCACTAGCCACTGCGCTGCTAACTATGGGACTGAGGATGTGTGCCTCGTTCACTGGGGTCGAAAGTCGGGGAAAATGCCGAAAATCTTAATTACCGGGGAGAACAGCTACCATGCGCAGAAAGGAGTAGTAAATAGTAAGAGATGAGTGAATTGATGGGTATCTCCAAATGAAAGGGTTTGGGATCTTGATAATTATAGCTGACACAAATATAATAATGCATAGAGGTAAAAGAAAGGGCAGGTAAGGGGGAAGGGGAAAAAAGGTAGCTGCCGCACTCTGCTATCGCAGCAATTGGGCGCGAATGACTGCCTAGACTCCAGCAAATTGATTCTGACTGGTGTTATTCTCCATCGGAAACTTCCTCAACTGACTCCTGATCAATTGTGGACCACTGACTTGAGTGATGGAGTGCGTCTTCCGAGACCGAATCCTGCAAGGGGCTAGAGCTGCGGACGGGGCCTTCTGGTAACTTCTCGGAGACGATACTTGTAGTACTCGGGCTGTCTTCTACAGCGAAACCCACAATCTTTGCAGATTGCCGTGGGGTTTCTTCAAGAACATCACCATTCCATGGTTTGCATTTCTTGACAATCTCCCCACAGCGTAGACAAACCCAGCCCTCTCCTTCTTCTCCTTCCAGCTTTTGCACAATGCACACAAAGCAGTATACACAACCGCAGGGTACCGTCTCATAAGGATTGGTAATGTCTGTCTGGGCTGAACCGACGATTCCCCCAGATGCAGCCATCACCTCTGTTTCTGTCGTCGAGGTGGGGTTGTTTTCTTTGTAGCAAATGGCGCAGGTGCGCTCAGGAAGAAAGGCAAGCTCCCCTTGTTTTTCGTTATGTTCATCGTCGTCACCCACCGTTCTGATAGCAGACATCGTTTTTCGCCAAGCCCTCGATACCCACCGTCGCCATCGACTAATGCCAACGAGCGGAAGGAGGAAAAGGAGAAACTCTGTAAATGCATGCCAGACGAGCTGCCGGTTAAGGTACTCGAAGGAGACTTCGCGACTAGCTTGAGCGGAAGGGGGTGTAAGACGCATGCGTAGAATACGATCCACCAAAGTACGATATCGACCATTCACCAAAAATACGAGGAATGATATAAAGGCAGCGATCGAATGCGAGGTGGAAAGAAGGCCGGTGATTCGGGATAGCGTCCGAACTTCCTGCGAGGGCTACAGCAATAAGAATCATGCCTCAAATAACCACAAATACCTTAGGACTTACTTCGTCATAGCCACCCTCTTGGCTAATCAGCCAGCTCTCCCATTTATCCCAAGCGTAGCGGCCGCCCACAGTAAGAAGGCCGTATAAAGATTTTTGTAGCTTTGTTGGTGTCGAATGGACCGGGCCCTTGCTGCGACTATCGACGTATCTCAAACTTTGAAGAGCGGCGCCATACGAAGCATCGTGATCCCATATCGAAAGCTTAAAAAGGATTGTACGAAGAGCAAGCTGGATCTCGTTCGACCAGTCCTCACGCAGGTGCGGCTAGTAAGTAAGTCGTTAGTGGAGTCCGGGTTGACTTGATTAAGAGGAGAGGGATGGGAAGCGTACCCCAAAATATTTCAGAGCCTCGCCAACCTGCCCCTTTAACAAACCCAGCAACTCTTCATCCAGGAGTTCGGCGTCAACTTGTCCTACACGAAATGCAGGCCGTATGCCCTCACGGCCTTTTATAGCGTTCCATAAGGAGAATCCCGATTGCGGTAAGGTATTCAAAGGATAGGGAAGTTTCTGAAGGGCTGGGTGGTTGACTAGTGACGCTTGCTGTTGTGCCGCAAGCCTGCGCGCTTCAGTCTCGCGGCGTCGGCGACGTTCCAAAACCCGCGCCTGGGCAGCAGCAAAATTTGTTGAGCTCATTATAAAATCATCGTGGGATGAATCGAAACTGCCAGCAATTCTGCAAGCTTAGAAACAGCAAAGAGGGGACAAGCCAAGCGACCCCATGCGTCGGTCCGGTTCCCCAGATCGGGACCGTTTACTGCCGAGGTTGAATACACACACGTGACATTGATATCGATTAGTCATATGCTTCAAATCAATCACGTGATGGATGTTGTAAGATTACAGTTTTCAGATTATTACGATAATTTGAGGCTAAATAATACGCATGCTAACACTCCACCGTTAATATGTATTGTTCACTGAGATAAGTTTAGTTACTAGTTTACGGGGTTGAGCGGCTTGAACTTAAGCAAGCCACATCGAACTTTTCCTGTCAGACTCAGCATCGAGAAATTGTCCCTTTTTTGATTTCCTAACCAGTGACTGACTCGAAAAGCTTCCCCAAAAATCTGGGGCGATTTGGACCCCACCTGGCGCTCATCACCCTGTTCCCCTGTGTTGAATAATTACTCAAGAAATAATAACTTGAAAGGGTCCTCAATCTCGAGTATGAATCACGTTTAAATCGCTTGTAATTGTTCTTTCAGCAAATTTTCATATCATTTAACCACTCGTACATGCTCTTCTTCACCACCGTAAAAATAAAGCTCCGACAACAGAAGTTACACTGCATGGCCATTCACTATTCTTTACCAAAGTACCAAATCAAAATCAACACTCGAGCTCCAGAATTCCAGTAATCCTTTTGCCATGTCTTTGACTTTCCACTCTGTCAAGTTCTTTCCTTGCCCCTTTTTGTTTTTTACATACCATCTCCTAAGACACGTGACAATCACTCCAACAAAACGTGCTCCTGGTGCAAGCGCTGATAAGCTTTGCCCAGCCGTCCACCTATTCTTAGGTCATCGCGGGTGATACTTGCGCATATCGGGCGCAGTTTAGCCTTGCAAATCCTCCAAGGTGTCTGGAATAGCGCGGTGCCAAATGGAGATCATTGCCTCGCAAGGCTTGAATACTACCTTCCACCACACTAAGCAGGAGCTGATGTCCTCGAAAATACGGACAATACGAGGAAAATTGTCGTATCGCTGCTGACTCTTCATTTCAAGTTGTTCCTCCTGCACCACATGGTTACATGGCGGCATGTGGTAAACTCCCCCTTCGCTCCCCCTTACATTTACTTATAAAGCGACGGACGATCCAATCCACCCATGAGTTTCTCGAAATCAATCTTTGATAGTGACGAGGGAGATTATTCCAATTCCCAAACGAGGAAAACCGGAGCAAGATGAGGACTTCTATTGTGGCTCTTTTTGGGGCAGTTGCTTTAGCAATTGAAGCGAGCGCAGCTGAAACCAAACCATACTCCCCAGTCTCCCATGTTGAGGGTCTAGCTTTCAACCGCTTTTTCCAGGTTTGGCTCGAGAATACTGTATGTATTCAACCTGACGACTTTTTAATTCCAAATCTAAAAACATTTCTTCCGTTAGGACTACGACGTTGCTGAGGATGATGATAGTCTACAATGGCTGGCGTCGCAGGGTATTACGCTGTGAGTTTATTCGGCAATCGTCTAGATTTTTTATCATACTAACGCTTGCCTCTGGGTAGAACAAACTACTACGCTGTCACTCATCCGTCGCAGCCAAATTATTGCGCATCAGCTGGCGCTGATACTTTTGGCATGGACCATGATGATCTTGTTCGGGTCCCATCCAAAGTATCAACAATCGCGGACCTCCTGGATACCAAGGGTATATCGTGGGGAGAGTACCAAGAGCACATGCCCTATCCTGGTTTTGAAGGATTTGATTATCCAAATCAAGAGACAGACGACGATGATTACGTGCGTAAGCACAACCCGTTGATCATGTATGACTCAGTCACTGAGGACAGCACCCGCCTACGCCAAATTAAAACCTTCGAGAATTTTGATGAAGATCTAGCAAGTGGAAAGCTTCCTCAATGGGCCTTCGTGACTCCCAATATGACGAACGATGCTCATGACACTGATATTGAATTTGCTGGCAAATGGGAACGTAATTGGATAACACCGTTGCTCGACGACAAGACTTTCATGAACAAAACTTTGGTCCTTCTTACCTTCGATGAGGATGACGACTATGAAAAGGGCAATAGGGTGTTTAGTATCCTTCTCGGCGATGCGATCCCTGAAAGCCTGAAGGGCACTGAAGATGATACTTTTTATACCCACTATTCTATCATAGCTACCATCTCAGCCAACTGGGGCCTTCCATCTCTTGGCCGTTGGGATTGCGGAGCTAATATCCTCGAGCTCGTTGCCGAGAAAACTGGGTATGTCAACTACGATGTCGACACAACCAATCTTCGATTGAATGAGACCTACCCCGGCCCTCTTTCAAGCGGTGAATACTCGGATTTCTCGCCAGTGTGGCCAAATCCAACGACCAACGCATCTTGCTCCGCCGGTCACGGAGTTCTTGATATCGTCAAGAAGACATACGGGAACACCAGGCCGACCTACAACTACACAAGTCCATTCCCGTATGATTCTAAGAGTGGCTACAACACGGATGTCACCGCAACCAGGAAGCCAACCAGGAAATCAATCAGGAAAACTTTCTAGTGCAGAGACCCCTTCTTTCCCATCCCCCCATTTTTGTCGTTATTATTCCCTTTTTCTCTGATTGGTTTTGAATTATGGTAGGCAAATCCATCATTGGGTTTGTTCAGAATTTCTCTTTATTTGGCACGTTATATAAATTTCCCCCCGGCATAGCGTACCATTCACTGGGGTAAACGGAAGAGCTTACATCATATACCTGTGTCCCTGAAACCGTTTTTTGTTCTTCCACCAAATCATAATCCGCCCCCGCGTAGCAGGTTTCAAGGCACTGACGATCCATCGATATAGCGCTTCACTTTAAAGGATATACATATCAGCCTGCTACTAAGGCTGCCACATATTTATAGTTTCACCAATGTTGACTTATCTACTTGGCCGACACAATTGACCAAACCTTCACCTAAAATAGTCTTGATCTCTAAAAAGCCCTCCAAACTATCCATATGCACCTCACTACCAATACCACTCATCTTGAACCCTTCAAATGGCATACCTCTCGCCGTACTGGGGCTGGTGCAGTTGACACCAACAGTGCCGGCCTCCAGCAACTTCGACAAGCGCCCAGCGCGATCAATATCCTTGGTAAAAACAGAGGCATAGAGTCCAAATTGGGTGGCATTTTTAGAGGTATTAATCACGACTACCGGACGAATAACTCTTCTTTCATAATCGTCGAATCCTCCGGTACGTTCTCGAAGGCGGTCGGTTTGGTGAAGTAACCATCGCCATCATCGCCTCCCATGGTGAGCTTACCATCCCTCTCTCCAATGGCGAGATATAACTTGATAAGGTCGTATTGGATTTTATCAACCTGTGGACCGTGGGATGGATGCAGTTTGCTCTAAAGGATTCCCCAAACACGCAGCGTTCCCAAATTTCTCCTTGAAGAGAGACAAAAATATTTCTGCGACAGGCTCTTGAACGAAGATGCGTGAGTTGGCCATACAAGTTTGTCCACTCAGAAATTGGACGCCGAATTGCGTTTGTTACGAAACGCTCTCAAGATCCGCATCGTCAAAAATAAGAGTTGGTGACTTTCCGCCCAATTCCATATGCCCTACCTTCATGTTGGATGCAGCTGCAACTGCCTGGATCTTCTGGCCGGTGGCCGAACAGCCAGTTAAACTGACGCAAGAGCACCACCAGTGGGTGAGCCAAAGCCTGAAATGACATTGACAGCCTGTGTGGAAAACCGGCCTTGGCTATGAGTTTTGCGGCAAATGCCGACTAAAAAGGGCTCGGACAAATGTTAGCATATTAAGCCATCCAAGACAATGCCAAAAGGAATATTAGGATTGTTTGGAGTAAGTGGTGCGTTTTCGCTACTCTTGATAACTACTGTATTTCCAGCCGCCAGTGCTGGAGCGACTTTAAAGGTAAAAAATGCGAGGGGAAGATTCCCGGGAATGATACAGGCCACTACTCCATAAGGCTGCTTCAGCGTCAGGTTAAGTTGACCAAGGGTGTTCAAGCTGGATGTCCCCTGTGCAGTCCAACCAGCCTCAGCGAAATAATTAAAAGTATCAATGGCAATCGCTGCATCCATATAGGACGAGACAGGCTTCCCTGTCGACAGTGACTCTAAATGAGCGAATTCCTCATAATTCTCGCTAATCAAAGCGGCTAGTTTATGGAGGAAGACACTTCTGTCCGATGGGGAAAGATTCCTCCAGGCCCGCGGCTAGAAATGCAGCTTTAGCTACAGCTACAGCACTATTCACATCCTCCTCGTTCGCTTGCCGGACTATAAGGCCAGAGGGGGGGGGGAACAAGTCAGTCCCAAGGACGGAGAAACTATAGTATTTAGTTCCAACCTTCGATAACAAGATCTCGAGAAAATGGATTCATTGATTTAAAAATGCTTCCATCCAAAGAAGGGCGAGACTGTATTAACTTCGCGACAAAAAGACGTCAAAAAGCAAAAAAATGAAAAAAAAATTACGCCTTAAGGAGGAATTCGCACCCACACCTCGTCGTTAATGAAAAGGCGAGTCTCAGTCCGCTCCTGGGATCCATTCGCGGGTTGACGTTCGATCTGCTCCATTGTGAATGTGTGCGATTTTTCAAGAGATGTTGACTCGAGGTTGACCGAGACGCAGTGGGCTGATGCGAAGTTTATCCTTTAGTTAGCCTTTATAGAGGCAGGCAGTGTTTTAATATGACTATTATAGCCCCCCTCCCAAACGGCTTTATCCCCTTCGTTCTGCTCATTACTAGACAGCGCTAGCCTACTATTTGAAAACCAAAAAGTAACGACCAGTAGTTTAGGGCGATAGCTGAGCATATCGAGTCCACCACACTCTCCATGTGCTAAGACCCATAGTTTTGCTTTTTTTTTTTTTTCCCACGCTATCAAAACATTAGGATAAATCTATGTAGTCCTGAACATGTGTGTTGGCTTCTGTAGATGATCCGGGGAGATATGGGGCTTGAAATAAGATTTCGGAGCCTCCGTCAAATGAAGAGAGTCTACCGTAGAACAACGGGAGTAGAGTCATTCGCTCTAATACAACAACTACTGTATAAAATAAATTCAACTTCACAGTCTTCGTTGCACTCACCACCATCTGAGTTCACACAAATTATCTAGATTCAGGATAAACAAACAAATGACATCACATCTAATCTAACCCTAATCAATGGCCCCTGTTAGGCCTAGCGCTCAGGGTCTAAACCTAGGGCTGGAGCGGTGCCGGAAGATTAATAGTCCGAACAGTCCCGCTATGGGCGGGGAGAATCCGTAAAGAATGAGGAAGCTTTGCAGTTCCCACCTTAACACCTCAGCCTGAGTTGACCAAACAGGCCTCCTTCGACTTGAAATATCTTCATGCTTTATAGCTTATTAGGTCTTGGAGGCTCCTGTCTTGGTTGAAATTGGGTCTTGATGCCATTCCTTCGGAGCTAACCTCTTTGTGACCATTGATATTCCTCTCTTCTTGACCTCCTCCGACCCCCAGACATGGCTCCTATTGTCGAATTAGCTGGGGAGTCTAACCCCTTAACACCGCAAAATGTGCTTAACTCTTTGATGCAAGCAGCTAGTTCCACACAACAGCAGGTTCAAACTGGCACGAAGCAACTTCAAAACTGGGAAAAACACGAAAAATACTATACATTCCTCCAGGTAAACCGATGGTTATACGCGAGCTTAGGCCACCCTTTTACTTTAAGATTGCTCTTTCCGTGGTGCTAATTACCCTTAGGATGTTTTTTTAGATCACTCCGTTCCCGTGGAAGCTCGATACCTAGCCATTATCCAGTTAAAGAACGGCATCGACAAGTACTGGCGGAAGACAGCAACCAAGTACGTTTCCCCTCGGTATTCCGTTGGAGAAGAGAAACATTTATATGTGTTTACATGTGATCTGACTTCTGTCCAAAGTGCAATCAAGAAGGAGGAAAAAGAGCAAATCAAAGTTAGAGCTGTACAGGCCGGTGTCGTTGAACCAGCTCCTCTCCTCGCCCTTCACAATGCTCTGGTGATTGCAAAAATCATGCGTTACGAATTTCCAAATGACTGGTGGGTAGTCAATCCCTCCCTTTTATTCCACCCCTCGTCATCAATTTCTGCATTCTCACACCCTAGTTAAGGCCCGACAGTATTTCCTCAATAATCTCCTTCCTTCGCTCGTCGATCCAACCTGGCGCAAACCCGTTGCAGTTACCGCGTACCCTCACTATTCTCCTGCAAATAATCAAGGAGTTATCTACGGCTCGCTTACAAAGGACACGCGCGAGCCTCCAATCCGTATCCCCAGAAATTTTTCACGTCCTTGGGCATATATATGTGGAAAAAGTGAACATGTGGGTCACGTCATTAGAGCAAGGACATGCTGATGGAAACGCATTGGCGGACCTAGTTGACCAAAGTCTTGTGGCTCTGAAGGTCCTCAGGCGCCTACTTGTTGCTGGATTTGAGCATCCCAACCGGGAAAAGGAGATTCAAAACTTCTGGCTATTGACTCATTCCCACTTCAGCAGATTCTTCGGGTGCATCAATGGCTCAACGGCACTACCAGAAAAAGTTCACAGCTCAATCGAGAAGCACCTTCTACAACTAGCAAAACTCCATGTGGATATGGCCAAGGATCGCCCCGCCGCCTTTGCATTACTCCCAGATAGTATTCCACTCGTCCAATCCTATTGGACTTTGGTAGTAAAGTTGGGAGAAAATTACGGCCAATTAGGAGCCGACGGCGAATCAGAAGGGAAAAGCTTCATGGAAAAGGCTGGGCTTAAAGCTCTTCTCCTGATCAGAGCTTGTTCGAAGATGGCTTTTAATCCTACCCAAACTTTCAAATATCAAACACCCGAGGACAAAGAAGAGAAGAAAAAATCGATTGACTTCATCAAGTCTCAACTTTTCACGCACGAATTTGTTGTGAATGTTATGGAACTTCTCGTCACTCAGTTCTTCCGATTCAGGAAGAACGACTTCCAAGAATGGGAATCGGAGCCCGAGGAATGGGAGCGGAAAGAAGAAGATGTCGCCGAGGCCTGGGAGTTTTCCATACGGTCCTGTTCAGAGAAGCTTTTCCTTGACCTCGTTATACATTTCAGAGATCTACTTATTCCTCGCTTGCTGAATGTTTTCTACTCTTTTTCTTGTGGGTGCCTAACCTTTGCCTCTAATCACATTCCTTGCGCTGACTGTTTGATTCCCTCAAAGCCCCCGATAACAGAGATGTGCTATTGAAGGACTCACTATATTCCGCCATTGGGCTAGCCGCCGCAAGTTTGGAGCAACATTTGGACTTCAACAATTTCCTCGAGAACACCCTTGTTCCTGAAGTTCAAATCCAGGAAGCGGGCTACAACCTTCTGAGAAGGAGGATCGCTATCCTTCTCGGACAATGGGTCCCGGTAAAATCGAGCGAGCTGAACAGAAATGCCGTCTATCAGATCTTTCAGCATTTACTCAGCAAACAAGATCAATTGAATGATCTGGTGGTTCGCATCACTGCTGGCAGACAGTTCAAACAAGTGATTGATATCTTCGAGTTCTCACCAGCAGAGTTCATGCCA
The DNA here is from genome assembly GCA_027569885.1 of Aspergillus diversus. Classification (NCBI taxonomy): domain Eukaryota; kingdom Fungi; phylum Ascomycota; class Eurotiomycetes; order Eurotiales; family Aspergillaceae; genus Aspergillus; species Aspergillus diversus. The sequence goes on from JAPDKZ010000028.1 coordinate 193,050, forward strand.
TTCGCTCCATCAATTCTTCAAAATCTAATGGCTCTTGTTCAAGAGGTCGAGCTCTCCGAGACTAAGATGGGCCTTCTGGATACTGTCCGAATGGCAGTAACAAGGATGGAGGATCATGTAAGTCTTTACCCGCTCCGATTCGCCTTTGTCTCCCTAACATCCATCTAGATTACACCATTTACCGATGATATATTATCATTGTTACCCCCATTGTGGGAAAGTTCCGGAGAGGAACACTTGATGAAACAAGCCATTCTCACGCTATTATCCGCGTTAATCTATTCCCTGAAGCATGAGTCAACTAAATATCATCCCCTAATATTGCCCCTCATTCGAAATTCGGTAGAGCCTGGCTCGGTAAGTCATAAATTCTACTTCCTAATTAGCCCATCTCTATACAAAATCTAACGCGAATGTGTAGGAAACACTTATCTACCTCCTAGACGAAGCCCTTGAACTCTGGAGCTCCATACTAATGCAAACTCCTACCCCCGCTTCTCAGGAAATCCTTTCCCTCATCCCAGCCCTGTTCCCCATTTTTGAAGCGGCAATCGACAGCGTGCCGCAAGCCTTGCAGATCGCCGAATCATACATACTTCTAGCTCCCCAGGAGATCCTCAGCGATCGAATCCGCTTTCCTCTCCTTGTTTCCTTCGAGACTCTTCTGAAGTCAACTACTCGCCAGCGCCTTGGCGTTGTCCCACGCCTTGTGGAATTAATGATCCGGGGGGCCAATGCAGTAGACGGTGGCAGCGAAAACACATACAGCGTTATAATCCGGTCTCTTCTTGATAGCTCATTTCTTCCCGCTCTCCTCGAAGGGCTTCACTCTGCCTACGAGGCCAGCCAGAGTACGGGTCCAAACCGAAAACAAACGCATGTATATGGCGTTGTTGAGACTGACTATTTTTCGGTGCTCGCCCGGCTGGCCCTAGCCTATCCCAAACTATTTGTTTCGGCTGTCACAGCCGCGATAGGCACTAACAATGAAGAAGAGGTAATGACCTGGCTCCTCTCCGAATGGTTCTCCCATTACGACAATATCGGTAGTGCCAATCAAAAGAAATTGCATGCTCTAGCACTTTCGCAATTGCTCACCCTGAACGGTCCAAACTCCCAGCCTCCTCCCTATATCCTCAATAATCTTCAGTCGTATCTCACAGTCTGGACCGATATCGTCACTGAGCTTGCCGAGGGAGCATCAGAAGAGGACCCCAACGATCCACGCAGCGGTGATTATCTCGTCTTCTGGAACAATGCCGGAACTGGCCCGTACCACGAGAATGAACCACCAGAGAACGGCCGGAAAAGGGAGTGGGAGAGCTCCGACGTCATCCACAAGTTCAATATCCGGGATTTCATCCGCGAACGACTGCAGTCTCTGATTATGGGCTGCGGTGGAGAGCGGCAATTCCAGGATAATTGGCTACTCAATGTGGACCGTGAGGTTGTGGCCGCCTTCGGGGCATTGGGATTGCTCTGAGCTTTGAGGCGCCCGGACATAGAATCCGAACTTCCCATTTTGTTTCTATTTTTTTTTTTTGTCTCCTAAGTTTCTTGTGACCACTTTAAACGACTTTTGGTGATATGATGTTGTTTCTGATCAGCGCTCACACATTTCTAAATACCCTTTATAGATAAGAAACCTACATGTCAAGTAGTATAAATTTGTCAATCAATCCATTGGTAAACAAGTTTATGAATGTGATAGTTGCATTTTATCGACGAGGATTTAATTGCAACCCTCTTTTTCTTTAGCAAATAATAGGGGTAGTCGCTTGGTTAAACGAAGGCAGATAAATTGATTCACCAATTTACGATCAACCATGGGGCTTATGGGTCTTAAGTCCCGGGAAGATCTTAGAGCTTTACCGGCTTTGTCTCAAATCACTCGGGTGCATTCGAAGAGGTGTCCGCTGGTGTGGGAGTAGGTTTTTTGGGGGGGGGGGGCAAAGGTCAAGGGGGATTTCTGCAAATCTTGATGTATATAAAAGCTGGCGAATATATAGACATCTGGTCATTGTGTTTATAAATTTAAGCAGGCGGCCGTCAATACTAAGCTGGGTAGGGTTCACCTAGCTATCTGGGACTCCTGGTGGCCACACGATTTCCAAGGCACGCAGATCAGTCACCCCAAATGAATTGACCTTGGGTGGTGTTGCTGGAGGCTTTCCATGAGAGAAGCAACTTAGTGGTAGGGATAATTCACCAAGATATATGTTACAGGGAGATATATACGGATTCGAAGCGCAGAAGAATAGAAGAAGAAAGATCAGGAACATAGGCCGATATATATATAGTAAGCTATTAAGAGGTATATATTTAGATAACAGAGACAAGCCCGCGACCCCTGAACATCCTTTTATGAAGGAGCGACGAAGCACTGGCTTTGGGTATATGGGTTTCCAAAATAAATAATATAACCCAGTCTAGTTACAGGAAATGAGGGGTCTTCTCTTTCACATTTACCCAAAGTCCCAGCCTCCTTAACGTCCTGTTTGTACACATGAGGAGACGTATCCTGCTAAAGTTGGTGCCACAATGTAGAAGGGAGGTAGTAGGCTTTCCCGGCCATACAAATTCTGGCCGTAGTTACACAACAGCGCACCTGGTAGATGTTTCCTCCCCTGATTATCCGACTTTGCGAGACCAAAGGTTGGAAGATGTTGAGCAATTGCTTTCTTTTGGGCTAGATAGTTGCCGCCATGCGAACACCCAGGATAGGTTTCGCATTGGCACCCCTAGATATGGCTTATTGAGAAGTCTAAACAAATATTATGCTACAGTGCACTTCTAGACTATTAGCCGCATTATTCCTTTCTCCAATAGATACCAGTCTTTTCAGCATTGCCCTTTTGCCACGTATATAGTTGTATCCCTTGGCGAAACTGAATGCGTGTATCCACACCCTCCCTACCAGAATTTGAGGATTCCGGACCCTGGGACAACAAGTTGTATGCAAGAGAAATATATTCGAAAAAATGAAATCAGAAAAAAGAAAGAAAAACTGGTAAGAATGGATCGTTTGTCGTGTGTTCCATGGAAAGAGAGACAGCGGCAGGGCTGAGTCATCGGGCACGGGACGGAGGCTGAAGCAATGAGTGGGCGCGAATCGTCGCCGCCTGCCAACTTTGCGATCGCCCGGATATGGCAGTTTCCACGCCGCTGCTTCTCCCGTTGTGACAGGCTCAAATCCCCAGCAAGGAGCGAATCTTCACAAAAGCAAAAACCAAATTCTGCAACTCCGGATCCCGAAACCTGATCAACCAGGCGTTACACACGGCCAGCTCATCAGTCAGACTGATTCTTCAGGGCATCAATTGTGGGCGCAAAGTTACTAACACCGGTAACTTTTTTTTAGAAAAAAAAAAGAAAGGAAAAAGAAAAAAACTAATTCATACTTTCCTCACGGTCGGCTCAAAACCCCGTATGTGTATGTATACAAATGCTCCATTGAAGCTAGGGTTTTCTCTCCACAGTTACTGATCATGATCCCAGCATATACTGCATAAAAGCTCGCATTTTGATGACCGTTCTCTAGGACAGAAGAAGAACCGTCATCTAGCTCATCAAATACAAGTCTCCCATCAGCGCGAAGATCCACGGTATTCCGCTATTGGGAGCCTCCTAAGCCTGACCACTTTTCATTTCTTGGCTTCAATTAGGTAGTGGAACCTCCAGAACCCTCCGCAGACGGCTTGGATCCAGCCGGGAGGTCAACGTGTCGGGATTCTCTCACTCATTGGTCCAACTCATCCCGGCGGGCTCACCTCAAAAGTACGGAGTGATAGCTAAATTTCGACCTCTCCTTACCTCTCCAGAAACTACCGAAGACCCATAAGCCTATCATCAGGATCTGTTTTCCCTCTTGGTGTGGTCATTCGCCTCCTCTGACCCGCCCCTTCGCCTCACTATTGATCCCCAAGCTCTCTACCCGCCAAAGAGGTGGCGCCTTTCCGTCTCGTGTGAAGTTCAAGTCGCATTCCAAAACGGATCCTTGAGTGGCGCCCGATCCAGAAGAATTCCCCGTCGACAAATTTTGAACTTTAAGAAACGTTGAATGATTGAATTTAGCCCCTTGTGGAGTGGGGGCTTGGTATCCGGACTAGATCGCTAACTTTATATAAACATTGAGAGCCTGAGACTTGTAACAGAAATGGGGTCTCATGATTCCCGCTTACCTCTTGCGACCTCCCGTCTAGGGGCCCATGACATAGGTATTGTTCTGCGGGTTCGAGATTATATCTATACCACACTCACCAACCGAACTGCACTTCTTTCCTTTTTTCGACGTTCAGGGATTGATTTTGATGGCCCTGCCAATTCAGGCAAAGTAGTATTTCTAGCCACCTGCTTCATCACAATGGTTGGCTGTGGAGTTTTATCTTCGCTACTACGGCGCAAAGGTTCTAAGCCGTCCTCAAAGAGGACACGTTTTCGCCGCTCCTTACGAAGAAACCATTCCAAGGGCTCTGCAGGAACAGTGACTTCTTCCGAGGATGAGGGCTACGACAGCGCTGGGTCTTTGCGCAATGGCGCAGAGGGCTCGCAACCCCAGAACACTAACACTCTTCAGCAGGCTGAGGGGTCCGGTGACGGTAAGAGCTTTCAATCCAACCAATTAGATTTTCTATTTATCTGTATGCTAACGGGTAGTATAGCGGTCAGCACTGATCCAGGTCTTTTAAAGAAACATTCCTCTTATGTATCCTATTCAACATCGGTGGTAGAATATCCGTCAATTAGAACTTTCTACCGACCACATCCCCAAACGGACAAGTTCCCAACCAAGCCGTCTCCGATCCCATTGCTAGTTTTTGTGCATGGTTTAGGCGGGTCTCTGGCACAGTTTAATCATCTACTCACAAGTTTGTCTAACGTCGGACCATGCTTTGGAATTGACATGCCCGGATGCGGATTGTCTTCTTTTGCGCCAAAATCATGGGGCGCTTACACCATCGAAGCTTTGGCCGAATTACTTGCCACTGCTATCGACCAGCACCGGGACAAAGAAGCCGGTCAGGGGGTGGTCCTCATCGGACATAGTCTAGGGTCATCAATTTCAGCAATGCTTGCGTCTTCCACCTCGCCGATCGGCGCTAGCTTGAAAGAACATATTCTTGGCCTTGTTGCCGTCTGCCCTCGAGCATCCCCGCCTTCTTTCACAGAAGTTACCTCAATCCGACGTTTGTTACACATCCCCGGACCCATATTCGACCTCTGGCGCTACTGGGATAGACGTGGAGGCCTAAATAGTAACAGCGTCAACAGACTCGTTGGTCCGGTAGCGGATACCGACACACGTGGCCTGCAAGTTCGCTACAATAAGCAGAGCAAGACCCCAGTCTGGAGGAGGATGGCTTGGGGAACCATGCCCAACTACGACAGCCCTGACAGCAAGGCAGTTGGTGGCCTTCCAGGAGAGGCAGTCTGGGCCGGGGTATATACACCGGTTTTGCTAGTTGCCGGTGAATCAGATTCGGTTACTCGGCCTGAAGAGCTTCGGAAAATCCTCGGGTTTTTTGGCGAAACCAGCACTAGTGTCCCAGTTGGCAGCAAGAACTTGGACGTTTTACATGGGGAAAAACATGGCGTTGAGCCACAAGCCGATGAGGGAAAAACCACAAGTGATTTGATAAATCCAGGCCGAGGCAAGCGTTCTGTCAAAACTGTGATCCTCCCTACACCCGCCTCCCATGCGCTTTTATATGATCGCACGACGTATCGCACCCTTGCTGGTGTTATCCAAGACTTCCTTTTCCAACATGTTGATCACCGTTTGAACCTGGGATGGCAGCTACAATATCTCAACACTTCCGGAAAATGGGACGTCAAGAATCTGGCCAAGTGGCAAAAAGTGACACCGGTGTCGGAGAGAATAGCGGATACTTTCGTGGCTTTGAAGATGCTTCGAGAAGTTGATGAAGAGCATAACCCCGCTCTCTTTTCGGAAAAGTATCGCGGCCGCATCCATGCCGTGATTGATATTAGCCACGACAGCCCCGTATACAATCCAGAGTCGTTGGAAAAAGGGGGAATCCATTACCACAAGGACCCAACCGTGTCGAAGATCCCTCCTACTCCCGATGATGTCCGGGATTTCTGTGCATTAGTCGACCGACTCCAAAACGAGATCACCGAGAAGATGGAGAAGGCTGAAGAGCCTAGCGGTCCCCGCCCTGTGGTTGGAGTTCATTGCCACTACGGGTTCAATCGAACCGGCTTTTTGATTGTCAGCTACCTCATTGAACGATGCAATTTTGGTGTTCAGGAGGCCATCGATGAGTTTGAGCGACAACGGCCGCCTGGAATACGGCATGCTCATTTCATAGACACACTATTTGTGCGTTATTGCGTCGGCTTGAAGAGAGCTCCAACGCTTTAACATGTTTTTATGGTTCTTTATTTTCCGTTCTCTCTTACTGGCGTTGGCACATCCCACTTGATGAATCATGATGATAATGCGATAGACTGTACCGTACTGTATAGGCGAACAGGTTCCGGTAATTAGGTACAATAGATAGAATTAATAATTACTCAACCACTAACTAACTAGTTTTGTTTAAAAATTGAGTGTGTCATGAGTATCATAGGTAGCAGTTTGTAGTTAGTATATCCACCTTCAGGGCCTCAGCGAGTGTTCTTGAGACAGTAAATGTTGGATTCTTGAACCAAAGGATTGGAAGGATATTTTCCCTTGGCCAATGAGATTCCCCATTCAAGACTAGTCCGTAATAGGGATAATAGGAGGAAAGTTACTGCCTCAGGCCACAATAGCACTTAGGGTACGGCTAGACCCGAACAGGCTAAGCGAAGCGCGCACAACCAACCGAGAGCGCCTGAACTCCGTTGTGTGTGTGTGTGAAATTTCGAGGTTTGACCTGACCGACTCCCCAACGACGACGACAACGACCACCCATCCCCTCCACCTCGCCGACCCCTCTTCAACTCCCCGTACACCTTCACTTCGAGGTCAAAAGTCGCCAAAATGGGTGGTGTCACCGTTCGCGATGTGGACGTAAGTCACTTCTGATATCCTTTTTCTGCACCTTTTCCCTGCCGTGGCGGCACAGAACAATGGCAATCTCAAGAGGTGGAAGGAGACAACAAGAAAAGAAGAAGGCAACATTGCTTCAAGCGAGAGAAAGAAACAATACAGTCAATGGTACACACGCATCGGATGGTTATTTCTGGTTGAACGACAAGATATTGAGATGGAGGGGCTGGCCTCGACGACTGAACGAATTAATCTGCAACTGTTGAAAAGGATGCAGGATGCCATATTCAATACTGGGCTATGGAACGACATATTTGGAACAGGGTTTATGGAAAATGTTGCCAGAGACAAAAAGAAATGAGATTTTTTTGGCTCTTAGTTTCACTCAGTGAGGATTCAGGAACAAAGCGGGCTAACTTACTCTTGTTGAATTACAGGCGCAAAAGTTCATTGGTGCTTACTCTGCGTTCTTGAAGCGCCAGGGAAAGCTCCCCATTCCAGGTTCGTCGATATTCTTTTCTTTTCTATGACCAAGTTCGAGTAATGCATTGGCTAATATATATCGGTGTGTAGGATGGGTTGATACCGTCAAGACCTCCGCTTCTAACGAGCTCCCTCCCCAGGATGCCGACTGGTACGATTTGTTAACTCCCTCAGCGTTTACCTGCGTTGAGCAAAAAAAAGAGCGAAGAAAAAGGAGAGAAAATTAACGTCTGTTGTCTGGTTTTGCAGGTACTACGTCCGCGCCGCTGCCGTCGCCCGCCACATCTACATGCGCAAGACCGTCGGTGTTGGCCGTCTCCGCAAGGTTCACGGTTCTACCAAGAATCGTGGCTCTCGCCCTGCCCACCACGTTGACGCCTCCGGCTCCGTCGACCGCCATGTCCTCCAGTCCCTCGAGAAGATTGGTGTCCTCGAGCAAGATGAGGATAAGGGTGGCCGCCGCATTACCCAGAGCGGACAGCGGGATCTTGACCGTATCGCCAAGACCACTGTCGATGAGGAAGAGGAGGATGACGAGTAAATTAGTCTCGGATTTTAAAATAATGAAAAAGTCCTGATGTTTGACCTTTCTCCCCTTCCTTTTTTTCTACCTTTTTTCTCCCTTCCCTCTATCTACTCCGATACCCTCGATGCGACAGAACTATGCTTTGGAACTGAGGAGAGAAAATTGGGTGTGGCTTGAGGTTGGAAAAGAAAAGCAGGCAAAAATATGGGCAGGTTTTCTTCCATCGGCGCATATAAAGACCGGCGAGTGATTGATGCTACGATCCTGGGTGAGGAAAGAGAAATGAACTGAGTCTTATTTTTTTTCCTCTTTTTTAACCCATCTGTTTCATATTTCCACTGTTCAATTGAAGGGGGTGTGCACAGCCTGGCCTCACAGAAAACCTCTCTCCGTATCGTCCCTACTACTGGCAATAGTAGAGAGCATTCGTAACGACACATACGTACCTCACAATAATACCCCATCCCTACACACCTCCCCTAAAGCCAACTACCTTGTAAATGAAAAGGGGTATATCGTATCAACTTGTATAATAATATATCCAATAACTAGTAACTCAAATCCCTCGGACCTTATATACATAACCCCCCACAAAATACCCCCATACACACCGTCACCCACATACATCCAACAAACAGCAGTCAGAGTCATCTCTATTTCTTTCCGGACTGCGCCGAAGGATCCTAAAGTTGCGCAGTAAATCAGCCCCTCTTCCTCAAAAAAAGAAACGGAAATACAGATATAAAGAAAATACGTAAAATGTCAGAGAATACATACCAAATAAACCTGATAAAACTTCATCTTCAACTCCTCATCGAAAACCACCCGTCCCGCCCAGGGAACTTCGATTTCGCTCTCAGGGTCCACCTTGAGCCTATATCTCACAGTCCCGTAAAGCATTAGCTCGTTCGGGGCCCCGAAATAGATCCGTGATGGGAAGTGTTGGCGGGCTGCGACGTGCGTCCAAAGGCCATGGCGAAGGGTGAGGATTTCTAAAGCCAGAGTCAGTTTTACTATTTACTAGCACTCGATAGTATTAACCCTCCAATTTCCCTTTCTCTTCTTCGCCTTCCAATTTCATCTTTTTTTTTTTTTCAATCCTAGGAGGGGAGAAGGAGGAGAAGAAGTGGAAAATACCTTCAGCGCCCTTTGCAGACTTAGGTCCCATAATCAATGTCGCATCATCAGTGAAACTAGCAACGTATCGGTCATGTAGAGCCTCCGTGTCACTAATGGCGTAGAATGACTCCATGAAGGCCAGCATTGCGGCGCCATTTGGCGGGGTGAGGGTGTGGTTGGAAGCAATCTGGTAGGACATTTTGTTATATATGTATCTCAATTTGTTCCCCGAACAATTATAATTATAGGAAAGGTGGGATCAGATAAATGTATATCGTGAGTACGCAAGGATGGAAAGTGTTGTTATTAATCGGAAAGTTGGTAGTTTGCTTTGATTCTCATTAATAATATGGCATAGAGTGGGTGATGTGATGTCAATAGTTGAAGCTGTCGGGCCGACGTGCGAACCGCGCCATCCGATCACTTTCCGATGATGGTGGAGTTATCGAACCTTTTCATTCTTCTTGTTTTGAGGGTTATTATTGTATTCTGTTATGGTTTAGAAAGATAGGGTTGTTTCAGAGGCATTCCAAGAAAGAGATATCTAGGAGCTCAACCATACGGCACATAAAATGAAAATAAAAAATAATAACTATTTCCATATCTATAGCAAATTGACACAAAGTATCGAATTTACGCCCAGTCCCACAATCCAAGACGTCAACACGGATATGAGGAAACCAGGAGATTATTTCCACATTATTGAGGTCCAATCAAGGACCGTTCTCTTTTTTCTTTTTTTTCTTTTTGATTTTCCGGAACTTGGAAGGAATGTTTTCCAGCCACCGTCCGAGCATGCGATTGCCGTCGGTTGAATGCATGCATATCAATGGATCGGCGCTCTTCAAGCAACGCAAGGAATGTTTAATTTAATCAACTAGAAAAATAAACACGATTCAACTTCCCTTGTCTCTGCGAACCATGTCGACTTAACGTGGAAGGCCTACTACATATTATTAGCAAGGCCTGTTCAAAGATGGTGTAGGATATAGTTGAATGTTTGTCGGTGGTTGGGACGTGATGTCGGATGTGAGGCTGATAAGATCGGAAGCTGCAATTTGGAGTGCCTGAGGTGTCGGTTGCTTCTAAATCCCAACTATGACTTGTAAGTTGTGATTATTGTCCACTCCAGCATGGACATTTGATTATTTTTCTCGTATATCCACACTGTATACCAGGGAGGTTCCCAGATTGTACTAGCTATTGGGAATCTATATCGAGGGCTTTGTATGCTCTCGCAAGCTAAATTGGTCAATGTTGAATTATATTTCTGAATACGAAAAATGAATGCTAGGAACCGAAAGTTAAGATGGCTGGCCTTTCTGCCCCAATTTTTGAGCCTGGGATAAAAGAATAAAGGGTTACAGACTCATATTTCATTTCAACTATCGCCGTATCTTATACCCCCAAAGAGTGTACAAGGGCCTTGATGTAAAGACTGGCGGGATCGGGCCATGTCGTGGCCATGCATCTTTCGAGGCATATGTTTGGCGGGGTAAACCTTGACTAGGACGTATACCTCACATCCTGCTTGATAAAGAAGTGGTAAATAGGTTACTTCATTAATGCCCTTGCTCGCAACATCCAGAAAGCTACTCCTGATCCGTAGAATAATAGCAATCGCTATCCTTAAAGGGAAAAAAAAACAAGAAGCAATCGGGATGGGGATGAAGGAGTGCTTGGAAGCTCCTTCCCTTTCTTCGTCAATGGTCAATTGTGGTCAGAATGATACAACGTTTGTGTTCCGTGTGGCAGGCTTGTCCAATGTTTGATAGGACTACTAGCTTCAACCCAGGCAGCCTAGGCTCCGGTCAAACCTTCGCAGGAAGAAGATACGGATTGGCAAGGCACCGGATTCTTCAGCGCAAGAATGAGTTGTCATTTCCCTTCCCCACTAATACCACCGCCAGGAACAATGAACCAGGGAAACTTAAAAAGTCCGAGGAAGTAAAAAGAAAGTAGTAGATATTCGGGTAAATATTGAAGATCCATCTGCCCTCTCCCCGCTTCTAACCCCCCGCCCCCACGCTGTTTGACAGGAAATGAGTTGGTCCTCGGGGTTGTTCTGGAGAAAGCCGAGCTGTTTCCCCCTGAAAGCAGCTTTGTCAATTATCTTCCGGATCCTCTGACTAGTATTGCTTTTGGTATATTGTACCCTGAAGAATTTCTAGGTGCCTTCGGCGGCAGGAGCGATTAACATCCATGAAATACCAGCTGACAAGACCACCAATGAGGATGAGAAGCGTTACCGGAGGTTGCTCATGTCACTGTACAAAGAGGCCCTTGGTTGCCGTGAACCCGGCTTTACCCCGCCTTCTGCCCTGACATTCAACTTGAAATCGCCTAGGTCCGTAAGTACGCAGGTACTCCTTCCTACCAAGGGCCGGGGATGGGTACTTGAGTGGTTCTAAGGTGGCCGGTTGGAAAAGAAGGTTGAGAGAAATCGGAGGAGAGAAAAGAAAAATCAATTGCAGCGAGTGGGATATCGGTTGAACCTTGAAGTCGTCCTCGTCACGGAAATTATTAATGATTACTATTACCTTACCGGTGTATGGATTGATATCATGCGCCGACGGTCAAGAAGTAAAAAAAAGAAAAGGAAAAATATTGGCGGTACAAATAAACGCTTGAACTCTAAGACGCTCAACGGAAGAGGCAGGAAAAGTCTTTGGAGCAAACTTGAATTGGCTTTAGTGCACTGAGAGCGAAAGTAAATCCTCGCTACAATTATCACCACGTTCATCTTGATCGCGGACTGCAACGTTGGAGGTTTTTTGTTTGGTACGGGAGGCCCACGTGCGGTTATTATGGAAGGTTATCGCATACCAAGAATGGAGGGTTCCGCCTGGCTGCCGGGTAGGACTGAGGGTGCGTGCACGAGCACCAGGGACCGTTCTTGATATGCTCGTCATCTCTGGGAGGTATTCCCGGTGTGGGCCCCAAGTGTACGAAATATTATGGAGATTTTGCTCTTTAGAGTCTTTCCTGCCTACCTGGGAGACAATGAGAAGTTAAATGGAAGCATGCATCATAATTATGGGTCCATCTATGGGCATTGAGATTTCGTTCCCTGTGCTTTCCTTGTCGATAATGTACAGTTTCCTGATGCAATGTAATAACCGGAAAAGTGTGCCTGCATCGATCGCAGAAACCAATCAACTAGTCGTGCAGCAGCTCCTGAGAAAAAAGGACCAGTATTCGCCTGTCGGTATGGGCCAACCGCAGAGGAGTATAATTTACTTCGGAATACCTTGAGTTGGATGTAGAACTACTTACTCCATCTGCATAAACTGCGCTGCGGATGACAGGCAGAAGGATGATGATGGTGATAGTGAGGTAAGATTGGTACATACCATACTTGTAACACTGGAAACATGAACGATGGGACGAGATCCCCGGAACCTCCCGGCGCTGTCTTTGGGGCGGGCCCTGGAGCGCCCTTATGGATAAGTAGTGATGGCCAATGGTCGAGGCCACGCGTTGGCATGGACTGGACTGCTTTCGGTCGATGATATGGGGAAAAGTGGAAAACAAGGCACCCCCATCCAATACCTTAAGATAAGGCGAGTTTTGCCCGTCACCACCTGTGCCCTCTATCAAATAGGGAGGGTCCGTAAACGTCAGAGCGTCAGAAACGAAAAAAAAAAATAAAATGAAAAAAAAAAAAAAAACCGAAAATGTAAGTATGCCTCCCACTCCCCAAATACCAACTAATACAACTTGGCCAGGGCACGTCCCAGTACTGGCTACCTAAAAATAATCCCTCAGGCGTAATATTGCTCGTATCTTACGACTGATACTGGGCGATTTTATTGAACCTTGATCAGCCGGCCCAATTTGGCACAGACTGCAGTCCTGGACACCGGCTGACAGACATTCCATCCTGCTCTTTTTGATTGACTGCAACCACCACTCCTTACTTTCCCTTTTCCCCCTCCCCTCTTTCTTTTCTTCTTCTACTTCCCCTCTGCTTCTTCTTTATCAAAGAACTATATCCAGGTTTTTTCGTTGTCCATTGCTCGAAAGTCATCCCTCCTGCAAATCTTCAGTACGACAGTCGCGTCTCTTATCTCTCCCACTCTTAGCGCGTTGTATCGCATCATCGCCCCATACTATCCGGGTTCCACGCTGCGTCCGCAAGGCCATCATCCCCATTGTAATCGCTGCTTCCTCGTGCGCTGTGAGTCTCATCCCCTTCAGCCATTTCGGCCCCCCTTCTTCCCTTTTTCTTTGTTTATGTATATTCGTCGTTCCCCGATTCTGGTCTTCAACCAGAGAAAGAAACAATTAGTCATCATCTCTTTGTGACTCTGTCCTGCTTGGCGGATTTGCCTCTGACTCATGTGATAAGCTTAGCCACCCCCAACAGCCAAACCATTCCGCAACATTTGCCTTCGACACATTTACATCATCATGGCTTCTCAGACTCCCACCTCCAGCATCGCGATGGCCCTTGCTGGCAAGACGGCCTGTGTCGATATACCCAAACCGCGCTTTGGTCACCCCTCTGGTGTCCACGGCTCCTCTCGCGCTGGACGCACTGCGATGTTGCCAACTCCCCCGAATTCTATCTCTCCTACCCTACCTCCCCAAGCTTTTCGACGGCGGGATACCAAATACCCCGGATCGCCCCCCCTCGCCACATCCCATGTGGACTCGGACGTTGACCTGGGCGATGCCGTCGACCCTGAAGACGTGCGCAAGTACAACGCGACTATTCAGGAGCTCGACAGCGCTGGGGCGATTACACCAAGCTTGTTGGCCAAGTATCACCTCCCGGAGATTATGGTTCAGCATGGTCCGTTGGCCATTCGCCATGTGATGGGATACCTGACTACGTCCGTTCCTGGTTTCTCGGGCATCCCCCCAGCTAAGGCTCGAAGGTTGGTTGTGGCAGCATTGGAGAGTCGAGGAAATGAGGATAAAAGTGGAAGTGATGTCATTTTCGAGAAGGTTGGGTGGGGGCGTTGGGATGCCCGACGTCGCGACGAATCCGCGCGGGATTCGCGGCATCAGGAGCTGTCGCCACCTTCTAGCCTGTCGAACTCCTTCCTGCCTCAGGGTGTCCAGATTCCCAAGCGAGACAGCATGCAACCTTATGGGTCTAGTGTCACGGGTGATTCTGCTGTCTTCTCGTACTCCGAAATGGACTACGGCCGAAATGATGATATGCTGGAACACGAAGCCGACAAGATGTCTCTTGACGGAATCGAAAATGAATACTGCTCATCCTCCGAAGCCCCAGAGGATGAGATTCCTGACGACGATTGGCGTGAGGAAGATATGACTGACGAGGAAGACTGGGCACAGATAGGCGCCGACGCGCTACGTGCGCGTTCTATGAACGGAAGTGGTGGTTTTGTATACGGAAACCACCCAACTCAACTACGCGGCGGAGGGCCGGTATCTTCGTCATTGGCCAAGTCAGCGCCACGCAACGTCCCTATTCAGCAACTCGGCTTCTCAGTTCCCGATAGTCAGGAACGTGCCGCAGTTGAGGCTCTTTTACGACTAGGATCTATGTAATGTTATTAATCATGGGCAGGCGTTTCTATGAGACAGGTTCATATCCTGATTTTGCATTTTCTTTTCACCTTGATTTCGCGGCTGGGCCATTATTCGACATACATATTTTACATTCTGTGATGATTAATTATTATAAAGACCGCTCCAGCTTGCTAATTTTCCGACTGGTTCGATGCACTGGCAGCATGATGCATTGGGATTTGGGAACGGGATGGATTTGGGATGGCGTTTTTATTTTATTATTTCTTTTATTCTTCATCATTCATGACCACAGTCACCCTCCTTTTCTTCTTTCTTTTTTGATGACAACGATCTCCGGTGCCAGATATGCCGCCTCATCAACCGAGTAACATGCCTTGGCTTTTCTTGGGGTTCGCAGTCGCCCCGGTATTTATACAATTGGCTGCATCCTCTCCACTCTCCATTGCATTTTATGATCTTTCCTCTTATTTATTTTGTCCCTGGACGGGCCTTTTCTTTTATCATTTGCATTATTATCGCATCTGGGGCTGTATAATCAACTTGATATTGTTCATAGGATTTTTGACAGGATCAGAAATTACATACACAAAAGACCCGAAGAAGACTTCAACAAAGCTCTCGGGCGAGATAGAAATTTAATAAATGCCTACCTTCAGAAACTCGGACTTTTTCTCTGTAATTCATTCTTTCTTTCCCCAACTGTAGCCGAAGCGCAAATTAGAATTGTCCTTTACTTTGGGAAAGACCTGTCTAAACCATATATTACCAAACTGCATTCTAAATCTGGGAGGGGGCTAGTACTATACACTGGATGCTATTATAATACACTAATTTATGGGATAATCCCAATCGAACCCTAAAAACCAATATCCTGCCCCTTACCCAACCATCTACCCAACCCAAAACAAAAAAAAAATGCAATATCCCCATCTATATACCTTTCATTCCCAACGTCAAAAAAAAAAAAAAGTCAAAGCCTCTCGATCACAAACCCAACCAAGCCAAATCCATAAGAAAGACCAGCTAACCAACCACAGGATTAGGTTTTTAATCCTTATCGTGCGCATCATTGATCCTCCTCCAAACCTCCGCCTCTACCTCCGCCAATTTGCCCCCAGCAGTCTGCAACCACGCTTTGGCGCTACCCCAGAACCCCTCGTCCTCATCACCAACCCCATTTAGCCTGAGGTTAGGGTTATTGTGTAAAGGGAGCTGTGTTGCGCCACCACTCACCTGGTACAGAGACGCATAGGGTGATGTCGTCGAGTTAGGGATGGGCGGTTGTTGGTGGACGGAAGGTAACTCGGTTGGAGCTGAGTAGTTGGTTTGGTAGCTGTATCCGCCGTAGCCACTGTGTCCGGCATTGGTAGCGGCGTTGGGGTTGGGGTTGTAGCTGTACCCATAGCCGTAGCCACCGCCATTAGTAGAAGATGTGGGAGCAGGAGGAGCAGGGTTTGTTGCCGGTGCTAGAGTTGGGATATCGGCCGGGTTGGGAGCTGCAGGGGGGGAGGTGGTATACTGTTCTGCTGGTATGGCCGGGGTGACGGCCCCTGGTGTGGACGTCGGCTCTGTTGGCCCACCGGGTTTGGGGACAGCACCGGGTTGAGGAGGCGGAGGGCTTGTGGTTGTGACTGTAGTCGAGTCCAGTGTTGTACTCGGGTTGAAAGGGGCCGTCGGGGGTTCTGTCGGGGTAGGGATTTCGGTCATATTGTTGTCTAATTGAGCTGTGGCGTAGATCGGTGAGTATGCTGGTGCTGTTGCTGTTGCTGGATTGGCAGGCCGCAATGCGCTCTCCTGGCTCTCGTCCTGCTGAGTGGTGGAAAGAAGAGAGAGAGAGTTAGTCTTCTCAGAAGAAGAATTATCCATGATTGCTTGTCTATCAACTAACCACAAATCAGAAGACTCCAAGATGGTTGTTAAAATAGGGATATGTCGCAAGGGCTCCGAAGCTCGAGGGGCAAATCGACGTCATCAAATTTTTGGGTTTATCTGCACGTGATATACAATAACACGTGACTATATGAAGCCAGAGTTTTCACCCACGTTTACAAGGTCTACTTTCTACAAGTAATTTGGCCGGAGATAAGCCACCAATAAGGATAAAACAAATACAGTTGGAGAAAAGGAAAAAAAAAGCTTGCAGGCAGTAAAGTACAACTGGTACAAGAGAAAAATGTCTCTAATAAATCTTCTTCACCTTCACTCTTCACCAACCCCTTCCCCGAAAGGTTTACACGAACTGGAACAGACTCAATTGGATTGAGCTGTTTAGCCGGAGCCACCCTTGAACTTCTTTCCGAAGAGGATGAGCTGGACCTGATCGTAGATAGACAGGACACCAGCACCGGCAACACCACGGAGGATGTTAGCACCGGCACCCTTGAAGAGGGACTTGACACCCTCACGAGCAACGATCTGGCGGAAAGCATCGAAGGAGGAGTTGTACTTGACGGCCTATTGGGGAAATAATGTGAGTGACCGAGAGCAATATAATGTAGCAAAAGAGAGCAATTTATACATACCTCACCAGAGGTCATCATCATACGACGACGGACAGTATCCAGAGGGTAAGAAGCAATACCAGCACCAGTGGTGACAGTCCAGCCGAGGAGGAAGGAAGCAAGGAAGGATCCCTCAAGAGGACCAACCAGGAGGACAGGCTTGATGGAGTCGTACATTCCGAAGTACAGACCACGGTAGACAACAATACCAAGAACAGAGGGACCGAAACCACGGTAGAGACCGGCAATACCGTCAGAGGCGAGAGTCTTCTTGTAGACATCAACGAGACCGTTGAACTGGCGGTCACCACCACCCTTGGCGGACTTAGCGTCGTTGGCGAGACGGGTACGGGCGTAGTCGAGGGAGTAGACGAAGAGGAGGGAAGTGGCACCAGCAGCCTAAAGAATGTTAATTATGAGGCAAAGAATTGATGAGAGTTAGGGGGGTACATACACCACCGGAGGCAAGGTTACCCATCATCCACTTGGCGTATCCATCACGATCCTTCTTGTAGGCGAACATAGCCTTGTAGGTATCACGGAAGGCGAAGTTCAGGGCCTGGGTAGGGAAGTAACGGATGACGTTGGCGGTGTTACCACGCCACAGAGAGACGACACCCTCGGCCTGAGCGGTACGCTTGAAGCAGTCAACGATACCGTTGTACTTGCGGTCAAGACGACCAGCGCGAAGCATCTCATCCTATAGGTGCTGAATTAGCTGGGGGTTCATTTCGGGCTGTCATTTAGAAGGCGGTCAGATCCGGAAAAAATTTTCGCGATCGGCGCTATCCCTGACTGTCACGAATCGTCGCGACCGTTGGGCTATTGCTGTGCTCAAATTTCCTCTCGAATCTAATTCGCACAAATTATTAAAATCGCAACGACTTAATAACTAACCTGGTTCTGGATGAGGAGCTTGATACGCTCGATGGGGGCAGCAGCGGTCTTAGAGACAGCAGCGGAAACACCACCCACTGAAGAGAACAGTTAGCATCAATGAAATGAGATAATTTTCCAGTCGGGTTTCTTAGCTGAGGCCCGAGTTCAAACCAATTGATTTTTCTCTCAAAGTGGTCGAACTATCGGGGCAGCTTGAGGGCGGACATACTCATGAAGTCAACAACGAATCCCTAGTGTGAAAATTTTTCATCAGCGAGCCATTCCCATGACAATGGACTCCAAGTAACCGAAAATATCCAGATTCATGCTGTCCCGATGATGGCAAGGAGCTCCAGGGAAATATGATATTATCCAATTGCAATTTCCATCAAGGGTGCTAATCTGGATATCCTGGGTTTGGCGTCACGAAGGGACGAGAATAATAACTTACGGGCATGCCGAAAACGGACTTATCACCTGAGCTGGCCATGGTGACGGCTGTGAAGAGTAATAACTCAACGAAAGGAGGGGAGATGGGATGGGATGAGAGTGCCAGACACAACAGACACTTCGAAGGGGATGAAAGAAGAAGAAAAGAAGGAAGGGGAAGGAGAGAAAGAAAAATAGCGAGTGAAGGACTCTTGTAAGCGGGAAGAAGCGAGCGGAGACGCTAGGACAATCTTGGGTCTTCGCAGGCCTGAATCCGCTTGGTCACTGGCTGTCCTCGTCCTGCACCTACTGGAAAGGGATAGGATTAATATTAATGCTAGCCTCCGGGTGTGGTGGCCATTACTATTCTTGTTCCCTTGGAAAAATAACAGAAAAAAAAAAAAAAACTGGGCCCGGCGCTAACGCTGGCCCAGGCAACGAGAGCCGATATCTCCCGATTGCGCCAGAAACCATCCCGACCACTCGTTGTCGGGAAACCTGAATTATGAGAGATTAATGATTTATTATTTCCTTGAATTGTTCTCTTTAGAATCTAGAAAAAGAAAAAATTTGTTGCATCTTATATTCCTTGAGGTTGGTGGAATTGTTGACTAATTTGGATAGATTAGTTACTTAGGTACTCTCTTTAATAGTTTTTCAAAAGCAAAAAAAAAAAATCGTCTCGACCCTCCTTCAAAGCCTCCAGAAACAATTCCGGTTCCAGAAAAACTTTTTGAGGCATTCAATTCGATTGTTTGGGGTGCCTCTTCCGTTTCCCCATCTCGCCCGAACCAAAAGATTAGAGCCTCTCCGCCGCCCACTGAAAAGACACATGGGGAAACTCTTCTTTCCCTTCCTCCCGAGTATCCGATGGCAAATTAGATAACCTAGGCTCTCCGGCCTCCTGGGAACTGTCCTCCAAAAAAAAGTCGATTCCTTTGTGCGAGGTACTTGGTATCGAAAAATTTTAAAAATAATACAAGGAAGATTTTTTTTTCCTTGCAGAATTCTTTCGCCTCCGTGTGCCACCCTATCTCTAATCATGGATTGTTGATAATAATTCGGTTTTGGTAATCGACTCCGTAGTATCTGGGCTCTCCCACGCCATGACCGCTGTCGAGCGGCGCGGTCATGCGCAGAGAGTGGACACCGTCTTTCGGCTGTAATAATGCCGCAAAAATAAAATGCCCGTAAAAAATAAAAATAAAAATAAAAACGGTGAATCTTTGATATGCCGTACCCTAACAACAGAAAATGCATTTAGTACCCTTCAGAACTACTGGAACAATGGACATAAATTGTTAGTCAATTTTGGGATAAATAACGGGCTAGTCTATAAAAATAATGCGGAGATGCTGATATACTTATATGGGGAAAGCTTCGATAATCCACTGGTACTTTTTTACACCAGCGTTAGAGGCCGGGCTGAATGATTTTCGCACATGGCCAGAGGCCTGCAATATACTATAATAACATCTTCCCTACCTACAGGTATTGGGTAATATTATTTGTTACCAATGTGTGAAAATACATGGTTGACCATCAACACATACTAAATAGGTATATAAGTGCCTTCATGCGGTTCACTGTGATACCTGTGATAAATCCAATTCCGGATGCTTGGCCTATTCGTAGGGGGTCCGTTTTGTTTAGGCTGTAAAGGAGGACTGAGTTTGAAGAAGGAAAAGAAAAGCAGCAGCAGCAGCAGAAGAAGAAGAAGAAGAAAAAAAAAGTCAACCCTCACAAAGACAGCCTGAGCAGAATTACCTGAGTTTTTTGTTTTCATATCATTCGCCTACTACTAAGTATTCCATGTCATCTTCAACTCCTTTAAAAAGAAGCAAATTATTATTACAAACTTTTCTTTGGCAACTTGTCATTGTTGACAGTTGGGTCGATGAGAAGACCCACCAAACATGGGGGTGTTTCTTGATCCAGCATTTCTGCTTGGCGTCAAAACCGTCAGGAGTCAGAGAGGCTTTCTTTTCCCTAATAAAGAACAAAAAAATCGTCCTCCAAATATGTAGCCAATTGAAGTTATTGAACATCCTCTCGGAATTGCCATCCCGAACTTTCTTGGATATACGTCCCGATCCTGTTCCGATCGCACAGTCTCCCCGATTGCCACCCCTCGGCATGTCACTTTCGAAGGAGTCTGTCAGTGGTGGCTGGTGAACGCCTGGGGTTTGCAAATGAGTTTCGCTGGGCTACTTAAAATGTACTACTACCTACCTAGGTAGGTACGGTTAGTATTAACGGGGTAATATTGAGTAAATTTACAGGTGATTTGACAAGTTTTGATAAACCTATGTTACAAATATCACACAAATATATAACCAGTACTTCGGGTCGCCTAACGTAGGGATAATGAAATAACGATATAAACACGGTGGTGGTATTGGATATCATAACACTTCATTAAAAGCGGACTTTACACATCTCATAAGTGCTATTAAACAGTTTTCCAATGATCGAGATTAGTGCTTTTTCGACCTCTTTCTCTTCTTCCGAGGCCCTCCTTCACGAATATCAACCTTTTCTGCGTCGTCAGCGCCTTCAGTTTCCGGGGCAGACGCCTTCCCATTGCCGAAAACAAACTCGGGCCCTTCTTCATCACCGAAAGTGTCCTTGCGCCATTGCTTTAGTCGAGCCTTCTTGCTGAGTTTCTTTTGATCTTTGTGTTTCCTTTCGGGGTCCCTGAATGAAGCGTACTTCTTCAAGCCAGCGAACTGATTGAGCTGTGTATCATCAGCCATGAGGATATCGCGTGCGGTAAGCCCGAAACTTTGCGGAGAGGTTTCACGATAATGGAACCGGGTGCTGTTTTTCTTCGTTGCTCCAGGGAGAAGGGCAAGGTCGAGGTCCAGATTCCGGTCAATAGCTTCTTCAATACGAAGACGATCTTTGCGAGCTTCCCGTTTCTGGTCCCGCCTCTCTTGTGCTTTGCTCTTCGTGTTCTTGCCACCGGAAGCGTCTTCGTCGTTGTCTTCCATATCCACGTCGGATAGTTCTACGGTGGGTTTCTCTTCGTTTTCGAAGTCGGGTATAAGATCGTTGATGTCAATATCATCGTCCCATGTAGGCTTTTTCGGCCGTTTCTTCTTGCCGTTTGTATCGTTATCACCAGCAGTGTTATCTTCGGCGTAGTATTCGTCACCAAATCGCTTTTGCATCTCCTCTTCCCAGTTTTTGTCATCCCACGCATCATCTAAAAATTGGGCCCAGTCTTCGTTGGTAAGGTCGGATGTCCGTAATCCTGCGACCTCTTTGATTCGATCGACCTTTTCTTGTAGCTCTCCCAATTTCAATTTGCGAAGGCGGTTCTTCTCTGTCTCCCGTTGCTTCTTTTCCTCTTCCTTCTTTAACCGCGCAGCCTCCCTAAGCTTCTTCCTGCCGCTGAGCTCGTCTCGACGGACTGACTGCTTGTTGGTCGTGTCACGGGAGTGAGTGATCAGCGTGGCGTTGATCTTGCTAGGGTCTTCAAATCGGAAATTATAGGCTTCTTCGAAGGCTTCTGCCTTCTTTTCCTCCTCTTCGTCATCGGATTCGAACGGTTGAAGCTTTGATCTATCGACATCCACCCAAGCCCTGGCGGCCAAAAAGTTGGAAAGGAAAGCTTCGGGATCTTTGTCTGCGTTCTCGACATCTAGCTGGATGTCTTCTTGAGGACCCGATATGGGCTCGGGGGCTGACTTTTGAACAAGAAATCCTTCATCAGAACTATCCTCGTCACCTGATGCAGAATCTGCAGCATGCATCTCTTTGACGATTGCATTCTTCAGCTCTGCTTGCTCTTGAGCGTAAGATTTCGGAGCTCCTGATGTATCTTCATCGACAAGATGGGCGCCGCTAAGCAAGTTCTCTCGATGGTAATCTCGGAGTGTCATGGATTTCTCCTTCTTTGGCTGGACTTCCGGTTGTGTTACTTCGTCAAGCGCGGTGTAGAAGCTCACATCTTTGTCATACACTCGAGGGTCCTTTGTTCGAATCGCTTTGATTGTCGCCATAATCTCGGCATCGAGGGTGGTAGTAGCTAGTTCACCATCCTCGTCTTCATCCTCTTCAGATGAAGATTCCGCGTCTTCGGATTCCTCTCCTCCATCGCGATTGCGCTTCCCAAGGGCAGATGTCTTGCCTAGTTTAGTTTCCACTATCAAGTTATATATGTTAGAACTTGAACTACTTTTTCGCTAAAAATTTTTTGGTATACGTACATTGTTGTATCTCCTCTCGTTTCTTGTTGTACTCGAAGCGGCGAGCATACTCTTCGTTGATCTTGAACGCAACTTCATCATTGTTAATGGGAACTCCGCCAGACTCGTCTCCAGAATCGCTAGAGCTGTCATCATCGAGTAGCTTGCGTGACTTTTTGGCCGGGGGCTCCATTTTCGCGTTTGCTCTCCGTCAAGTGTACTTGCTGAAAAGGAAAAGAAATGAAAAAAAAATGTTGGCGTGTTGCCGGCAGAAAAAGAAAACCCCAAGTCTCACCGCCTCCAAGACTAGCGGCGGGTCTTCACTGTTGCCTGAGAAGCGAGGCTCCATCATCAAGTCGCTGACGTAGCCAATTAAATCATGACGCGCCAGGAAACCTCCGATGGCCAGAACAGGCGGCGGCCTCCTCAGCTCTGCCCTCTGAATACAACTCTCCTGTTACCTTGCTTTTTTGCATGTTTCGTATACGGTTTATTGCCCACTTGCCCATTGGCTGTCCGGCCGTTTACATATAGTCTTATTCGCATCAAGTATATGGCTGGTGACATGCACTAGATGTCGACCCAGCCTCAGAAGCCATTACCCCAGGTCGGGAAGCTTGTCAGCGTGGTGTAAGTCAGCAAATCCAGCTATTCTGCCCCTCCTCCATTGTGCTATTTCTTTCCATACTCGAAATTTCGATTTATTCTTACACTGTGTATACAGCCCGGTCGGTTTAAAAGAAGCCGCTCTCGACTCGCCCACTTTTCGTGCCACCACTCTACATTTTTCCGACCAGATTGAATTCCTCGAGCGATGGCTAGATGGCTA
The DNA here is from genome assembly GCA_027569885.1 of Aspergillus diversus. Lineage (NCBI taxonomy): Eukaryota > Fungi > Ascomycota > Eurotiomycetes > Eurotiales > Aspergillaceae > Aspergillus > Aspergillus diversus. The sequence goes on from JAPDKZ010000028.1 coordinate 216,514, forward strand.
TGCGAAAGCCGCTTCCAGACTGGCGACGGAACTGACGGCTGTGGAGAGTATCGTGGGCGCATTCCTGTCCTACTCCACAAACCCTCTCGTTGTCTCTGAAGCCGCTCTGGATCATGATTATACCCTCCTTTCCATGCGAAGATGTGGCGATAGTTCACGAGACCTGTGGAATGGTTTAATTTCTACTGCTAAGAAAATAGAATCCCTGGTTTCGGAACCTATCAGAGCGTTTGTGCTGGAGGATTTGCGCATCTTCAAGGTAGACAGTTGCCCCCCTTTTAAATGCGGGGTGATCTAACTCGGTTGCAGGAAACCCGGCGTATTCTTGATCAGACGCAGAAACAATATGACTACCTACAATCTAGATATTCATCTCAATCAAAATCCAAAGAGCCTTCCGCTTTACGAGAGGATGCCTTTCAGCTCCACGAGGCTCGCAAAGCTTACCTCAAGGCTTCAATGGATTTTTCTATTCAAGCCCCCCAACTGCGTAATGCTCTCGATCGACTGTTAGTCCGGGTTTCTTTTGACCAGTGGCGGGAGTTCAAGTCGTATCACAACGGTAACGCCTCAACATTTGCAAAATGGGGCCAGGAAATGGATCGGATCAAGGGTTGGGTGCACGAGATGGAGGGAAGTGAGAGGTTTTCTAAGCGGGAGCTTTTGTCTGCCAGAAATCAGATTGAAGAAGCTGCGGAGGTTGCTGCTAGACCATCTCGTGAACTGGATGATTACTCTATCTCTACGGTTCCTTATCTTGGCTCGCGCCCTCTATCAGCGCTCAATACGAAAGTGGCTCGACCCGAAAAACAAGGATGGGTGAATCTGCGCATTCTTTCCAACAAACCTACACGCACATCATGGGTTAGACGTTGGGCCTTCTTGAAGAATGGTATCTTCGGTTGTCTTGTCCAGGGTGCCCGAACTGGGGGCGTTGAAGAGAGTGAGAGAATAGGAGTCCTACTTTGTAGTATTCGGCCTGCTTTTCAAGAAGAAAGAAGGTTCTGCTTTGAGGTTAAGACCAAAAGCAACAATATAATGCTCCAAGCTGAGACACAGAAAGAGCTCATGGATTGGATTGCTGCTTTCGAGGCTGCTAAGAGAAAGGCGTTGGAGAATCCAGCGAGCAGTGACATCTCAGTATCTGGAAAGTCCACTGTTCAGGATCCGGCTTTTGCCATATCTCAACCACCTGCCCCTGAATTTACTGCCGATCCAGCTGACTCCCTCACACCAAATGTGGGCGAGGAACAGAGTTCATCTGACCGCAGTGGGATGCTTCCGCTCCCAGAACGAGATCCATCAGCTTTCCGGAATAGTAGTGACCTGGGTAGTCATAGGCGGCTGACGCTGGATCCTGAAAGCCCTGCTCGAGATCACACATCGCGGATTATCCAAAAGCTGGACCTTCATCGCAAATCTACTAATACCGTACAGCCGTCAAACTCGATACCCGGCGCCGGAGGTGGCATAGCTAGCCTTATATCTGCCAGCCATAGCGCCTTTTTATCGGCTGATAATAATGGCAATAATGCCTCTCCCCCATCAACTTTGGCGCCTATGACTTTGGCCAACCCACCTGCTCCAACGAGTATGAGCAAAGCTGCCGTGATCGTGAGTAACGAACGCGGCATAGGATTAGGGCAAGCCGACAAAACCGGGGGGATGCCTAGCGGCATGATGGCAAATTTATGGGGAAGTTCGAATTGGGGGTTTATGAATAGACTTGAACATGAACAAATGGGGCAACCTGAAGGAAGCGGCCAAACCCAAAATACACAATCAAATAACGAGTCACCGAAACAGTCGCCGCAAGCTGAACCTGGAACACCCAGTAGCTCTACAGGTCTTAAACCGATATCCGGACCACGACATCGGCAAACAGTGAGCCTCGATGGAGATGCATCCAAGGTGCAACGGGCAATCATTGGTTCCATACATGAGTATCCTAGCTACTATCCTCATCAACTGAAGATCCAGGACGCTCAATTCCGACTTCTTTTCCCCAACGTCAAGAGAGAGGAGCCTTTGGTTTTGGTGTTCCGAGCCACCTGGAATCCGAATGAGCAACAAGAATTCCCGGGACGAGCATATGTTACCACTCAGAACATATATTTTTATAGCCACTACTTTGGACTGGTCCTCACGACAAGCGTTTCATTGGAGAGCATTAAGGAAGTTACCGCCGCCCCTGGAAGGGACTGTGATTTTCTATTTCTTCATACAATACCACCCCCTGACAATGACACACCTGGTAGAATTACCGTCAAAACTTTCCTTGAACCTCTCCGGGTCCTTCAAAAACGTCTCAATTTCCTTATCCATGATTCTACCGCTGTTGAGCCTATGGGATTAGAAGCAATTTTCAAGACCCTCAATAAGATGGAGATAGACAATGCGACACGGACTCCGAGTTTGGATAGTTGGGAGGACGTGGGTGCTGGGGATAAGAATGGGAATAATGACGAGAATACAGGCAATGCTCCAAGGAAGGATTACCGGGCGCCGATCTACGTTGATAAAAACTTGGATATGCACCCGAACAAATCTGGTGGTGAGGTACCGAAGTTTAGACTGCCAACCCAACCTGTCCAGTATGTTCCACAAGGGAATCTTCATTTGGCAGCGGAGAAGGTCTTCGATATCAGCCCCAAAGCTATATTCCATATTCTATTTGGCGACAAAAGTGCTGTCTGGCAGCTTCTTCTGCACCAGCGAAGGGCTGAAGGTGAGACAACTGCCTCGATGCGATTTTTCGGATATATGTTAACCTCGATGTAAGGTATCAAACAAGGTCCATGGCTGAGGAATGAGTCTCGCCATTTGAGACGGGAGTACCAGTATCAGATAGACACAACTGATATATTTGGTCCGTATTCGCTCAGCAAGCCCTGCCGCAATTTCTGGCTAACTCCGTTTAGGACGAACTCAAGCAAACGCAATATCTGACTACCAAATGATAGATGTTCTCAATGATCACCTATGTTATGTGATCACCGACAAACGTACCCCTTGGCATCTTCCTTTCCGGCGCTCGTTTAGGTTGGTTAGTAAAATCGTGATCGCATTTGTCGCAAAGGGGAAGAGTAAGCTTTCCATTTACACGAAGGTGGAGTGGCTATGGTCTCCTTATGCCCTGAAACGTGAGTTTCCCTCGTATGCCGCACGTTACAATAATCTTTACTGAAATTTCCCTATAGGTGTGATCGATAAGCAGGCAACTGGTGATTTGGAACAAGACGCATTGGACCTCCTTGATCTTGTTGGTGATCAAGTACGTCGTCTCGGCGTACATAGTCGAACCAAAAAGGCAATCACTATATTTGGCCATGTTGGACGGCAGAGCACCGTCTTCCAGTTCTCAATCGAAGAAGATGTGAAGCTTGAGCCTCGAAAACCTCGGACTCAGAGAACTCTCCATGAATTACTCTTGGAAACGTTTATTTCGTTCCTTGAAAGCGCTATTTCCTCGGTGATGATGTGGACATTTGCCCTGCTACGCTGGACATGGAAAACTACCAAGGCAAACAGGGTTATTTTAATACTGCTCTTGTCAAGCCTTTTCATAAACGCATTCTATTCGTCTCGGGATACCTATGAGTTGTGGCGCGAAAGGAGTGCTGGTGATTTCATGGCTCGCATCGGTGTCCATCCAGATCATGTTATGAGCAAGGCTCTCTATATGAGAGATATCGATGAAGCTATTGCCAATTCAACCTTCAGGGCAGTAGACGATACTGTCAGTGATTGTTTCTCAACATTTCAGCAGCAGACAATTCGAGATCCCGGGACCCCCTTTTCCCCGGGGTCCTCGGGTAAGAAAGACCCTGTGGCCAAAAGTGCAGCCAGAAGAATCCAGCAAACTCGCGAAAGGCTTGCTATTTACCGTCACAATCTCCTTGTGGCGCTTCGGGTTGTGAATAGCATCGAGAAGGAGGTTATCCAAAATGAATGGGAGCGCTGGCTTCACCAGGAACTACGTCGTTGTCGGCAGGTTGGAGGGCTCCTTGATCAAAAGAATTCCCACGAGGAAGGCGAGATTGATAGTGCCCACGTGGGGCCCAGCGTCTTTGCCGGATTCACTGACGACGTCAAGCAATGGTACGAAGCGTATTGCACCAGTTGCCAGAAGGAGCAAGAACAATTGGACACGTTGGACATCCATCTATGATGTCTCATATAAACAGCACCCAGCTTCTGGCGCAGAACGAACCTTTGTTGATTGTTGATATGATACCCGGTTAAAGTTGATTTATCCGCTCTGCTGAATGTATTTAGGGACTGCGCAATGTTAAGCGCGTGTATCTATGCTCTCCCAACGTATATAGGTTTTAACCCACTTGGAATGTCAATAGACTGAGCAAAGGAACGCGAGTTCGGAGTCGACTTTTCGGGAATTCGCTTGCCTTCCACACCTTGTAACCAAGGTCGGTCGAGTGATACTGGCTGCTGCCCCTCGTCCTTGTTTCATCTCTAATTTTGCCTTGGCTTCACGGTACCTTCTTGGACGACGTAGTATACCACAGTGCCATCACCGCCCATACCCTTGTCAATCATGGCGAGTAGAAGCCGTTTCCCTCCCCATTCTTTGGTGAGGCATGCCTTGGCTCGATACTCATAGTACTCTGCCAGTTTCGCTGTCTTGTCCGTGCTCGCCGTTTCCCCCGCATCCTCCGCACCCGTTCCTGGGGGATGCGACTCAAGTCCTTCGCTTGGTTCAGGGAGTGCATCGAAGACTGCAGCCATCTTTTCCAAGCTCCAGGGCTGACCTTGCACGGTCGGGAGGACGAACATTCGCTCTAGTTCCACGTCGTCCTCGCGAAGACCCCGCTCCAACATGTAAAGCTGCTCGTCTGGGTGAGTGTAGACTCTGTGGGGAGGGATGCCGGATATTAAAGAAACAGACGTATGGGCGCTAAAGTCATGGACTTGGAGACACGACCATAAATGCTGATGTTGGAGGTTGTGAAGGACCGTCAGTGTGGTTGCGGACGAGGAATCCGTGGTGGTGGAAATGAGGGAGCTGAGCGCAGAGGCCTCGGGAAATTGAGGGGATAGTGGTTGGCTCGCCATTATTGTCTTTTCCTTTCCTTCTATTTGTGCCTTATTTTTTAATGAAATATATTGTCGTTCTGGGTGGTTAGTAGTTCCTGAAAGGATTATTTGAGGGTGATGAGAGGAGGCGGTCAGAAAGAGAAAAAAAAAAGGCCTGGCTCGGATTCACCAACGGAGGTCCGCAGAGAAGAACACATGGCATCATGATCGGCGCATCATTTAAAATCTCCCCCATGTCCTTCGCTTTTTGATTATTGATTCCTCTCGAAAATTACGGATTTTCGAGTAAAATTTTCTCTTTTGGTTATTTTTATAGATATTTGTTCTTATCTCTTGTTTAGCGATTCCTTTTCATCGCATTTCTAGACGCAGTCCTCATACTCTTCTGGCTCAATGGCGCGCCAGAAACAAACAACGCCTATGCAGCGGGCCACGTCTTCTGAATTAATGCACATGCTCCCGGGCGAGGCTTCCCCTCAAAACAAACAGGGCAATGGTGTTGCAGAACATCCTGTTGTTGCAAACGGGAGCGCGAATGAAAAGAAAGGGGAGCACGAAGCTGCGCCTGAGACTCCAGGGCTGATGCAGCTTGCGATCTGTGTGCTGGGAATCTATGCCTCTTTGTATGTGCTTCCCTGCGGTTTCGCAATTGATCTTCTTCTACCATTCAAGCTCACTGGTATCACTTCTTTTACTCTAGCCTTTCCTGGGGTGTCCTGCAAGAGGCCATTACCACCGTTTCGTTCCCCATACGCCCTCCCTCTGCTGGGGAGCCGGAACCCCCAACAGAGCGCTTCACATTCTCTATCGTCCTGAATACCATCCAATCATTCTTTGCTGCGATTACTGGCTTTCTGTACCTCTACTTCTCAACCCCGACTGGCAAGAAAGTTCCGTCGATTTTCCCCACGCAGAAGATAATTTTCCCGCTTGTTCTCGTTAGCATTTCCTCGTCCCTTGCGTCGCCCTTTGGATACGCGAGCCTTGCGCACATCGACTATCTTACATTTATCCTCGCCAAATCCTGCAAGCTACTGCCCGTCATGTTTCTCCATCTAACCATCTTCCGGAAAAGGTACCCCTTGTACAAGTACGGGGTGGTTCTACTCGTGACCCTCGGTGTTGCGACCTTCACCCTTCACCACCCGGGTACAAGTAAGAAGGTCGCCGCCTCTGCGGCCAAGGGCCAATCAGGCTCCTCCCTCTGGGGAATATTCCTGCTCTCCATCAACCTGCTGCTGGATGGTCTCACAAATACCACCCAGGACCATGTTTTCAGCTCCCCCCAGACCTACACTCGCTTCACCGGGCCCCAAATGATGGTCGCGCAGAATGTCCTGTCCACCCTCCTGACCTCCACGTATCTTCTGGTCATGCCCCATCTCTCCTCGACTGGCATCCTGCACGCCCTCCTGCCTATCCCTATCCCCCCTTCCACAGAGACAGAGCTGACCGCGGCCATCTCCTTTTTGTCCCGACACCCGGAGGCTTTCAAGAACGTACTTGGGTTTGCCGCGTGCGGAGCAATCGGACAGCTGTTCATCTTCTACACCTTGTCTCGCTTCTCTTCTCTCCTCCTGGTGACTGTGACTGTCACCCGCAAAATGCTCACCATGCTCCTGAGTGTGTTCTGGTTCGGCCACTCACTTTCTTCGGGGCAGTGGCTTGGCATTGGGCTTGTTTTTGGAGGTATTGGCGCCGAGGCAATCGTCCAGAGACAGGAGAAGAAAGCCAAGGAGAAGGCTAAGGCTTTGGCTGGGAAGACAGAGTAATCAAAGTAGGGCAGCAAGTTGTTTGTTGTACTTCACCTTCTGCTCCTTTCCAAATGTATATAGAGGTTTTTGTTTTCTTTTCACTCGCATGAGCAAACTGTAACAATGATGACATTTCCACTTAACATTAGACATAGTTTAGGCTGTAGGTATCAAACATTAATTGATGTGGGGGGGGGGTGGGTAAAGATAAAATAGGGAAAGAAAAGATAGGTAGAACAACGGGAGGGAAGATCATTTCCTTCCTTCAACCATAATAATATGGTATCCAAACCCGGTTTTAACATCCACGTACTTGGGATTATTTGTCGTACTCGGCTCCAGATCATATGCGGCCTTCTCAAAAGTCGAATCTAGACTACCCCGGACTTTCCAACCAAGGGAACCGCCTACCACCACTATCAGCATTCTACCATCCGTGAAATATCGAGAAAGAGAGGGAAGGAGGTGCAGGTAAGTTGAGGTGTGAAGTACCTTGCCGGGCTTTGTCCTCGGAGTACTCGCGAGCCACGTCGTCGAATTTGGAGCCGTTGCGTAACTTCTCTAAGGCTTCCTCCTTCTTGGAGAATTTCTCACACTAGACCATGGAGCTTTTGTTAGTATGATGTATGATAAACAAATAATTTCCACCCGTGCTCTTTGCGATCACCGGGGATGGAGGGCGTAGGAGGGCGCGGGAGACATCAGAAATGCACAATGATACATCTGATAGGAAATATAAGGAGAAACTTTGACTCCCCCTCTGTCGTCCACGTGTTCGATAAGGCCCAAAGAAAAAAAAAAAGAAAAAGAAACGTACTAGAATATGACGAACATTGACCGAATTGGCCGGTTTCAATCCCTTTCCTTTATCACTACTTTCACCAGAATCCTTTCCTTTCCCCTTCTTATCACCACCTCCCTTCGCGCTGTTTTTTCCCATAATAGTTGCCTTGTGGTAGGTGCGATGACGATTCGGTGGTCAGATAAGTGGAGAGGTGGATTTTCGTTGATAGTTTCGAAAATGGTGGACCCAAGGTTTGAGGGAAAGTCTATAATGGTGGCACGAGCGAAAAGAGTGGTGAATCCAACCACGGAAAAAAAAAAAAAATAAACGTATACGATAAAAATGACGAAAGCAGCAGTGCGGGAAGAGATATTAGGTTGGGAGCTTTGAAGGGATGAAGCTGGAGAGATGGAGATGTTGAACGTGAGTGGGGTGGGTGGGGGAACAGCCTGAGGCAACGCTTCTTATATGACGCTGTGACTCTTTATTCACCCTTTCTCTGTTTCTCATTTCTTCAGGAGTCACGTCTCATTCTGGTATTTTCTGGAGGCCAATCTATCTTATCCCTTCCTCTTCCAAGTTACAATCAAATCTTGTGTTGCAAGGCACCGGATTTTAGGATTATTAGTATCAATCTTGCCTATTGCTGGTTGGCATCGGATGCGAGGGTAACTATGCTACTTTTGGGATAACGCGAGTTTAACTGCATACATTTCTCATTTCCATGGGGTCCGTGGTATCTGATCAATCAATAATAGGACATCCTCGTCCAGCGTGTGAAAGTGTCGAGACTCCAGACCTTCTTCGATCTGACCTCTCTTCTGCAGTGAGCTAACGCGACAGTTTACTTTGGCAAATCAATGGGATCTGGAGGCGGCCCGCATCAAGCCACGCCGCAGGATGTCCGTCTGGGAGGCAATCATTGAGGCGGGGAAGAACCGGTTCTTGGAGCGGAGGGACATTGTTATTGGCTTCTTCCCTGCCTGTATCCTGTTCAGTGTTCATCATCTTTCGAAGCAGGGGTTGATGGTTGTTAAAGCACTCCAGAGTGGTGGCTCTAAACACTGTCGCGGATATAGACGCAAGGGCTCTTCTGCGATGTACCTATCCACCTATCAGGGTCGATCTTGCCTTCAATTTTTAGACACTCAGGCTGGTCATGACTCGCTTTTAAACAATTAATGAGAAAAACTATCCCTGATACGATTCCCCTCACGAGCTCGTAAACGCGCGCGCGAGGAGTATTGGGTTTGGTAAAAGGTGCTGAAGCGTTTGGGTGAGAAATACTGGATGATACACTCCACACAATGCCCTGATATTTTCTGCAGACTCCTTCGGCTGAAACTGAAGAGACCAAGAGATTTAGGGAAAACGCCGGGTTTTATTTCAATCTTGAGCCCCAAGTCCTCACTGACGATCATAGTGAGGTCAGAAATAGACAACAAAAGCGTTGTTTATGACCTCACTCTCAGGGGCAAAGCTAACATGCCGCCATACTTTCAACTATTAACTGTAGCCCAGAAGGCTATAGCAAAAAAGCCTGACGGACCAAGAAACAGAAAGAGTAACTTGGGAGATCAGTTTCAGTGCGTTCTAGAAGGATATTGGAAGGGTGCGGCAGCTTCGTCTTCTCCCTTGCTGATTTAACAAATCGATCCATCTAGACTCATTGTAGAGATGAAGACTTGGGCTGCATCGCGTCTAGCTTGGTGGTGGAAGGGGAAGAACTACTCCGTAGTCGGTGCCAACATAGAGCGTATAACTACGGCTTTCCCACTGGCAATAGACTTGAGACCCTATCAATGTTTGGTGTGTAAAGGGTTGATGGTGTGGTAGCGGCTGTGAGGATTTGCAACTGGGAAAGGAGGACTTTGAGGCTCCGGGACTTTTTTTGGGTTTTATCAATTTTTCTCGCAATCAGTATGAGATTGTCCCTGACTCTTTCTCCTGTCATGATGCGACACGTTCTTGTAGAGAGAGAAAATGATAAGGCTCATTCAGTCTTTTCTTTTCCCTGCAAAATAAATAAGAAGGGCCGAAACACGAAACTCCACCAGCAGGGTTGGGTGAGATGAGCAGTCATCTGGAAATCATAAACAAAGCCAGTTCGAGAAAGAATCAGCGACCTTGATCCACCTGCGTCTCGTGAGAAGGGAAGGGCAAGAGCAATAATCTGCTTGGCTCCAAGGCAGCCTCCATACTGGTCATGCAGCCTGGAGTCGACGGTTTGCAGATTGATTGCCTAAGGATAAATCAGGGGTTACCCGGTAAACCTGCGGATTTCACCGGAGGAGCTCAGTCGCGAAAATTCGCATCGTGACTCCTTTCCTCTCCTGCTCGAAGTGTCAACAGCCCCTTGAGGAGGAAAAAAAAAATAAGGTCGTGTTTGTCTCAAGGCTCGCACACCACCAGACGTGATTATTAGCCACTCAGGAGGAACCTCAGCGCCCAATGTCATCAGGAAGGCAATTCTTTCCCCTCCTTTCCTCACCCACAGCCGATCCTCTCGACGGGTCCAATAATAATCATCATCATCCCATGCCACGCCAAACTCCAAACAGTCTTCCAGCAAAAGGGGGGCAAAGTGGGGCGATAAGCTGAATCAATGCCTCGCGATGACTGGCTTGAGAGGAGCAGATCCAGGTGGATCCTGTAGCCTTTCGGACGCTACCTTACCAAAACCAGTAAGAAACCACTTTCTTTCGTAGAAACAATTGGTCAAATTAGGGGGAATGAGTGGATGGCTGCACTGATAGTAGCCTTCCATTCAACCAGGGAACCCACCTGAGTCAAGGTGACTGGCACTCTGGTCGACCCGAATACTCTCCGTTCCAGTTTCAGTCAAAAAAAAAGGAAAGAAAAATTTCGTTCCCTCATCCGCCACCTTCGGACGAAAAGGCGATGCTCCCCCCGCCCACTGTGTTGGGCCTTCGCGCAGGATCTTGGAAACCAAGAAACTAATTTGGGCCTTTTTTTTTTTTTTTTTTTTTTTTTTTTATTTTTATTTTATTTTATTTTCGGTTTGCTTTTCTTTTCTGTTGTTACCTCCCATTTGCTCGATTCTTGCGGCTGCAGTTGGACTCATCCACTTCATGGATAAGCAGCAAGTGATTCTGGAGGGGTTTTATCTGTGCTGTAAAATACAGCGTGGGTGCGTTGCTCTTGGAGCGTCCTTTGAGATACGAGAAGCGTATTCCCGAGTATCCTGGCTATCCGTGATGGGGATTTTCGTATGGAGACTGGTGATTTATTCTTGACGAAGTGGGAGGAGTTAATCGTCATCTTGTTATTATTAGTGGCAGGAATTAGTAGTAACTTACTGCGAGGCGAGGAGCAGTATGACGATACGGACCACTACCACACCAAGGGTCTGACGGAACCAAGAGACAGACGGATTTGCGAGGCTTCCTTACCACCACCATACTCCCACCGTACCATACCGCTGGCTGAATTCCGGCAATTCTGATTTGATTTGATTTGACCCTGTACCATACCATACCGACTCCAGTCTACAGGCTCCTCCCTTCCAGCATTATTAGTGACCTTCCAAGTCGACCTGACCTGCTCTCTATGACTAACCAACGAGTGAAGAGCATCCGTTATTTGCTGCTCCAGAGGTGGCCAAAAGACAGTTCAGCCTGTCCGTGGTAAGTTTTCTTGGGGCTGATACTACGACTTTGACTAGTTATTAGTGAGCTGCTATTATTATTAGGACTAGTATTATTATTAGTGTTATTGTTAATATTATTATTACTCTTGCTGTGAGAATTATTGCTGCTGCTTCGAGGTCTCTCTCGTGCTATTACCACTCCACCACCAACAACCAACCAGTCAGTAGTAATTTCACTAACCCCAGTGACCATCGGCCGTTTGAGACTTCTCTCTTCTCTCCATCCTCTCTTCCTTTCCTTCTCTTCAATTCACTTTCGACCTCCCCCCCTTCCCCTCGAACCCATAGTTATTCTTCTTTTTACCTCTGCATCCTTTTCTTTACCCTCCCCAAATATATTGCGTGCAAATTAATATTCTTCGCTCCTCCTCCTCCCGATTCGCGACGTCTAAATATTGCCAATCCCCTGCCATTTATCTTATTAATTTGATCACTCCTCGTCCCAGCCCTCTCTTTCCTACCTCTGACTCAACCTGTCCCTCGACCATACTGCTCTCAGGCTCCAACCTTCGTGTCACATACCCTGCCTCGCCAGTACCCTGCTTTAGGCTGTCCACTCTTCCAGGTCACAACAAGTATAGTCGAGCACTAGCTTCCCGCGCAACTGCTGGTGCTCCTAACCACCGACACTCCTCTCCGTTACGGCCCCCGAAAATGACGAGCAGAAATCCCAGAAATCGAGTGTTAACGCTATGAGTGATGTCGATACTGTCCCCTCCCTGCCGGCTGCCCTGGACCACAGACCAAACGCGCTTGCTGTCAAGGTGAACCATCAGTCTACCTCGGGACCACTATCTCCCAAGAGGACGGCCATCCCGCCAATCTCTCGGAGAGAAGCTGGTCCCACAAGGGAGGTAGATTCCGCTGTTGGGGACGGCGATGGACCCCCAAGCCCAAAGGCTGACTCGGAGGCAGAAACAATAATTCAGTCGGGCCGTGAGTCTTTGTCTCCTGAGAAGAGACGGAAGTACATTAAACATGAACCGAAACGACGTGATGATGATGGTAACGACCAGGTTGATGCAGAGAGCGAACTACCACCGAATGATGTACAGGTGAGAAAGAGCAAATTGAAGGATGATGACAGCTCTGATAGAAGCGACCGTGATGCACGTCCTTCAAGCCCTCGTTGGAGGACAGGTTCGCCGTCCATTGTGAAAATCGAGAAGCCCGACGAGTCGCAGTCTGTTTCAAGCAAAATTGAACTCTCGTCAGTAGCTCCAACACGGACCTCGAGAAAGCGTAGCTTCAGTGAGAGTGTTAGTGGTGAACCGGAGGTGCAACGATCGGCGTGTCGTAACCACTCCCCAAGCCATCGCGACCGGGAGGAGCGTGGTTTGAGTAACGGAGTTTCCTTCCCCCGACCTAAATCCAACGATCGATCAGTTTCCCCCGTCCGACAAGCACACAGGCGAACTACTTCCGGTGGCGATTCTTACCGCAAGAGAAAGGCACCTACCCCCCTGATAACCGGATTCCAGAGGCAAAGTTCCGAGGACAGACAGTCTGTTTCATCTACGAGTGGTTCTCCATTACCAAGCGCTCATTTACGCAAGGTTGCCTCGGTTGATGGAACCTCGGCCTCGCCTGCCCGACCTACAGGACACAAGAAGCAGCGTGATCAGAATGGCCGAACCCGTCTAGCACGAGCCTGTGCTGCTCAGGAACTGGAGGCGGTGATTGCGAGGCACGCAGAGCGCCCGGAGGATTTAAATGTCGCTGACAATGCGGGGAATACGCCTTTGCAGATCGCATCCCTTGAGGGCAGTGTACCAATCGTCAAATTCCTTATTAGCGCCGGTTGCGAAGTTGAAACATGCAACATTGACAAAGACACACCGTTGATCGATGCTGCTGAGAATGGCCACTTGGAAGTCGTGAAAGTCCTACTAGAAGCTGGGGCGAACCCCCGCGCCATAAATTCACACGGTGACGAGCCAACCGATTTGGTACCGGATGATTGCGAAGAAATTCGCCGAGTTTTGGAAGAAGCCAAGGCCAACCCCCGCCCTAGCCGTCGTTCAGAAGAACATACCGGGCCTGGAAACCGCGATTCGTCCTCACGACGAGTTTCCGGTGCTAGCCCGCGCGAGTCACCCCCGGTAAATGGACAGCGCAGCCCGCCTCTATTTAGTGCAACGACGAAGCGAAAGAGTATTCGAAGTGAAGCAACGAGGAATGACCTGCTATGGACCAAGGCAACCCCCGAGAATTTGCAGGCTTTCGCTGCTAAGGGTGACATTGCGGGTGTCGCAAATATCCTTAATGTAGGCCAGAAAGCTGACACTGAATCTATGATTGCTGCTGCCAAAGGTGGACACGACGAGGTTCTTTCTCTCCTTCTCGGATTGGGCTTCGCAGACCCTGATCCAGAACCTGTGCATGGCAGTTATCAGAAACCAGGGTACAATACGCCAATGCTGGCCGCAATTGGACGAGGGAATACGGCTGTCATCAAGCTTCTTCTTGATCAACCAGGCTTCAATCCTGCTCGGCGTCTTTATAAGGATCGAACCTATTATGAATTGTCTCGTGACCGTAGGGCAGACAATTGGGAAGAGGAATACGATCTTCTCCGGGATGCCCATGACAAATACATTAAAACAAAGAAGCAACGAAAATCCGATCTTTCCTCTCCCAGACGAGCCCGAGAACGAGAGAAGGAGAACAAACGATCGGGTCGCAAAGACTCTCTTTCCCCTGCCCCCCGATCAAAGAAAACTATTGGTAGCCCTGGCCCTCGGGACAACACTACAAAGGAGCTGGCCCCATCCAAGGACAAGAGGCGGGATGGCCTCGGCCATCAGAAGGAAAAGTCAATTTCTGGCGCCTCCCGACAAAAGCCCTCTCATGGCGGTGTATCTGATCCGGATGGTTCTCGCCCCGAGCAATTGAGGACGAAATTTGGATCCACAAGGGAAGCGGAGTCCTCTCGGAATGAAGAGGTCCACAAAAGAAGGCGATTAATCGCAGGACGACCACCAGATCGGAAGGCTCCCAGTCTACCCTCCTCGGACTCGTTATCAGGGCGTGAGGAGAGCGTCAAACCGCGTCCCGACCGCCTTACGGAACCCGGCCCGAAGTCAGCCCCTCCGCATCTAAAACGCGGACGTAGCAGTGCTAGTCCTGAACGCCCTCGCTCTCGCGGCTCTGAGGCTGACCGACAAGGACGCGACATTCTTAAGAAGAAAAGAAGGGTTCTCTCTGAGGACGGCGCGCCAAACCTTACCAACGGGGGTGTAAAGAGATCCCAGCCATCAAGAATGGATGACGGCAAGTCACCATCTCGGCAGAAGGACGATTCTCATCCTCCTGGTACAAGGAAGGAAGCTGCGAAAGGACTTGATACTCCGCCTTCTAGAGCACCCGATAGAAAGCCTGTGAAGGAGGAACAGGAGAAGTCAGAAGCGCCTGAACTGAATGATATTCCTATGGAGGATTCAACGAAAGACACAGAGGCTAAGGGAGAAGAGCACGTCCCGCAGGAAATGACGGACAGGACGCGGCTGAGTGAACAAGCGCAGACGAACGCCGAAACAAACCGAATAGGCGGAACAGACCCACCGGGTGTTGAGGGCGAGTCTAACCACCAAAGTAATAAGCAAATGCAAGATCAACTCGCGGAGGAAGCACGCCTTCTGGCCGAAGCGGAGAAGGCTCGAGCCCTGAAGGAGGAAGAGGAGCGAGTAGCTCGAGCGGCTCGGATTGCCCAAGAGAAGGCTGAGGAAGAGCGCAAGCGAAAAGAAACCGAACAACGGCGGATCAAACAAGCTGAAGATGAACGCCAGAAACGGCTTGAACAGGAACGCCAGCGGCTCGCGAAACTCCGCAGGGAACAAGAGGAGCAAGAGCAGCGCCGGCGGGATGCTCTCCCTAGTCGACTTCGGATTGCAGCGAATCTTGTAGGATCCAACGACCCGGAGGCACGGAGCCATGTGTGGCTGAGGAAGTTTATGCCGGTCGTGACTGCTGAAACCAAGCAGCTTGAACCTACCTGCAACCTGGATATCGCCAATGAGAAGTGGGTTCCGAACTATCTTGTGGCCCCGTTGCTCGCGACAAATGACCTTCAATTATCGCAATATGCTAGTTGGGAAAAGCGTAATGCCACGGCTACGCAACGGATGAATCTGTGGCGTGTTACACGACGGATGCTTGTCCAGGCAGATGATACGGAATTCATGGCATCTTCGTTTGGGCAGGTCATGCAGAAGGATAGCGAAGCTCGACCCAAATACTTCGATATGGAGCATGTATTTTGGGTTAAGGTATGTCTTTTATCCCCTAATACCTTGGGTGTCAAAGGTGCTGATTATTTCTCCCTCTTGTTAGCTTTCCGACTTCATGGACCTTGTTCCACATATTCCCCATCTTCATGGATTGGATATCCGGTTTTTGAAAATGCATATTGACCAAGAGCCGATTGTCCCCGCTGCGTTCGAACTCCCTCAAACAAATGGGCATGTCCCTGGAGCCACACATATAGAGAATGGCTCTGGGTTTTATCCCGGGACGGGTCTAACTAATGGCTATGGGCACAGCCGGCCAAGTACATATGTCTGACTGCGTTCGTTTAATGCTTTTCTGAATAGCCTGTATAGGTGTTGATTCTTTCATGTATGACTATGATACCTCTGTTGAAGCCATGCGATATATGATATCGGACGTTGGATAGATGGCCTTGAATTTCTTCAATGACAATAATTTCCTTTTTTCAATAGAAACCAACTCTATTTGCGTAAACCAGAGCACGTGACTAAAAGGTATAATCACACGTGACCATTACTAAGATCTTGTAGGGCACACGGATTTAGGCGAGCACCACCAAGAAATTGGATCGCAACCCACAACTCCAGCAGATCACACCCTCAACCACCACTCTTTGAGGATAATCCGACATTCAGATACCCAACTGAAAACCAAAGCCAAAATGGTATGTTACGCTATGCATTCCCACCCGAATCGATTCCCAGAGACTCCCAAACCACCCACGCCTTCTTATCCTTCGATCAAGCCCTCCCAAAAAATTCCTTGGAAGAGAACTGGACGCAATTAAAGCAATGCAAGATGTAACTAACATGTGTATTTTGCTTTCTAGTCGGACGGAGAAGAGACCATGTCCAACCCCCCTGTCGCCGCCGCCGACGAAGTCGAGGTTTCCGCCGATGCCGGCGCTGGCGGCCAGATGTCCGTCCTTGATGCTCTCAAGGGTGTTCTGCGCATCTCCCTCATCCACGACGGACTTGCCCGTGGTCTGCGTGAGGCCGCTAAGGCTCTTGACCGTCGCCAGGCTCACATGTGCGTCCTCAACGAGGGCTGTGAGGAAGAGGCCTACAAGAAGCTCGTTGTGGCTCTTTGCTCCGAGCACAAGATTCCCCTGATTAAGGTTCCTGATGGCAAGATGCTCGGCGAGTGGGTTGGTCTTTGTATGTTTTATCTTTCCCCCCATTTTGGCCCTTTTTTGGGAAAGGCCTAACGATATTTGTGGTTTAGGCCAGCTCGATCGTGAGGGTAACGCTCGCAAGGTTGTTAACTGCTCTTGCGTTGTCGTTAAGGACTGGGGTGAGGAGTCTCAGGAGCGTTCGGTTCTGCTGAACTACTTCCAGACCGAGCAGTAAATTATCCCGAGCTTTTTGGGATATGGGTGTTATTTACGGGAAGGTTGAGGGAATATAAATCGGGATATGGCTTGGTAACTAAACTGTGAATTCACAAAGAGGAGAACGGTGGGATTTGGGGTTATATTGTCATGTCTACACTTTTTATCTTCGGTGACGGGCGGTGTGCCATGCCATTTTTCATATTCTTATCAAGCCATCCTTGATAACAGTCTATTTAAAAACAATCAAAAAATATCTCGAACTGCTTGGCTTCTTTGTGAAGCTGGTATGATATGTAGTTGCAGCAAAAATGCACTATGTACATGTCATTCGAAATCATGGCTAGGTCAAATTGGGCCTCTGCTGTGTGAGCGTACGATTGTACGTAAACTGTGTAATGTTCAAGCGATAAAAAAAAAAGTAACTCCAGCTATGCGAGAGAATATGTACCGATGAAGTCCCTACCAGAACGCCAATCAAAACGAGGGGGTGTGCCCTCTAGAAGATGTAAATTAACCTTATCGAAAGCCGTATGATGGACGAACCATCCTCTTTGTCTCCGGTTTCAGGGACAATTGTTGGTATGGGGAGCTGCCAGGGTCGTAATATAAACCTTCAATGTGGCCACTCTCGCGATGGAGAGAGATATAGTAGAATCCGGAAATCGTGAGTCCTTGCCGTGCGTCGGTGGGAGTGATGAAACACCGTTCTTTGATATGTTCGTTAGCTAATGTATGGGTGAATAGACCCTTAAAAAAAGAGTCCCTGATAGGTAGACAAACCCTTCCATCGCATTAAAATCCATCCCTTTGATAACTCTTCCGTAATCCACTTCCGACTTACAAGATTTCGAGTCATTTCCTCGTCAGTCAGGTTTTTGAAAGGCTGCAGCTCCCGCCAATATGTGCTATCAATTTCTGCATCCGCTTTGAAATTTTTAGTTTCGAGCGTGTGGGTGTTGAAGTCGATAATCTCCCCTTCTAGAAATGTCACGATGTGTGCATCATGAGAAGGTGAAGTCTTGTCCGGAATATTATACGCTTCCATGGTGCCAGAAAGGGTCATGTCTCGCGTATTGATATTGTGAATGGTGACCTTGACAGGCCAGTTTTCATCCTTGGAGCCTCCGACGTTGTAAATATGGTTGGCAAGATATCGTCGTCCGCTTGAAGTTTGAACGCCGATGCGGTTTTGGTTTTGGTCACTACCATTGACGATGACCGGGTCGTGGGACGAGGAAGGACTCGGCACCCGGTTGGGGAAAATGGCACCTGTACTGCTCGCAGCTCGCTGGGAGCCCGAAAACGTCATTCCGGGACGGAGCCAGGAGCATTCAGGAGGAGGAGATATTGAAGAAGTGTCGAGAATAAAATCATCCTCGTCCCACGCAAGCAGATCTAATTGAACAAAGCCTCCGGCTGCCGCGGAGGTTAAACTCTCCTCGAATGAGTTGGAGTAACGTAGTCGTTCAAGATAGCGGATAGTTTCTTTTAGCCGAGGACTAGGGGGGTTCTCCAAATGCATCTGTCGATGGGCGCTGATTCGGGCACGGAGGTCATTATGCGTTAGGAATCGATGCGGCTCGCCGCGGCTGCTAGGAAGAAAACGATAGGCTCTTGAGGCGGACGTCGGCCCCAACCGCTCTCTACTCTCGTCGGAATCCTGAGTCGATCGCTCGCGATCAAGGAGATAATTGTGGAGGGTCCGTGTCCGAGAAAACCGAGGTTGACGTCGTACCGATTGTAAAAGTGCCTCCGTTGTTGCCATCGAAGGGTTATTTAATCGATGATTAGGGTACTCGGCAGGATCGCGGTGTGCAGAGCGCCTGGACGAATTGCGGTCGGCCAGGCCAAGCCATGAGGAGAGAGCGCTATTTTGCATTGGTGGAGGAGGCATATCATCATCATCATCGTCATCGTCCGAAGCGGGAGCCCAACCGTAAAGCAAGCGGGGGTTGGAAACGCGGCCTTCGTAGTTGGGTATGTTGCTGAGATTGTTCGCTTCGCTGGTAGAACTGTTGCGCTGCCGTCGTACGATGGGGATACGACGGTTTATTTCAACCGACATGCGCAGGTTAGCGTCATCGAGATCCATGGGGTCGGAATCGAATTCGGATAGAACTTGCTGGCGACGACGGCGCTGGCGACTGAGCAAGGATGAGGAGTCGGGTGAGGAGCGTACACGAGACCGCAGAAAACTCACGTTATCATCATGAGCGTCATCGGACACAGCAGCGGGGAGGGAAGACACGGGGATGGAGGCGGCGGTCAGGGGCGGGAGAGGCGATGAAGACGAAGCCAAGGGCGAGCGGGCAGGGGGATCCTGTAACAAGAAAGAAGAAAGATGTGAGTTCAGTTAATAACTCAAGAACGACAGTCGTTGGAGAGAAAGAAAAGCACGGGCGATAAGCGCATTGTTATCCTAGAGTAGAGGAGCAACAGCGGCGAGGATTTCCAAAGAGAGGACCAGAAAAGCGGGAGCAAATGGCAGGACGTACAGAAGGCGAATTGGCCGGGGGCATGATCCAGCACTGTTGGGTCGGTCACAAATAGTGAGCAAGCGGCAGCGCAGAGGCAGTCCGCCAGTCGGAGGAAGTCATGCAGTGAGTTGACACAGAGGAAAAATAATAATTTTAAAATAAGGAAGAAGGGAGATGCGATGGGGGATGGGGGGGGGCGGACGGAGTGGAATGGAATGGAAGGAGATTCGGAGACGATGGGGGTTTGGGGGAGACGACAGGCACAAGAAGCTGGCGAGATTATGCGAAGTGAAAATTAACGTCTGATCTGGGCCACTTGGTCGTCTTCGGAAAGAAAAAGGTTAATTTCTGATTGTGATCATTATGTTTCAACCATTAGCTATTTTCAATTACTGAATCTTCGGGGTTTGTCCAGTTGTTGTTTTCCCTCGGTTTGACTCCCATTCGGTCAGCCATGGAGCTCAGGTCCGACTAATTATCATTTTTCCCTTCCTCCGGGAATCCAACCCGCTTCGTCTATACTCTCTCTCACCCATAAAGCCATCAAAGCCACCCGTTAGATCAATCGACCTTCTTATCTTATAAGAATGGATAGGGCTTGAGGGAGAAGCTTCAAAGTTCAAACCTTGTGCTGATCCTCGGACAGCCACCCCCACATCCATGATATCCACTTGGGAACCCTTCAACTCTCCTCAAAAGGGCAGATACCATATGCTATATGTGGGTGATCAGGGACTTATTACTCCGTACTGGTATTTTATTTGTGCTTTGGATGAGTTCGCCTTTTGAGAGTGTTGTCATTCCCCCAGATGTTGATAAATAAAGGAGCATTGCCCCATTGGTCTTTCATCATGAAGTACGTCTCCGATTTATCGATATGATACATGGTGTGGCGCATCATACATTTCACCTACCTATGATCCTGTCTTACCTTTTTCTTTTCTTTGGTTCTCTGTCTTTCTGTCTAGCTCGGCCTTGTAATAGACTGACTTGAAAGAAACTTCCACGGTCGAGTCTGTCTTAGCTAGCTTCAAGGATCTGGGGTGTAGAAGCTCCTTGAGCCTTTTCTATCCTTCTTCAGAGTTTTATCATCAGCGATGTCCACCGGGATCTTTATGTGGGGGGACACTGTTAAAATTCTTGACTGGATAATTGGTCGAACTTGGAGTGAAGATAGCCAACTACTAGTACAGCGCCTCAAGAGTAAACACTAAGTAGAGGTAGCCCCTGGTAGTTCATACTTTAAAATACTTTGAATTAAGGCTTGACCTGACAGTACAGGGCACAAAAACCTTGACATATATTTAAGTGCTGTAAGAATAAGTTTATTGCCCATGTCGATGAAAATGCCAAAGTTCACAGATGGCCCTTTTTCTTTTCTTCATGGAATAGTAGCTTTGGGAAAACCCAGACGGTTAACCGCCCTGGTGCCTGTAAGATTCATTACAATTTTGAATAACCTTCAACTCGACTTTCTGACTTCTCACTGATTATCTCGGCGAGGTCACCATTTGAACCCCCACACGTGGTTTTAACCGCCGACACAGCAGTGGCATCAATTCCCCATAGTATACTGGGTGGTTGGTTATAAATAGTTCAGTCCCGACCCACACAGAAGTTGGAAACATTTTTCAAGCAAAATCAGCAGAGGTTTTGCCAGCCGTAATTTCCCCGGATTCGTATGTGATAGATATTATCTAGACACTTGGAGAGGGTTATAGATGGTCAAACCCTTTTCCGGCCGAGGCGGGTTCCAATCATGAGGCGGAGGGGCTGGCTGCTTGTTCTCCCGTAAACCGGAATGATATGATACCAATCACCCCGCTTATCCGATAGATCTCGGGAGGAAGTAATTTCGATGTGGCCGAATGGGGGGAAACAAAAGGAAACTTATCCGATACCCTGACATTTCGGGGCTTTTTTCTCAAGACTTGGGGAGGCCAATGTCGGCAATCCGGCTGAATACGGCGGAAGAACTCCGACGTGGGGGCAACAATGAATAATTAATTTCCATATAAGAAGACGCAACCCGGGTTTCGTCTTCCTCGACGGAGTAAACTCTTCTTATTTTCTTTCTGCATACCTTGCAAGTGAACCCGTAGCTGTTATAACCTGGTTCTATTCGGAATTCATTACCATGGCTAAGATCAAGACCATTGAATACTTCCGCGTCCTTCCCCGATGGTTGTTCGTCAAGATCGTCGATGAGGACGGGAACTATGGCTGGGGCGAGAGTACCCTTGAAGGGCACACAGAGGCGATCGAGGGCTCCCTGAACGAATTGATCAGGCGATTCCAAGGTTATGAAGCAGAGTATGTTTTGCCCCCCGTCCTTCGCCTGCGATCCGCTCCATGGAATCCGCGCCTCTTTCCTGGGCCAACTTTGTGCCAGCTAACCGACCCGCTAAAATAGTGACATCGAACACATCTGGCAAATGGCGTGGCGTCTCGGTTTCTATCGTGGCGGCCCTGTCTTCATGTCCGCTATTTCAGGTATCGACATTGCCCTTTGGGATCTGAAGGGCCGCCGGCTCGGCGTACCGATCTACCAGTTCTTGGGCGGAAAAGTCCGTCATAAGCTCTCCGTATACGCCTGGATTGGCGGCGACCGACCAGACGAGGTTGAGGCCGCGGGCAAAGCTCGCCTGGAGCAAGGCTTCAAAGCCATCAAGATGAATGCTACGGAAGACGTCAATTGGCTAGATTCGCCTAGCGTGCTGGACTCTAGCGTCGAACGCCTGAAGACCGTTAAGGCGCTGGGTCTTGATGCTGCCCTGGATTTCCATGGTCGTCTCCACAAGCCAATGGCGAAGCAGCTAGCCAAGGCCCTTGAACCTCATCGTCCACTTTTCCTTGAAGAGCCACTACTGTCCGAACACCCAGAAGGTATCAAACAGCTTTCCGACCAGGTTTCTTGTCCCATTGCGCTGGGTGAACGTCTGTACAGTCGTTGGGATGTGAAGCGATTCCTCGAAGACGGGAGTGTAGATGTTCTTCAGCCTGATATCAGTCACTGTGGTGGCATATCCGAGCTGCGCCGTATTGCTTCCATGGCCGAAACATACGATGTTGCCATTGCGCCACATTGTCCCCTAGGCCCGATTGCCCTTGCCGCTTGCATGCAGGTCGATCTGGCGACCCCGAACTTTGTCATCCAGGAGATGAGCCTAGGGATCCATTATAACACGGAAGCTGGGGAGTATGATATCACAAGCTATGTCAAGGATCCTAAGGTGTTTGATGTTAAGGATGGCTATGTCGATGCTCTCACAGCCCCTGGCCTTGGAATTGAGGTGGATGAGGAGGTTGTACGTCGTGTGGCACAGAAGACTGTGCCGTGGGACTGCAAGGAGTTCTTCGGCCCAGATGGGGGTATCCGAGAATGGTAGTGGATTAGCAAATTTCATGAGTGACGACTCTTTTCTTTCCTATGCATTTCTGGGCTTGGGTTTGTTCTCTCTAGCATAGCGGATTGGGTGTGTAGGACAGTATCGCAAATAATCGACAGATGATATGGTATTGGTTGCAACCGAGAAAAAAAGAGAGCAAACATACCCAAAGTACTGCCGTTATTTCTCTCTTAGATATCGAAGTTGACTCTACTCCTACTAAAAGTTCTAGTTTGATTTAATTATAGCCGAAAAGCGTGGCGATTGATATACCCATTTAAACCGCTTTAGTCTCCCGAGCACAATTGCATTCATCGGCCCGCCTCAAGCAACTAAAGATCATATTCCAAAATGAGTCTAGATCCACGCTTCGAGGTATCGCAACCCCAACAGGGGTACACTCGACCAGAGAGCGGCCTAGCTGTCCTACAACGGCGATGTCTGTCCCATGTAGGCCGTCAGTAACAACAGTCACAGCAAATCGCTCTCCATTGCGGTCGTCAAATTGGAGAACTTGATCAGGGTGCTTATTTGCAAATAGCGGATTTAGCGACGATAGCACAACGGCCACTGCTAATGGGTCATGCAACGGTGGGCCGGTTGTCAAGCCGAATTCCGTTTCATAGGTTGAGGCAAAGAACATTAACAGCTCGTATAACATTTGCCGAAGGACAGTTGGGGGTGCTAAAGGGTTATCATCTCCACGCAATATGCGGTCTTGTACATTACGTGACGCGAGAACCTGGTGGGTCAAATCGAGCGTTATCAGAGTTGTTTTATGCGCGAGGGTTGGATTGCTGAAAATTGATTGAGATGCCTCGGGATCGCACTATTGTTTTTTGGTGGGGAGGGGGTTTATCCAGTTAGAAAGATCGTACAATGGTGCGGTTGACAGATACGGCCAATCGGGGAATATGGGGCACATACATATATGTTGAATTCTGCCAGCGGGGTGACATTTCCAATTCTGTTTTCTCCCCCATCCAAATTGCTGATAGGAGCGTCTGTGAACCCACTACCAACCCCTCCACCCATGATGCTCAAACCTTGGATATGGGCTGCCACCTCAGGGAAGGTTGCAAATAACAAAGCGATATTGGTTAGTGCACCAGTCGCTATGACCCAGGGTGTGCCCTTGGGTTGTGCCATGAGCGCATCCCTCATTGCAAGGATAGGATTTTTATCAGTGATTGGGGCTTTCGAGGCTTTTGGCAATAGTTCGGTCCCGTCGATCCCGGAATCGCCTAGGATATATGAGGGGAATTAGTACCACCAACACTGATGCCTTTTGATTGTCAAACAATACCGACCATGGATATTTGGAGCATGTACGGCGGGTCTACAAAATGGCTTTTTGCTTCCTGGATAGACCGGTATATTTGGTTTCCCGATTGCTTCTAGAACCCTCGTTGCGTTGATCGTTGTATTTTCTAGAGAGGCATTCCCATGGATCGTTGTGATACCTAGGAGGTGTAAAGAGGGATGATGTGCTGCAAGCAAAATCGCAAAAGCATCCTGTATACGAGGTTGTACATATGATAAGGACGGGGATGCGATTTTAAAAGGGGAGTTGGTTTGGGGTTTCGGTCGTACTTACGTCGTGGCCTGAGACATCTGTTAGTTTATTGATGAGAGATTCGAGTTGGTAGATAGGCAGCATCGGGGACGGTTTGCAGACCAGGATCACAATCCAACCACAATGGGGTTGGCAAGTTCATTTCAGAGCCCATAGCACCTCTATATCTAGTCTGATCGTTTCTTATTCTAGCTGTGTAGGTGTTATAGCGGAGAATATGAACGAGTGAGGAACCCCCCGCCCAATTCAATTGTTAGCGTCTTGCTGGGCTTCTGATAATGCTTATCGCGCCCAGGTCCTTCAGCCCTAAGCCCTACATTCCAAATAAGGAAGTTCCGTATCTTGCACCTGCTCCAGCAACTCGTCATTGCCCTGTTTCCCCAGAGTCTTCGTCGCAGCGCCGTCGTGCCAGGCAATTCATATACCTTGGATTTATTTGATACACTGCTCAAGATTCTGTGATGAAATGACAACCGATCCTCCTCGTTCGGGCCTCCATCCTCTTTCACAACTCAAAGCTGGTCCAACCACATCCAGCTTCAACTCCACCGCAACCCCGACCTCCCCGACAGCACAGCCGACGTCTCAGCTCTCCCATCGCCCTCAACTATCAAAAAACCCCAGTCGCGATGAACAAGCTAATGCGACCAGCGAGAAGGCTACAATCGCCTTGATTAGGCGCGTGTTATGCGCTCAATCAGGGGGCTATAGTGGCCCGGCTTCTTACCTGCCAGAGGAGCTCTTACCTCCGCTTACCAGCTCCAATGATGTGGATCGTCAGCTCTATGCTCTTATTGCAATTATTATTAAGGAGTTTGTTTCCTCTTGGTATTCAAAGGTAACATCGGACCAAAACCTCATCAATGAAGCACTGCAAGTCATCGCCCACTGCACCCGAGCGCTTGAGGAAAGACTTCGCGATACAGATGTCGCACAGCTCATCCTGGATGAACTGCCCGCACTAGTAGAGACACATATTACTTGTAAGTTTTTGTCGTCATAGCTTGTCTTATCCCGAGGACTTGTTAGAGTGTCTGATCTTAGCTGACTATGGTCTATCGTCTATTGATTTAGCGTACCGTTTAGCAAAAGAGCAGTCTAATCTATCTGGATTTTCTCCCTCTTCTCGCGAGATATATCATGCTTTGAACCCACATCCCGGCCTGTCACCTGTCCCAGATCCTTCTGATGCTCAGACAGTCGCCCAACAGCGCGAAAATGAAACTATATATCGGCAACTTTTAGTGCACGGGGTGTTGACTATTCTTCTTCCGACTGAGGATCTTGAGAATTCATGCTTGCGGACTCTGGTGGGGGATATTCTTGCCGACCTTGTTCTCGGGAACGAGGTTAGCGGGAAGGTGTGTAAAGGCTGGTTTCTGTGGGAGAGTATGACAAAAGGGCTTGATATACTCTCGTCCCGTGATCCTGGCAACGGGAGTGGTGGGGCCGCAACGGAGCCTTCACATACGAGTCGGTTACATATATTTGGCTTGATATCGCCGACTGAGGGCCAAAATGGTGGTCACTCATCATCTCAACCCCAATCATTGGTCTCCTACTGGATTTGGCACATCCTTCAATATGGTTATCTGGTGTGTGTGACGTTATGGTTCTTAGTGGTTGGTTTGTTTCGAGTTGCAACTACACCAGGGGTCACTGTGATTTCGACTTCGAGTTTTCAGGCCGACATTACTAGCAAGATGCCCGCTACTTGCTTCCCCATTGGGAAGCGCCCCGTGCTCGATTATCGACTCTATGGTATGCTTTTACAGCTGTTGGATATTCCCCGGCGGATGCCATGGCTTGGGGGACTTCTTGCACTCTTCCAATACTTGATTTTGGCGGGACCAGGCAAGCTGGGCGACTCAGGTAGCGTCCTTGATAGGTAAGTCGCACTTTTGATTTGGAATCCTTAAACTCTTTTCTTCCCGTTCCCCCCACTTCACCAGCCCTCCATATGGCCCGAACCGTTTTTCAGCAAGAGGGTTGAAGGAAACCTTTGGGGGCGTGAGCTCCTTGACTATGAAGAAGTGGGATGGTTGGATCTCCGAACGATGATCTACAATGGCGCTGGCGACTTTCCTCTCCGTCAGACCATTTCGAGCGATTTATTGGAAGTCCATCGAAGACCAGTCGAACGTCAGTGCAGCAGATTTACATTGCTCGCATGCTGCATTGATCACTTGATCTGCTGGTGGATGCACTGCCCATCCTTCGCAATCTCCAATGAGTAGCTCTGATTCGCTCATGCATCTCGTACCACACATTACAAGCGGTTACCGACATATACGGTTATTTTACCGTGTTCGTATTGTCATTACCACTGTGGATCTTGTGAATCGGACCCCTGACCACTTGTTCGGAATCATTTCTCGATTTGTGCCTTGAAATTCGTTGCATCGTCGCTCCGGCTTTTTAGCCTCTCTCGATTTGAGGAGACTTCGGCACTGTCTTCCTACTCCTCTCCCGATTGGCTGTGCTCCTCGCCAACCAAACTCAGATTTGGATGTTACTTGAGCTTTATCCATTGATTGCTGTGGGTAGCTTCACGGCCCTTTCCGTCCCGCTCTTGCTCAACTCCAGTCCCGCCCGTCCATCTCCGAGCGAGTGACCAAGGCCAACCCCCCATATTTTTTCAGCCAAAAAAGCAAAGGGAAAGGTAAAATTAACGCACGGGCCAATCATCTCATCATGGATCTCTTTTTTTATTGGATTTGCTGCGCCCAAAAAATCAAATCAACGGAGGGGAAGCCAATCATTCTTTTGCGAGCCAAGGAAACGAAGCGCCTTTCGTCAGCGACGCTAAATGACAAGTCCCAAAATTAATCGTGACGATCTCAGAGAGTGGCTCGCGGGAAGAACGGTCTTAGCGAATTTGGAGATTTGCAAGGGTAGGGCGAAGCTCGTTTCGCCTGCTTTTCTTATTTTTTGAACCAATCAGCGAAATTCCTTCAGGTGCTTTTTTCGAATTCGAAATGCACACGAGGTCTCCATGACACCTCGTGTGTTCAGATACGGTTTCTAAGCTTATGATACGCCGCAAAAATTAAATGGTCACTTGGTGGCTTTTTTGACTGATGATGAATGCACCAAATCAAGGTTAATTCTTCCTGTGATTTGTTGTCATCTTCAACATTGTCGCCTTTTCAATTACATCAATAGCTGGCCCAAGCTTCTCTCTCCTGCCTAAATGAAGCGGGCCTGATTAACTCCACCCTGTTTGAGTTCTCCACGACGGTTAACCTTACTATAATTCTCGAATCGAAGGCGTTGATAAAAAGGAGGAGGAAGTTGGCAGTCATCCTCGCAGCGTTCATTCATAAGATGACAACAGCAACAACAATAATAAAAGAATGAAAGAGAGGATGAAAGCAAAAAGGAGATAGAGCTCAGTGACAAGGCTATCCCCTCACATTAAGATTACTTCTCTACACAGTCCTAATTGCCCACCCTGTCATTCCTTTTATTCTTGCATACCTCTGAACTCTTGATTCATACAAATCTCCCTGCCAAACTTTTTAAAAAAAAGGCTCTTTTGCCCTGTTTTACTAACTTTGTGTTTCCCCGCCCCGCTAGGTTCCTTCACGAAGTCATTGAAGACTATGTTCTGACCCCCACCTTATTACCCAATCTGCTTCTTGCATCCAGAGAGGCGCTTTTCCCACAAAATGCCCGCCCAAAGCCCGTGGCTAGTGTGACCCGCACTGGGGGTGCGACTCTGCTCCCATCTGTGCAGCAGCAACAACAGTCCTTGAGCACTGAGAGTCGTGTTGCTGAAATTACCCGCGTTAGTACAGCGAGGAGCAACGCCTCAATTCCTGTCATTGGGGACATGCCATTTCCTTTGTCGCCAGGCCGGCATCCTTCAGCGCTCGAGGTAGCCGCCGTCCGACGACAGTGTGCTATTGCACTTCTATCTCTGATTCCTCGTCCAATCGCGCGCCACGTGCTTGGTATATCAGCAAGTCGCCCCGGAAACAGTCCCGTCGATTTCCTTGAAAAGCTGGAAAGCCCCTCCAAACAAAACCTGGAATCCCTAGAATCTTCCAGTGCGGCAACGCCGGACTTACCTTCCCCAGCACCCGGATTGACCTTCGCGAACAAGGATACAGGAGATGAAGATTTGGAAAAGGGGGACGAAGAAGAAGCTCTTTTGCTCAAGACCATCGAGAACGATATTCTCGACTTGTTCGCCGATGATTACTGCAATAAGCATTTACTATATTCGATACTTGAGTCAATTCTGGGCAAAATTCTTCCTGAATTGTCGAGTCGTAGTGTCGTTGAGTTGATGGAAGAAAGAGGGGTCTCTTTGGTCCCTGGTTGACACTGACCTTAGTTCCGTTAGAGGGCAATTTTCAGCATGGCCCTCGTTGCTCTCCTCTAATCCTTAATTCCCCAGTTTCTTACATAATATAATAATGTTAATGATACCAAATCCCACGAAGTGAACATGTTTTTAGTTCATCACAAACACTATGAAATGATTATAAAACTGAATATACGTGGTGCATATGAAACCGTACTGGGTTTCGTTGAAAGAAATCGGATTACAAAGGTCATTATATATTTCGTGGGCTTTCCTCAGACTCGATGTGTAGGCGGACAATATCGGGTGTATTGGGAATATCAATTAATACAAACAAAGAGTAAGTTGGGAACAGCAGGGGAAAAAATAAACAAAGGATGTATACAGGAAAAAAGGTACCTAAGTGTTACAAAGTGAGATGACTGCCTAGGTAGAACGAGTCCTGGTAGGAAAAGGACCTGCAGGAGAAGTCACAGGAGGCATTGGCTCATGAACAAGCACAGCGGGGCTTGCGAGCGGATGAAGGTGCCCCTTCGTACCTGGCTGTCGAATTAGGAAGCCTGATTTAGAGGACAGACCTCAAGAGAAGAACAGAAAAATAAAAGAAATCAGGCGGGAAAAAGAAAAGAAAAATGGAAATGAAAATGACGCAAAAAATGCGGTGAGAAATCAGTATGGAATTGAGAAAAAGGGAAGATGGATTGGAATTAAGAAAAAGAAAACATTGATTCTGGAACCCCCCATATTGTTCTGCTGTTTTGCACCTGTCCAAAAACAAGTAAATATTGTATCGTATGGAGTTAAGAAAAAAAAGCGTATAAAAGAATGAATAAAGAGAACAGTGTAATAATATGACAATGCACCTTCGCGTGAGCGGTCTGGTTTAAGTAATGCATATCTGATAGGAGAAGGAAATTCAAGGGGGCGTCAGGAAAAAACCATGAAAAGTAAAAAAAAGAGAAAGAAAACCCGCCGATAATGCTCTCCTGAAAAAGAGAGCAGGAAAGGAAAACTAAATAAAGTAAAGAGCTTGAAGAAACAGGCCCCAACCGCAGTGGAGGACAGAAAATGGGCATTCTCGGGAGGACCTTGATTGCTCGTTCTCCATACCATCCATCATCTGTCAGAGGACCAAAGATGTTTCTTCTCGCAAGACCGCATATTTGAGGTTGCCCTCCCCAGTGTATCACCTAATTTCCCCACAAGCTCCAGTCCTTGGTATTGCTTAATGAAACAGGGAATCAACAAACATGACATGTAGTAAACAAGTAGCCCACCCAAAAACCAAAACCACAGAACAATCGAAACGAAAAAAAAAAAAAAAAATGCAAAGTTTATCCAATCCTGGATGATGCTTGGCGTCCTGTTTAAACGGACCTTAGCCAAGGGTATGAATGCTGCGTTTCTTTTGAATACGAGGCGGGTCATCATGCTCGTCGATTCGAGTAAGCCCTCCAGGAAGCGTAGGATGCTGGGATTTGGCCAACTCGAGTCTTTCCATTAACTTCCCGATAGTCACGTATTCCTGAGCTCCCAGTCCAGACGGCTGGTGCTCGAAATAATTCATGACCAACTCTAAAGCTTTCCGAGCCTCATCCTGTGTCGGTGACCCCGGTGAACTAATCGGAGAGACAGTTGTGGACTTTGAGAAGGACGGCGGGTAGATAGTTTTTGCTCTGATCTCTGGATTACTGCGGTTTCGCTTGATCGTGCTGGAAGACGTATCGATATTCAGAATACTTTTATAGTCTTGCTCGCCTCCGCGAGGCGATTCACCCATACCAGCTGAAAGCACCTGAAAAGTACCTTTAGAGCATAGCTGCTCTGAAGGTTCATCTGCTGTAATCGAGGTGGGGTCGACGGGGGCGAGAGGAAACGTCTGACTTCGGGGTCTGTTAGAATTACCATCCGTAGATGAATTCCGCGACTGACTAGTAGGAGTGAAAGGACTATCCGTCACAAAAGTGGAAGTAGGGCTCGTAACACCTGCGGATAGAGAAGAGGTGGTATCAAGAGAGGCAGTACTTTTGGAATGTACGTGTTGATACTCGGTTGCAATATCCGGAAGACCTTGGGGAATATCGCCTCTAATATTCTCTTGACTTTGGGCGGGTGATAGTGGTGATGGAGTGGCGAACCCGGTGGGCGACGTAGGCGAAAGTACGGTGGGTGACTGAACAGCAGATGCCAAGGTCGAATTGATGCTCAAGCGAGTTGGGCTCTCTGAATCACTCTTAGTCCCAAATGAGCCCTTTCGGGATTTTGCTCCTAAGAGACCATTCTTCTGCTTAAATTTTTCCAACCAGCTTGTGCTTAGCACTTTTTCTTTGCCGTCAGGGCTGCCACATGTGCTCGCAAAAAAAAGGGCTTTTTCTTTTATCATTTCATCACTTAAAGGATAACCATGCCTCTGGTAATTCCTTACCCAGTTGGATAGAGCCTTTTCGATGTCCGGGACTCTTCCTTTGGTCCGTTTGATTGGGGATCGGCTCCCATCATCAGGATTAAGATACTTCTCCTTTTGGCGTAGGACCTTAGAGACAGTACTTCAGAAAGCGTTAGGGAAACCTTGCCAGATACATCGGAAAACAACGCCTCGGTGGGGAGAATTTACCTTCGTTCCACTCCAAAAAGTGCTATTTTCTTCGCCATTAGCCTTGCTTTGTTTGCCTATCAGGAAATTCTAGAAGTATTACCTCCAATATCTGTTTGCTTAGCAGTCTTATTCTCTTCGTGATACAGGCACATTCGCCGCCGATCCTCGTCTGTAAGCGTCCTCCGCGGTGTTGAGCTACTCGCAGATGATTTCCTAGGTGGCGGAACAGGCGCGACTGGTGACACAGAAGGAGCGATCGGGACCGGGGCCATTACAGGCTCCGGGGGGAATGGCGGCTGGGTTGTTGTGAGCATACTCGGCCATGTGCTTGAGGGCACTGTCAATGGCAGTGATGCATAAGGTGGTGGTATCGTCACGCCGTAGGCAGGGTCTAACGGCATGACACCATATCCAAATCCATTGTAGTCCATTGGGGGCGACTGTTGGGAAGGCTGGGACGGATTGAATCCACCCATATCCACCCAAGCAGATTGCGCGAAGTCATGGTCTTGCGCATGAGAGGTCTCTGCATCCATGACCGCAAATTTTGGGAATAGAGTGAAACAGGGGCGCAAAGAGGCAAAGGGGATGGTGGGGAGGAGGCAGTATAATGAGGATGATCCGCGAAGCTGGAACAACTGGCAACGAGGCGTGTTGCCTATCGGACCACTGGAAGATTTAAAGACGAAAGGTGAGGGGAAATGGGTTGATAGGTAGGTAGAAAAAAAAAGCAAAGAGATAAAACCGGTAAAGGAGGGACACTCTAAAGCCAAGACAAGTAAAAACCAAGCAGATGCATATTCGATATTGAAAAGTGAAGCGACATGCGATTACGGAAGCGATGGGCAAGCATGTACTGGTTCCAGAAGCATGACACAATCCCGCGAGGGTAAATTCTTTCAACGCCTGTATCCCTGAAAGCTAACCAGAGCTATCCAAAGCGATATGTATGCATACAAGAACTGCTGTGTACAGGGAAGAGAGAAGAATAGACGGAGACGGGTTGCAAATGCGTGTAAGGCATGGGCGGAGTTTAAAAAAGGGTCAGGCCAGGGCGCAGGCACAGGGACGATCAGCAAGAAGCAGCGAGTAGTAAATAAAAACGATTATGGGGGAGTAGGGGCAGGTGAGGACGATAGATGTATACTACTCCTAACTTGTCGAAGTGTTGGATGGACGATGTTCTGCACCGTCAGTGGTTGGCGGGGGGTACCTACCCCGGTTCATCGTGACAAGCAGTATTTCGACTTTTCTTCTCTTTTTTAATTTAATGTTTTTTCTTTTCTTTTTTTTTTTTCTTTTCGTTTTGACTTTTTTTGACTTTTTTTCTGGGCAATGACCAGGGCAGGATTCGACAGCCTTGACGACAGGAAATGACCAAAATTTTACAGACACGAGCAACAGCTTCAATGGAGCGAACAGGGTCAAACGAAGGCACATCTGCACGGCGATTGGGCAGCCG
Source organism: Aspergillus diversus (assembly GCA_027569885.1). Taxonomy (NCBI): domain Eukaryota; kingdom Fungi; phylum Ascomycota; class Eurotiomycetes; order Eurotiales; family Aspergillaceae; genus Aspergillus; species Aspergillus diversus. Next base: position 249,191 of record JAPDKZ010000028.1, read on the forward strand.
GAAGGAAGGAAAAGAAGAAAAATAATAATATCCAGAAAAAATGGTGGGGGGAAATGCACTTCATTGGCTGTACGCCAGATTGAAAAACAGGGATCTGAATTCGGGCCCAAATACCACTAATCAGTAAAGTCTCGTACAATGTTGTGTCAGAGTATTGTATCAAACAAATGATGTTCCTTCAGTGGGCTAACGCGGTTGGGAATAGTATCAATCTGGGAGGAGAGCTTGATGAAGTTCTGATGGAAAAAATATTTTCGACTGCGGAGATTCTGGGATGTTACACCGAAGTTCATGGAGACGAATGACAATCGCATGCTCCTCCGGAGTCTGGCAAGAACCTAGTCGCCTAGGCAGGAAGTGCGGAAAGGCTTGCAATGGTTAAAGCTACCGATCCTCGGTGGAGTTACAACCCAAAAAAAAAAGAGCCTGGATAAAGAAAGAGTGAAGAAAGTAAAAAAAAAGGCATGACAACAAAGAAAGAGATAAAAAATCATAATCTGAATTATAATAAATAAGTAAAATAATAGAGACAAGAAAGCAATTCTCTTTTAATTTATTCTCTTTACTGATCTTTTCTTTCTCTTAAATCAAGATTACATATTCTAATGTTCCTCGATATTTATTTTATTAAATACCAGATTTTATTTATTTATTTTTATTTATTTTCATTTCAGGTTTTGTTTTTTTTTACTTTGCGCATTTCCCGCACTTGCTGTCATTACTTAATTTCTCCGCCCTGTATGACAGAATTCCTCGAGGCGGCATCCCTCAAGGGCCTCCACATCTCAAAGTAAGCGGAAGATCCAAGCTCACATTAAGGTGAATCATGTATCGATAATCCTCGGTCGAAAATCATGAGAGTTCACCTTCACCAAGCCAAGACTCGTCTGGATGTACGGGGAGCGGATCGAGAAACCGCTGAACCTAAAAAGGCGCACGACATCCGTGTAGATTGAGTGACGAACTGGCCATTTCAAACTATCAGAGTTATCGCCTATCATCAAAGGAAGTCTAACGGTTTTTCCAAAAAGTAGGCCGGAGGATGATGAAACGATCACCGGTGCTCCGGAAATAAAATAAAATAAAAAAATCAACCATCATCAGAAAGAGGGGTCTTGTTCCCTCATTTGGTGCCGACAACATGTGAAGCTCGGTCGGCGGAGAGGAGATGGAAGGAGAAGAGCGGCAATTAACCAGAAGCACTCGATTTCACAAGTGGCTCTTGCAAATGATCTTGGGGGGTGGAAGGGAGGGGGTAAGAGGAGCAGGAGTCAAGAAGATCTTTATAAACAATCTGGAGTGATGAAGCCTCATTTGGTTGATCATCAACTAATCGATGCTGCAGTTTCGGGGTTGTCAGATTTTTGGAGAATGACCAGCTTCTCCATGATTCCTCAACGATATCGGCGAAGCTCCTGTGTCGGGGACCAAGAGCCCGGTTAGGATTAGCCCCCAATATCATGATAAATTACATTCACCCAGTTAGAGTCAAGAGAGCCAGATCTGCATGGTACTTTGGCATGAGAAAAAGGTCAGGAGACAGGATCAGCCAACCAGAAGCTCTAAATTGATTTCAATTTTCTTTCCCGGACATGGGATGGGTAAGGACTGGAACAGATGTTTGCCCTATCACAATGAGCACAGACGGCATGGTTCGGCCTGAAAGGGTTGGTTCATCAGGTGGGTATCACTACTCAGTTAGCATGAGGTCTTAGGGAGCTAGGACCTCACGGTCCACAAGGCCCGCAGCGGTCCACTCCGGGCCGGCAACCTAAGCAATGCAAATCCTCGGGCAGAAGATAGTGAAAGCAAATACAGAGAGAGAAATAATGGCCTGAAGGAGGGAAAAGAGGCAAAGAGGGAACAAAATAAATAATAAAAAAAAATGATGATAATATGCATCAAAATGATAATGAAATTCTGGTCACAGTACTCACTGGGATGAAAAGGAGAAACCGAAAGAGAACAGCAAGTGTTATCAGCCATTATTTCATCACACCTCCTTTTCATCCGATGTACCTTGACTCCTGACTCAATAATTTCCAAGATATTCTCCAGGTCGGGGTCTGTTTGTTTCAAAGACAACGTGAACCTTTTCTGGCTGTGCATTGATGTGGGTGAGAGACTCGGACATCATCCACCTTGGACATGATACATAGGTAGTTTTCCAGATGTAAGACCGGGAATATGACATGTTCTCTGTATTCTTTTTTCTTCGTCAAAGTCAGTGTATCTTTTGATGAACAGCATGACTGATTCATGGACCAACCTTGCTAGGTATCATGGACTAACACAAAGGAGGGAATTCTCAGGACGGGACGGAAACGTGATCAGTATTGTTCCGCTCACCCATTTTCCTTGCTCGGATAACCATGAGCGATAGTTAACTATTGAGCTCTTTTGTAAATTACCTAATGTACCTAGTACTAGTTACTAGTACTAAGTAGTAGTATCCTGGAAGAACTTCTCATACCTCATGGAAGTACGAAGGAGACAGCCTGGAGGTCTTTGGCCCATCCAGTGATTGATTGGATGCCATACTGCCCAATCGACGGTATCATTTGCCGGTTCCGTCTTGCCTTGGGTAAGGTACGCTCCACGGGATGTATTGAAGGATGGCTATATTTACCTTTTTAGGAAGGACCCAGGATTCTAACTTACCTTAGGCCGTCATGTCTCAAGGGCTGACTAAGTTGAATTCGGACAGAACCGCCACCCACGGCAACTTCCTGATGGCAAGTGGTCCAAGTGGTCCAGCTCCGCATTTAAGCTGGGGAAATAAAATACATGAAGATAAAAGGTGCCCTGATGCTCAGGCCTTTTCGCGGCCTTTGTGGATGGTAACATTTTTGAAGAAATTGTTATTTTCCATCTTACTTACGGAGTAAATGAGCAATTGAGCATGACGGGAATAGGACAATCATTTCCTTATTTGGAGGAGTAATTCCTGCCAATCAACTCTCCAGAAGTCCAGATGGATTCGTAAAGCCGCTGATTATTTATTCTTGCGTGCTGGATACGAAGGAGGATCTCCAAAGATAGCGCGTGGCATGAACTAATTTTGACCAGCCAAAGGAGAACAAGATCGAGAAGGAAGACGACGAACCATGACACAAAGACGATCTCGGCTTTTCGAGTGGCCAGAATGGGTTCATTTTGCCCCTCAAATTCCAAGATTTTCCGTCAGTCAAAAGGTCAACCCAAAATGGAAGCACAAACATCCAAGAAGTCTGGTATGATCTTTAATGCGCTTTTTGATACTCTGTACCTTGTGTTGACAAACCCAATAATAAATTCCTGTCAGGTACATGCCAACAGAGAAAGTTAAAGAATTTCTCGGAGCTTAATATCTAGAATGCAGTATATTATTATGCTCCTTGCTGGGTTCCGAAAGAGCTTGCACCTTGGACGTTCAATGGTGCCGAGTGTTAATTAAGGGAAGCGTCGAGGCGAGGCCATTGTGGGGGAGTTTGTTGGGGTTTCTGCCATCATTCGCGTGCCTTTGCAAAAACGATGCCCAATCGAGTGGGTTCAAGGGGAAAAAAACAGCTAGTGAAGAGGGACCTGGCTCAATGGCTCTTCATCCCGAGATTATGACATCAGCCGATCAAGATACCATTGATCAGGCAGAAAAATCCCCTGCAGGTATGGAGCTGCATTGGACCAAGCTGAGATCTCAGATTAATGCGGAGATGAGTGTGTTCCAGATGGATCCTGTGTATGTCTTTGGACATGTATCACAACTTTCCAAGGCTTGAGGATTAAATAATTTCATGCTTATAATACTTTCTTCTCATTGTGTCAGAGTTCATTTCTCCCAGTGCTCTTCGATCGCTTGCCATTGGAGTTCCCAGAATGAACAGAGAAGAGGAACCCAAGCTCGATGTGTGGTTGGATCGAAGGATCCGCGACATCCAGAGCGAGAATGGCAAAGGATTTTCGTGCGTTAGACAGACACGGCCACAATCCTATCACCGAGAAATCCTCCTCCACCACGGGATCAATTCAGGAAAATAAGAATCCAGACCTCCACCAGTGGTCAGCATTCATTTATTCTCAGGCCGCAAATGACCAAAACTTTTTTTGCTCGAAGAAATAATGAGCTCCGGACTCCGGAGTCTCTCAACTAAGTTTTCTTTTCTTTTTCTCCCCCGAAACGCCAATATCTACAAAGAATTGTCCATTGGGACATTGTCAATCTCATCGCAAAAAGTTAAAAAAGCCCACTATAATTTGAACGAGTTCATGATTCCCTTGCATCAAGGAGGGGCCAAAAACGTAGGCTATTGCCGAGTTAATGATCATCGTCATCTCTCCACATAGCGGCTGCTCTAAATCCGTCCTTGTCCTTCCCGTTGTCCTCTCGAAACGCCAACTCCCAGCTACAGAATCGGGAAAGAAATATCCACAATTACCTGAAGGGGTGGTTGGAATGGCATTATTGGGTAGAGAGCTGTTCTTCATGGCGAAATGAACAGGGGCAAATAGGAAAGCAAAAAAAAAACCGAAGTGTTTGATCATAGTATCTAATTATCAGGACTGAGGCAACCAGCCTGAACACGAGGAATTCCTTGATAACTCGAAAAGATAGAGATCAAGAGAGATGGGAGCAAAGAATAATGATAATTACCAAACTGATAACAATGATAACTAACTTGCAAAGGTTCGAAGAAGGTGTCTTGCTTCACCTTTAATTTTTAAACGAAGGTTTCTTCCAGCCCGTTCCCGCGCAGACCGCTTCTTATTATAACTACCACTAGCCACAGTGACCTTTTTTCGTTTTTTATTTCTTTCGGAATTTCTGAAAAAAGGAAAAGACCGTCCGAGGAAAAGTCACGAGGATACTTATCATGATATTCACCATGAAACGATATGGGCCATGGCTCATTGGATATGTGCCACCCTAAAATCGATTTAATTCAGGAATAATAATAATTAAAGTCTTATAATATAGTTAAACCATGCTCATCTGTCATCTTCTTGGCAGGGCAAACAATTACCCTGTCGAGTAAACGCGGACAAAAAGAATAATCGCAGCTTCTTTTTGGCCTGACATCGAACCAAGGGACCAGGGTGATCTAAACTTGTCCAGTTCTCTGCCCATCCAAGGTACTTTTGTACTTGACCAAGAAAGGCTAGTAGTAGTCGCCGCGCCCGCCTCGTCTTGTCATGGGAGAATGATGAATTCCCTTAATACGGAGTCGCCGTCATAATTACCCCTCCCTTGGACTATACGGTAATAAAATACAGTAGAGTCCACTCTATTACTCCTCGTAGTACTCGTACGACATCTGATATCGAAGTAGCAAATGAGAAAAAGCATCAAAAATATGCACTCTGAGTACATACGTCAAAATCAAAAAAAAAAAAAAAAAAAAAAAATTAGGACCAGAAAGAACTCTTTTTAGCCAATAGGTTCAAATTATGACTCGAATTTTCTTTCTTTCCCCCTTCTTGCCATCCTTTGTACCCCGGACCCTGTTTAAACCTGCAGATGCATAATTAGTTGCAGAAGTTCTATGTACCACGAATTGAAAATATTAAAATTGTGCATGGGGTGCATACTCTGGACATTGCTTAATCCAGACATAACTAAATAACTATATTACTTTGTTTCAGTGTGATATTGCTTGATATCAGGGAGGATCTTGGGAAGCTGGACAGTCTAGATCCTAAAAAAAAAAATAAAAAAAAAATAAACAAGTTGGCCGACCAAGCAGGGATATAAATGTTTCGTCCCCTTAGCCTCACTATATTTGTTTTCAGGATTCGTGGCCCATTTTAGCCGACCAGGGTCATGTGTTTTGCGCGCGCACTTATCTATCGGTTTTGCCTCGCACAAGATCGAGTCAGATCTCAACAAGGCAGATGCTGAAATGCTTCCCAGTTCATAATTAGTCTAAGTAACGTCAATACGAGACAAGATAAAGCATTGTTGCTCATAGCAGACAAATCTATATAGGAAAGAAAAAAGGGGCACAGGGTGCCTGTCTGAACCACGCTTGTGCCCGGATTCCAAATAGCTTTGTTCACTGTAATTTGTGCTTTGTCAATAATAATGAACCAAGTTCTGATTTGTACAAAGTCAAGGGGAGCGATCTCCTTCACATCACGAATTTCAAAATTCCCCCCACAAATCACACAAGAATTGGTGGACGCGCGCCATGTTGGCCGTTATTCATTTATTTATTTTATTAATCTGGGGCCAAAGCGAGAGTCATGTAAAGAACCAGGGCTGGCGCCGAAGGCTATTATTGATGGACGGCTTTCAGCCTTGACATGCATTGACTTCTTCCGCGAGCCTGGACCTTGATCTAGAACTTCGCCTCCTCTTTGGGAAATCTGGATTTCGAGCGAACAGTTCAAATTCCTCAAACTAAAATTGATATATATCACTGAAAACTTATTTCTATAAAAATTGAAAAAAATAAGAGCAGGGCTGTGCTCGCAGCCCTGATCAACAAATCTTCACCCCTTCGGAGTTATCAATTTCAGACTCCAATATCGCCTGTTGACCTCTCAACACAGGACTTTAGAAGGGTTGCGCATCACGTCGGGTACCAGTCAAAAGCGGGCTAAAGCCACGGCGCAGGCACCCCAAAGCCAGCGATCGTGCAAAGAGCGGCAATTGGCAGCTTGCTGCCCGTGCGCGTATGCCCTCCCCCAATCAAACATCCCTTAGCATCTCACAGAAATTTGTCACAAGGGCTGGAGCTCTTGGACATAAAATCTTGAGCGAAGCACCCCTTGCACACAACCAGTCCACTTCCTCGAGCGCTATTCGTCGCGGGTTGTTCTGTTTTCAGGCGAACACTCTAGACTTGAGGTTTTTTAGTGCGTTCTACCGCTTGATAATGGAAACTATTTTGAGGCGGGTTAGCTCTTCTGATTGGGGCGATCCTTTATGAGATAACGCAAGGGTAGCTAACCAATATCTTCATCTGCGAGTTCGTGCGAGAGGCCAACACGTTGAGGTTGGTGCTTGACAGAGCGGCCATAGACAATGGCATGTTTAAACTGATCTTTAATTGTTCGGTGAATTTGGTTACACTAAGACTGCGTCAGCGGATTTCTAAATTTGCGAAACGAATACGAGATAAACAGGGCACATACGAAGTCTTCAATTGTGCAAGCATTGGATCTGAGCACAACTGGAGCAGAATAATCGGGAGCCTTTCCCTTAGGCTTTGTGTAAATTCGCCTGAGGTTGAGCTTTTCCCACATCATTTCCAAGAGTTCATCGATATTCCAACCATGTTCAGAGCTAATCGGACAGGCATTAGGTATCCGGTACAGAAGATCTAGCTCCTCGATCGTAATGGCATCGATCTTGTTCAAAGCGTAAACAACTGGGATGTATGCTCTGCTTTTGGCCTCAAGGACATCGATAAGATCATCAATTGTTGCATCGCATCTGATAGAAATATCCGCTGAAGAAATCTTATACTCATTCATCACTGCCCTGATCTCCTGTTTGAATTCAAAAATATTGAGTCAGTCATGAAACGTCAAGTAGAGATTCAATGGTGAATGTCGTACGTCATTATCGATATGTGTCAAAGGAACGGTACTTGTTATAGCAATCCCCCCCTTGTCCTTCTTTTTGAAAAGAATGTTGGGGGGCTGCTTGTTGATTCTGATTCCGAAACCCTCCAATTCGTTCTCAATCACTTTCTTGTCAACCAGGGGTTTGTTGACATCCAGAACAATAAAAATGAGGTGGCAGGTTTTAGCTACAGCAATGACCTGTCGTCCACGACCTTTGCCATCCTTGGCACCCTGGATGATACCAGGAAGATCCAGAATCTGAATTTTAGCACCGTTATACATCACCTGCCCGGGGACGGTTGTCAAGGTCGTGAACTCGTAAGCGGCCGCTGGAATAACTTCGGATCAGCATATCTTCGAACTCACTTTGCTTGTTTTATCTTACCCTCTGAATGCTGGCCAGTCAATTTGCTCATCAATGTACTCTTGCCAACGGAAGGGAAACCGATGAAGCCACTATTCCCGTTAACATCTCGTTTGGTTTGATAGAAGAACTGGGGAAGTACATACACACTAGCAACACCGGTGCGAGCAACGTCGAAGCCAGCTGAGTGGCTTTGGTCAATTCAAGTCAAATTTAAGCTGAGGGGAGGAACTGTCACTTACCACCGCCTCCACCGCCGCCGCCGGACGGAGTGAGAAGCTCTCGTTTTAACTTCGCGAGCTTTGCCTTCAGTTGCCCTGTAGCCGTACCGTTAATGCCCGGAGTTCGCTAATATGAATCTTCTAGTTATAGCCCTACCTAAATGGAAAGCCGTGGCCTTGTTTTTCTGAGTCCGAGCCATCTAGATTCTCCGTCAATATTTGGTCTTATGGGGATGTTATAGCAGGCTCGTCGCGAACCTCGTCCTCGATTTGTTTGATCTGCAGTGATATGATTCAAAATTAGTTTTTTGCTACCTTAAAAATTACTGTCGCGACACAGGCAATCTAACCTTTTCCACAGTCGTCGACATTTTGGCGATAGAAGACGAGTACTTCGTTTGACTTTGGTATGAGATTTAAGCCGTATAGGAAAAAGAAAAGTAGAAATCGGCCAACTGAAAGTTATCGGGCGCTAAAAAGACACTTCTGTGCTTCCGCCCCAACTTCTGGCCGAATATGCTGCGTTGAAAACCTAGGTGCTTGAGTTTTGTGAAGATAGCAGTCCAAATCAATCTTTGAAATTGTGGCTGCCACTTCATTCGTCGGTTCGCCAGGCGGAGAGCGATCACATGGCGGGGTTATGTCCTCAGGCATCAGCAAGGCTCTCACATTTATTGTCGGAAGTAGCGAGTCAGATCGCATACTTCCGACCCAGACTCCCGCAGGCATCATATTCGACCAAAGTGTCGCCAGAAGCTCAATGGATCCACGAATACATTAATAACTCACTATGACAGATTATTGATTGTCCACTTACTTTATGCCCTTATTATTTATCACAGGTCCTGAGATTAACTCCTGTTAGTTCCAGTTTCACAATTCGTCTTTTAAAGCAAGAGGCGGAATGCCATACCTGGAATCTCGGCCTGGGTCGCTTTCTGATTTAGGAGAGCACCCAGATAATGCTTTTGAACAGCTTGTCGAAGATCTCAGTACGGCCCTGGGCCCTAGCTCAGGTCTTGATTCCGATGATGTTAACCCGATGGCTATTCAACAATTGATGGAACTTTATACTTCCGACCAAAACCATTGGCTTCCGTTTGCTTTGGGTGACTCGAGAAAGTCGTACACAAGGAATCTTATTAACGAAGGAAACGGAAAGAGCAACCTGGTGAGACGCGCTCTTTATCCTTTCGTTCAGCTGAACGCAATGTGCAAAAAAAAAAAAAAGCCAAGGATTGGTTGACTAACGTTGTTTGCCCAGCTGATACTTGTTTGGAGTCCTGGGCGAGGCAGCCTTATTCACGACCATGCCAATTCCCACTGTGTCATGAAGGTATTATACTCTGTATAGCTGTCCCCGAGGTTTCCAGGATGTTAAAAACTCTAATGGCTCTCTCTTTTCTCGGTCAACTAGATCCTCAAGGGAACTCTCCAAGAAACTCTTTACACATGGCCAGATCAAGATAAAGTCAAAAAAGGCCAATTATCCCCTCTCCAAATTACTAGGGAGACGACATACGAGGAAAATCAGGTTACTTATATGTCTGATAAGGTACGTGTGATTACCCCCCTAGGTAATCGATGGTATAAGAAGCTGAGACCCTTGAAGCTCGGCCTCCATAAGATAAAAAACCCTGACCCTGATAACTGTGCCGTCTCCTTACATCGTACGTCCAACCTCCCAGTCGTGCATACTCTTAGAAACTCGGTATAGAATGGCATGATTATTGAGGGTTAGCCCCAAAACTAATTCTTCCTATCCAGTGTACACCCCTCCGAACGCCGCCACACATGGATGCTCTATTTTTGATGAGAAGTCTGGCAAGGCAAACCATATCAAGCAGTCCCACTTTTACTCTATACGAGGAGAACGGTGCTAAATCGGTGTATTCCTGGCCTCTCGGCAGTATCGCAATGCCCTTCTTCCGCTTTACATCCTTTAGCCAACATCCAATCCTTGATAACTTTACAGGCCTCCACATCTTTCATCCTTAACCCCTATTATTAGGTATAGTACCCTGAATTGGCCCTTAGTGGTTGATATACTAAGGCTTTTTCGAACCATTCTTAAAGCGATAGAACACAGCGGTTTTTTATCAATAGAGTTATGTACAGTTGTTATTTTTCTCATCATTGAAATGGGTTACTTTGCTCCTCAGCTATCAATACGCACAGCTAGACACTAGTTAAAGTAAAGCCCAGCAGGAGCAATTGGATTGGGGTTCAAACTCGTACCATAATGAATACCAATCGATATCGCTATCCTACTTCAAGAAGACATGACTAATGCTCTCAATTTAGGGAGATTCAGACAAGAAAACAGACGCACAGGAATAATGTACATACGTTGAAAAAGTATTGTAGATAGCGGGGAAAGGGAGAACAAGACCTAGGTAAGGCTCATGGGGCAAAAAGGGAATAATGTAAATATGAACATAAAAATGCTCCACATATCAGCTTGCATTACCGCCACTGCTATCAGGAATCAACTCCTCTCTCTCTCTCTGTCTCTCTCAAAGCTTTCGTAAGATGCTCAAAAATCAAATCTGGATTCTCCAGGGCTTCGGACTGGCGCCGCCGAAGGTCCTCGAGGCGGGCTGACGGATTCTGTAAATTTCCAGTATAAGTACGTCGCTCGAATGAGGTGTAAAAACACATCAACCGTGACACCCACCCAATCCTCCTGGTTTGGTACGCCTTCCGCGGCTGGCAATTCGTCCACGTTGTACTCTTCTCCCTGAGCCTTTGCGGCAGGTGGTGGCCTCCTTATGGGCATGGGCGTCACAGGGAGACTGGGACGTTCGATTTCGCTCGGGAAATCAGTAACCCGGACACCAGATTTTGTGGGCGAGGTTTGGTGGTGGGGAGCGCCCTTCTGGGGGCCAGCGGCACCTGAGATGACCTGGACACGTCCCTTGCGGGATTGCTGGATAGTCTGGATGTACTGCTGGATTTCGGGCACTTCATCCCATGCGTTGGACCGGGAATAGGCCTCCCATGACTCACTTGGGACCCACGAATCACTTGGGGCGTCGGAAGTCCACGATGTCATCAGTGATGACATGGACGTCCCGGATTCTTCCTTCGTAGATTCGAGAGACGGCCTTCGATACACGGGTGAGAGAGGAGGTTGAGAGTTATCCGGAAAGACTCGCGTTGGCTTTGGCGCATGCATTTCCCAAGGAAACAACTGTGAGATTTTCTGCGGCTCTGGTCTGGTGGACGGGACTTCATAGTACATGTTCTTGGGGGCTTCCGGGTAGGAGGCTGGAGGCTGGAAAAGTTGGTTATCCTCTGACATGGTGTAAGTTCTCGTCTCCAGTCCAATTCCTTCAGGCTTTGAATTCAACGGAGGTGGTTCCCTATGACCTGTGAGCAAACGGAAATACCCTCAACAGCTCAGCCAAACCCACCGAGATGCGTCCCATTCTGACTTGGGGGGTTCAAACGAGGGTTGAACTTCATGTACTGGTGGATGGGGATTTTGAGGTGATAGTCTTTGAATTTCGATATCTTCGGTTCTAGAATTTGGTGATTGCTGGTAGTCATGGGAGTCGGCAGGGACCGGAGAGATCGGAGGAACTATTGACGAACGGACATCTTGCATCAAGTAGGATTGCTCAACCGCACACGTATTGGGTTGATAGGGCGATATGTACACCTTCGTATACTCTTCTCCACGTACGTATTGCGGGACAGCGCTTACAGAGAGGCTTTCCAGGCTTTTATTTTCATAATACTCTGCCTGGCTTCCTGTGGGTTGACAGGTTCCACTTAGGTCTATAGAGGTAATATCAGTGGGTTTATGAGGATGAGACGATTGTGTGGCTTCATGCGGGATGGTCTCATGCACATGATGTATTGGCTGTGATGCCGAAAGAAGGACCGGTGGTTCGTGATATTGTGATTGTTGCTCAGTTCCTGTTTTAAATGGTGGAACAGAAGGCTCTTCCATCTTCTGGCGCCAACCATCGTCCTGGGGAGGCTCCAATCGTCGTGTTTCCGTAGTTTTCTCTGCTGCCCGAGGAGCATGGGGGGTGATTGACTGGCCGCTCGGCCGATAAGTTTGGTCCTAGAAAATACCTTAGTATAATGCAAACCTGAATAATGCAAGGTTCCAACGTGAATCGAAGGAAACGGGAGCACGTATTATTCAAACTCACAGAAACTACTGGCCGATAATGGCGGTCGTAAATTGTCCACCACCTCCCAAGCAATTGGTTAAATGGAGAGTCGATCGGGGACACCTGTCTCGGCATGTTCCAAGGTTTTTGAGATCCAATGAAGTGGATCATACTAATTGTACTCTGAAAGTGTTTGTAGGCAGGGATATACTGGTAATTCGCACTAGGCGTGCAATTGTACGTAAAGCTCAGCCGATGCCAATTGCGAAAGTGCATGTTCAACAATCCCTGATCAGCCCCGTCAAAACTAATACCCCTCTCGGCAAGAGCCTTCAGAGCAAAATAGTCCTGTAGATTAGGCCGAAGGGCCATTACCCCGCTATTGAAGCAATCCGGCCACCCAACGTCTGGCGCAGCCGCGAAGTCTACTTCCAAATCGAAGAGTTCATCAGGGGCTCTGATGGCTACCACGTCGGAATCGATGTACACTATGCGTTTGAATTGCGTTTGCTTCCAGAGTTCAATTTTGGTAAATGTGGCTATTAAATCCGGGCGTTCCATCAACCAGAGATTCGCGGGGGTCTGGTTCGTCATTGGGTGCACCGGTATAAGCACATCGTATACTGTCTAGAGACCAACAACAGTCAGGAAACCGGTTCCGAAAACAAAAATACCTCCCCTATGGTAACAAGTGTAGAACGCGCACCTGAAGCTCATTGATTGTCGCTGGCTGCAGGTTGTCAGGTGTGTAGAGAGCAACCAGCTTGGCACGCGTTCCATTGTCACGTAATGAATGGGCAAGGACAACGGCACCTAGAAAATGGGAGGGTTGGTTTAGCCAAGGGGAATTGGGGGAGCCATTGGTAATTGGTAATTTACCAGGGAGATAGTTGTCGCTCAATAGAAGCTATATTTTGGTCAAAATGCTTTCAATGAGTCCAATGAGTTCCTGACAAAGCGTGGCACCTACAGTGCAATAGACGGCATCCCCCTGGGAAACCATTCCGGAGGTAATAGACAGCACGTAAACCACGGACAACCAGGCAGTGAAAGTCTTAGGGGGGGGGATTAAAGAAAGATATGAAGAATGAGAGAAATTCCGACGCAAATTAATTGTGGAGGAGAGATAAGAGAGGGAGGCACTGCGGACGTGAGGACGAGATTTTGCCTATGATCCCCTCACCTCACAAACGGGTAATGTTAGGGACGAACCCCGCCCGTCGCCACCAGCAGGGGTACAAGGTCCTGTGTTATGGGTTAGGATGATAGCTTCAACCAGAGCTGCATCGTGTCAGCAGACTAGTTAATTATCAGTCCCTAGATCTAGGAGTACTCTATTCCGATCATTAAAGCGGTCGCATTAAGAATGATTTCGAGAAGCAAGACTAGAAAGGTGGTAGCCCGAAATTGCGTATGAGTGGCCACGGCTGGATAATCTTCTTGTGTGTATGGATTGATGCTAGGCATGGAGCCCCTGGGTTTTCTCCGTTTAATGTTGAAACTCCAAACAGCTCAGGTGGACTCCGTACCCCCAAGGATATTGGTGTGAGCTGTTCGGGGCTTGACGAGCACAGAGGATGGGGAGCTTTTCCTGCTCCAGACCAGTCCGTGCTGCCAGAGCGCCCGCTTGGATCCCGCAACGGGCAGCCAAAAATAGCAAAGGCAGAGTCTGACATAGCATTATCGGCTTGAATATTATAATTTAGCGCGCAAATAATAGACAACTTTAATTAATTGCTAATTGACAGAATCCATTAATATCAATTGCTAAAACAATAAGCAGCGCCGAAAATTTTTACTGCCTTTCAAAATTAGCAATACCGAAAGATATACATGCAATTGGAAATACTCAACCCGAAAACAATGTTCAAGAGCTTGAACTGAGAGCAAAATTCCGTTTGCCAAACAGGTAACACAAATCCGAAGCTTCCGTTACAGGGTACAAAATTATCATAAACTGGCAACACAAGGGGGCAAAAAAAAGGAAGGGGGAAGGAGAATGATGGAGGGGGGTTAATGGGGAAATATTAGATAGGTTTCTTAAAAAGTCATTTCCTTATCATCGTAGTGGCCTCCGGATAACACGCTCGAACGACAGCCCCAATGTCCTCCTTTTCGCCCTTGATAGCCCATTCTACTGCTTTGATCAATGCGAGACGACTCTCTCTCTCGAGTGGAGTAAAGTGGCCGGATCGAGGAAGCTCAATGACCTGACTGCCACCGACCAGGTAATCCGAAATACCATTAAGGCATAACTGCGGGTTTAGAGCCGAGTCAGCCTTTCCCCAGATAATAGTTGCTCTGGCTTTCATTGCTCCAGTGGGTCCATCATCAAATAGGCCTGTTCCGCTATTGACTCGGTTGAATTCCACTCCTTTCGCAATCCTGTGGAGGCTGGTAATTGTGTCGATAGACTTTCGCCAGCGTGAGAGAGCGGTGCCATCTCGGTAATAACTCGCCATATCAAAAAAGTTAGAGCGGGCGCGCTCATTCCTCACTGGAGAAGGGTACGCTTCACCATCATCAGTTCGCGTCCAACCCTCTTCCACAGATGGGCCAAGTGTGCTTGCCATGCACTCTGCGGCATCTGCCGGTGAAAATTCCTGGTTGCCATATGACATCTTGTGAACCAACTTTAGAAATGAGTAATTTCCTCCAAAGCCAAGGTATCTCACTAAAGGTGAAGGAAGGTGCATCGCGAATATATACCCGGACAGCCAAATTTGTTGAAGGAGGGTTTTAAGTGGTTTGACTGCCTTGTAAAGCAACGAACGTGAGCGGATAGGTGATGACAAGAAGGTTCTGAACATCTTCAGCGAGGATGATAACAACCGCCGAATGTTCGAGACAACGAGGCTAATCTGGAACTTTGTGTGAGCAATGTCTTTCCTGATCAATACCCCGTTTCACACATATACATACAAGAGGACCGTTAGTCAAAATGAACCGATCGGCCAGCTGAGGAGCCTCCGCTGCAAGTCGCATCGAGAGAACACAACCCCAGTCATGCGCGACAATAATGGTTCTTTGTTGGCTTGTTTCTGTCTCGCTGTCGATTCCATACTTTGCTCGAACCGCGATTATAAACTCTGTCAAATTTTCCAACACTTTTGTTGCCGAATACCTCTCCAAGCTGTCACTGCCCCCATAGCCGGGCAGGTCGACAGCTACCACAGTAGCTGTGTGCTGAAGGGCGTCCGCGGTGAGAATACGACGCCATATCGCCCAGCTATCGGGGAAACCATGTAGGAAGATAACCAAAGGCTTGAGAGATTGGGTGGCGGTATTGTTATTAGAATCATTGCAAATGTAGTGGAATTTGAAGCCGTTTTTCAACGTAAGTATCTGGTGAGAAAATGTGGACCACTTTTTCGAGAGATTCCATAGCCGATTGCGTGCTGGGAGTAGTAAACTTTCCAATTAGCCAAAGTTCAATTATGCAACGCAGAACCGCGATACATGCCTAACTTCAACTCCAAGTTCTCCTTCTCTGAGCTCTTTCGGAAGAAGTAACCATTGGCCGTAGCTATTATCCCGTATACTACCAAAGTGAAAAGCCCATAACCAATTACAAATGCAGACTTCAGGAATGCGGCGGCGGCCATATCGTTTCAAGTTGCACGAATGACGGAACCCGTAAGTTCCGCCTAACTCCACCTGGTTTTTAAGGTCCGGAAAAAATGACGTTCAGGTGATCAAAGAGATTACTTCAGTATATAGGATTTTGAAGTGAAAGAGACTAAAAAAAAGTGGGGAGTAGAAGGTAGAGAACTTATATAGTGTGCAATATTCACACGTGAAGGTGCAAGTTGATACTAGGTAATCATGTTAGTTGTGGTTTTGGGAGGGCAGCATCATCATAGGCCAATAGCGCACTCGCTTGAGTCTGGTCAGGCCGACGAGTAAAATAATACAGGTAGGGGAGGGAGCTGGAAACCCCCGCCACTCCCGGCGCCCGGTCCATACAAAGAAACGCCTGAGACCCACCTCCTTGAGCTTTCGAAGTACGATCGAATTACCCTTCCATTCGCCGAATGAGTGCGATCTTAAAAAATATTGTGGATCTCAAATAACCCCCAAAAAATCTACTCCTTGTGTAGCCCATGGATAGTATAAAACCAAATAAGGAAAAACGCCGGGTTTCTATTTAATGCAGCATAGCCCATTGACCTGGGAAGCGTGCAAATGGGTATCAGTTCACGCTGTAAAGATACAAAAATCATAAAGAATTGCCAAGGACTCCAAGACTCCAGCAAATGGGTTAAAATATGGACAGACGGAACGCTTAAATGAATCCCAGGTTTTCTCGGTTGTCGTCAACTAAGCGCCCGTACCTGTTACAACTGCCATTAGCAACAAAAGTGGAAGCAGAATGCGTACAAACTTACTCTATTAATAGTCGGAAAAACCAAACCTCCATATCCTCTTTGCGTAAGGACTTTTGTGCCCATTCCTTCCCCTGGCGGGCTAGCTGGTGAGCGGCAATCTTACCCTCCTCTTCTGAAATGAAATATCTCATTGTCTCCACAAATTCGTTGCCCTTTAGGCTCAGTGGAACGTAATGGGCCCAGGGCTTAAGCCACTCATCATGCCATTCACGGAACATTGCGATCTTACAGACAAGGCTGTTGCTACGCAGGAAGGCATGGTACCGGCCACTGAAAGCATTACCATCGATATCGACCAAAAATTTGTAGGCCCAAGCATCCTGTTGGGCCGCCGCGTCCGTCACATTGAAATATTCTTTTTGCGCCCTGCAATCATCGGGGTCACACTGCCCGACATACGTAAACTGGATATCAAAAAAGTCGCGATAGTCCTGACGATTGACTTCTTTAGATCCCCATTCGCCGTCACTCTTTTGAACGAGAATCTTGGCTGTATCTAGGCCATTGACGTTGCCGACCATCAACTGTCGATGTTGGCGTCGCCAGCCACCAGCCCGCGAGTATCCACCAGTTGTCGAGCCTCTCCAGTACAGCCTATCAAGTTTCTCGTCCCAGTCATGATCCTTCTCATCCACATATGGTACCTTATTAGCCCAGTACCACGGGCTAGGAAAGAGAATGTCCTGGAAGCTAGACATTTTGCTTTGCGAGAACACTGGGAAGAGGTCATGTACCACCGCAAAGACATTTGGCCGGTCAAAAAACCCGTGCGTATACCTTAAGGAAGGCGTATTGCAGATATCAGAGAAAGCCGTGGTGTTATATACGAAGCCCAACACGCCACGAGAGTGCAAATCGACGTTGTCAGGTGCAGTTTCGTCAAGAGAACGAACCGGACTATCAACTGGGCAAGACGCTCGAGAAGTGGTCCATGTCTGCTGGTGAGAAAACCGATTAAATCGAGTTGTTCGAACTTCATCAATGCGGTCCCCTTTGTTCAGGTCCTCTGGTCGACTTGACCACCTATTAAGCGGAGCCTGGTTTCGAAATGCATTGGGAATCATTCGGTCTTTCGCAACCGTGATTAGTCTTTGCAGGTCTTCATTGGGCACAATAACTCGAGGCTCGTCATGGGCATTGAAAGCCAAGTCCATGTCAGGAAGGTATTGAACAAAGCCCTCTAGCATCCCAAGCATGGCCTGGCGCTGCCACTTTTGACCCTCACCACCCCCTTCTGCCAAGGATACTTTGCCATCTCGGATGAGAATCCCAAGGAGAGAGTTTTCGTAGCCAAGAGCCTCCCGAGCTCGTGCGCGAATTGTCTGCGGTGAGAAAGCCCAGAAGGGCAATAAAGAGTGGTATATTGTATCATACTCATCAATTAACTGGGATCCCTTGGATTGCGCAAATTTGAACCACTTATCGAAATGTGGCGGCGGATGCATGTTATAACGACGACGGTACTCTTTCACGGCATCGTTCAGGGTCTTTGATTGACCAGTGCGTAACCGGTCAAATTGCTGTTCTGCATCTTCGATAAGTGCAGCGATCGGGTGCACTCTTGTAGAGTACACATTTTGGCGATCGTGGGTATCTTCAACATGCAGTTCCAGGGAGGATGCGGGATGAGGAGAAGGCAAGGGAGCAACGTTCAGGGCAGAGTCGAGTTCTCCATTAGAGGAGATTGAGCCCCGAAGAAGAACAACCGAAAGACATACTAAGATGCCCGTTGCCAGCAAGACCACAAGACGAGGAGGGCGCATCCTGCCATTGAGGGACATTCATGCATTGGAAATCGAGAAGGGGCCGCCAATAATGAGGTTTCAATTGACCTGCCTCAAGTCATGCGTGAAAGCTTAATAGGATATAATTTGTGAGGGATATGAGAAATGAATTACCATGTGTGAGGGAGATGGCTGGGATGAAAAGTGTTCTTCCATAAAAATTGCAGCGTTTCCTTTGAGCAGCCGAAGAAACGCTGGTCGCACTACAAAAAATGGTAACTATAGTAATGGTAGCCGCGACACCAAACAACAACAACCCAAAACAGTGCCCCCCACGTGTGACGCCATGCCAAGAGCAGAACTCTAAATTGCAAACGAATGGCAATGGCTGCTTGAGGCTAGAGCTGAATGTCAATAATGGAGTCGAGGGGCCGGGATCAGCAAAAAAAATTTTATGGATATCTTGTTCCTATCCGTTTATAGTTAACTAGATGGCAATGGAATGAGGTAATTACGTGGGCAGGCTCAAAAAATCCATACATACATGCTCCAATGGCCACACTTGCCGCAACCATCATTCTCAAGCAGCGCTGAGTACTCCTTGCCAACAACCACATACCAACCAAATTACCTCCCCGTAAAGATGAAAAGAAATAAAAAAATTAACAGTAAAAAATGCTTTATTGGTTAAACTGAACTTTCGTTTCCCATCACCCCAGAAGCTCCCTGTTCCGAACAACCGACTTCTTTCCTGCAACCGGATTCAGTGAATGGTGCTCTTCCTGAGGGACCCAGCAGACCAGTACCCATACAAATGGTGCATTTTGCACTCCGGATATCTTTTTATAATATTACCTGGGCTCTTCTACACCGTAAGGTTGGAACTATAAAGTAGTATTTTACACACGATCTTGAAGTGTACCGTTTGTCAGGTGCGCATTATATATTCCTAAAGTTACTGCTTAAGTAGGATATAGATTTTCTTCTTCTCCAGAATTTACCAACAGATTATTAATACTTAATATACTATTCGACCGCAAAGGCAACTTAGCATGGGGCCAATCCTGATATCTCAACAATATTATCATGGATAAAAAAGAATCTTGGAATAGTGGTGGGCTTTACCCCTCGGAACGGAACGAACAAAACCAAAAATCAACCTACTGTGCTGTTAGCCAACAACATCCTAGGTTAACCAAAAACCCTACCAACGACTCTAAAACAAATATCTGAGCCTGGGCGACATGGAAATACGCCGCAAGCAACAAAGCCCCCACCAATGAGACGTGTGCAATGTAAAAGGATTGTCTTCTGGTTTTAACTGAACCCTTCCATAACCCGCCAGATGTACCCTTCGGCCGAACGAATGAGAGGATGAGTACAGCTGTAGTCACCGCAGTAATGCCCCATTGAACATCCAAGTCGAGGATACGCTTTGCGAACAAGGACCTGAAATCCGGATGAGTCGACTGCAGAAAAAATAGACAGTATAAGGTGGCATGTCCAGCGAGTAATGGAGAGATGACAACGCGCCCAAAGATACGGTGGTAGGGAGTCAATGCCGGTTGTGGGGCTGAGGTCAAGACAGACACCAAGGATGATGATCTTGACTTGGAGGTACTTATGTAGAGGGCGGGCGACATAAGAACCTGTAATGGCAGCTGGGAGAGACCAACGTGGCCCAAGGCCTTGGTCAAGTGCAAGTAATCTAATCCGGAGAATTAGCAAAACCTGGTTTTCTGGAGCATGCTTGCGTTGATTGGTGATAAGGCAGTTTATGTCACACATCGAGATAAATAAAATATTACTTACCATCGCCTGTATTCCACATTGAGAGGCCGATTAACCAGCAGAGCCAAGCAAAGGAAACGATATACTGCCTTCGGGTTTCAACCCAACCCGGAAATGGCGGAGAATCTAACCACGACCGTGGTTGGCAGCGTCTTTTAGGTCTATCACCTGGATGATCTGACTGGGTGACACCATTGTACAAGCGGATAAGCACGATCGCAGCGAGTAAAGAGAGTTGGGCATAGTGTCCGCGAAGGTCTAGGAGTTCGCGACGGTGTTGTTTTTCCGTCTCAGTGACAGCTACAAAATGCCAAGGCCATGTAAGAGACATGTGGAGGGAAGTTGCTGAGGCGCACAGAAAGCAGAAGAAGGCAAAAGTGACAACGAGAGAATGATAGGTGTTAAGATTCTTGGTTGATAATCAAGGCTGATTTTTGCAGTAGATTGATGCAGTCCGATTTAGTCTTTCGAGTTAGGTACCTTAACAAAGAATCAAGATGAAAATAATGACTAATTATTAATCTTGGAAATAGCCAACACAAAATAAATCACATGATATTCAACGATGGATTGAAAATTAATACTCTTGCAATTCGTGGAGTTTGAAAGAAGAAACAATAATTGGAATTTTCGTATGATTATTCATAATGGGCGAAAAGAATCTACACTTAAAACGCCATAGAGAATTTCGTCCAAGTCAGTTGTGCTGACTACTTCTAAGTTGACTAAATCGACAATCCCCCAAGAGGTGTGAGCACCTTGAAATCGTTCCCTACTCACACTTAGGATGCCTTATACCACGCTGCAAAATAACATGGCCTACGGCGAGGTCTGCATCGCCTCTTCGTGGCCGCCTGCGGCAGTTGTTGCAAAGTACCGAACATCGACATCCTCGTCACCCTGGAGCTTCTCTAAGCTCGGGAGAACTCTCTGCTGGATGAGCTCTTGGCCCCGTGGTGATGGGCCTTCAGTTTTGCCGGACTTCTCCACATCTGTCAGCGTACCCTGAGCAGGTAGGCGTCGTAAGGTGTCGATTAAGACGGCGTAAGATTTGGCAACGTTAAAACGAATGTTTGGGATTTCATCCGTCACAAGTCTGTCTAGAATTGGAAGGATAGAATTCTCAATGATCTCCAGAGACACAACGGGCGAAAGAGTCTAGGGAAGTCAGCGGAGAAGGCTTCTGAAAGAGGTGGGGGCGGGGGGAGCATACGGAGATAGCAAAACAGGTTGTCATTCTGTATAGGTAATTGGGATGTTGACCCATGGCCATGACCTTTGGAATGATGGAACCTTTAGCCCAGTCAACCCCAAATACCTCTGTTAGTTTTCTCAAATTTGTGGTGGCGGCTTCTCGGATGGAAAAAACGGTATCACCGAGCCAGCCCATACAGAGATCGCTGAGCTGTTCGTCGAAAAACTTGACTCCAAGCTGGCTAGCAAGGAGAGGGATATATTCAATTATTGCGAGACGAACTCTCCATTGCTTATCCTCGGCCAATTGAACAATCGCGGGGAGAAGCGACTGAGATAAAAGTTCAATTCCAATCACTGCAACAACTAAATATTAGTATCGTACTTGCAGAGGTCGATCTACTCCCAACTTACCCTTATTGACTAGTTCCAATTTCGAGATAATATGCAGTCGCACATCCGGGAATTCATCCTTGAGCATTTGGAGAAACATCGGAAGAAGGTGAGAAATAGTCCTGGGCATAACCTATGAGTGACCGAAGGTAGCACGAGGTCCTTGCGCAAGTTAAACTTACTCCTCTTTTCCGAGAATTGGCGCGAGCCCACTGATTTGGGTGCCTAAGGCTGCGCGTACATGTTGCGAAGGATCTGACACAAGATCTTCTACGCTGGTCATAATCTCGTTGAGCAATGTGTCTCGGTCAATCAGAGTGCAGAAGCCTGTCTCAAAAGTTAATAGAAAAACATGGTCGGTGGACGAGTAATATTACCTGGGATCTGTCCAGCAACTGCGGTACGAACTTCCGCCTCCGTATCTTTTAGAAGTTTAACGAACGACGGTACCATGTCACGAATGACGACTTCTTCGTGCACAGCCTTAGCGATCTGCCAGTGAGGTTAGACTAGGTGATGTCATTATCAAAAGGAGCACTTAAAAGGTACTTTTTCATATCTGTCAGCAACCATATATCTGACCCTCCAGCTTTTATCCTCAAATAGGTTTCGCAGGGATGTTAGCAATACCCCATGGCTGGGTTGCTGCTCCTTCGGGATTTCTTCCGCGATGGAGATGAGAATATCGACTGTAAGTAAGCGGACGCTATCCTGATCATCGCTGGCTAGGTATTGAAATAGGGGTATCATTTCATCGATGACCACTTGGGTATTCATCTCCCTAACAAATTTGGCAAGGTTGTTTGCGGCTTGGCGCCGTACCATGGGAGTCTCATCACGAACGAGGCCAGCAAAGAACTGCCGCAAAGTTTGCTGCACCGGGGGGGAAGACTTTTTGTAAGGAATACAATAAAGGCCGGTCGCGGAGACTTTCGAGGTGAACCAGTCGGCTTTTGACAGGCGCTGGACCATTGGAACAAAGTATTCCTCGATTTGCTTCTCAGCTAACTGCTCGCCGATCTTGTTGAGGGACTCAACAGCCTGGGAAATTCGTCATTAGATAATTAATTTGGCGGTAGGCCATCCTGCCTTACCTTTTCTCTGACCAAAGGTTCTTCAATGGCCGCCAAATTCTCAAGAGGCGATAGGAGAACATGCCCGTATTCTGGACCACCCACGTACTCCGTGAAAGAGCCCAGTTCCTCACTCAGAGCGGTCAAAACTTCATCCTCATCCTCAACAGAGTCTGTTATAATCATGTTAAGTTTGCACTTGTATCTGAGACAACGCTAATGTCGGATCCAGCACTAACCGTCAAGGAATGGGATAAGTTCCTCGCGGGTCCTTTCAGGGCCCAGAGCTAAAGCAATAGTGGAGAGCCGGTGGATTGCGTTGAGACGGAGGAGCACATCATCATGCTGGGCATTTCAACAATCAGGATCGAGAGCATTAAGGTGTAGGGAAAGACACAACCAGGAGGACAGGCGATACCTTCAACTCATCAATAAGAACGGCGATGGGGTAGAGCTCATCGTTTTCACCCTGACCCTCCATCACGAATGTGGTGTTTATATCTAATATTTTATCGAACTAAGATATACCCAGAAAGGCAAGGATGTGGCCGGTCCAAGTCCTCACTCCAGTACGTTGTCTAAATTGATATCACGCGAACACGGCGAATATTTTTTTTTCTTCCTCTAGAGGGATCAGGGAACGAGGGACAAGTGGCCGGAGAAAAGATTAATAGAGCTACCTACAAAATTCGAATTAGCATGAGCCGGCTGGGGGGGGAATGTGGTGCTATCGAAAGGGAGAGAGGTCAGTGGGATATCCGGGGCGAGGTTTCGTGGGGTTTGGGCCGCCGCAAGACGAGCAACAATCGCAGCATACCTCGACAATTGGATTCGGGCCAGACGGAGGGTAACCTAGTCTTGACTTGTAGAATGGAGAAGGGATTTAGGATGGAGAGAAGAGAGATATTAGAATGGGAGACAGATAGTGGTTGAATATGGGTATTTTTCGGCGGCCCTGGACGAATCTTGTGAGGTGATGGGGGCTTGTTGGTCTCCCTCAGGTAGGCTGGATAGCATGGTTTGATCAGTGTGGCTGGTGCGGAGGGTAATGACTGCGGTGAAGAGACTATCGTCTAGGAAGGGAGGGGTGATTGTGTGGCGGTGCATGTGGCTTCGCGTCCGCCCGCCGACTGAGGGTCAAGCCCCAACAGAGAACAAAAAGAAAGACTTTATATCAAAGACAGTTTGGGAAGTATTCGGTACCTATACCCAACGGCGGGCCAAAATTTCCCCAGCGCCTGAACTTCCCTCCACGTGGAATTTCCCCCCTAGAGATCACAGTGCCACTGAAACAGCCTGTCTTCGCCGGCTGGGAGACCTGAAATCTTTCTCATCCCGAAATTTTGAGTCATCTAGTTACCCCCCTCACCATGCCTACCATTTCGGTCGACAAGGCCGCGCTCTTCAAAGAGCTAGGTCGAGAGTATGTGCAATTGTCTCTTACCGCCCTCTGATAAAATTCCGTTCACCTAATCGACTTAGTTATACCACCGAAGAGTTTGATGAGCTGTGCTTTGAATTTGGTAAGTTGAGCCTCTATTGCGGGTTGGCGGGGCTGGCGCTGACTGTTTCAATTGTAGGCATTGAGCTTGATGAAGACGTATAACTCATACCCTGCCCTCTTATATTCAATTACATAAACTAAAACGACCCAGACAACGGATTCGGATAGACCCATCGTGAATGGAGTACAGGAACCGCCTCAGCTCAAGATTGAGATCCCGGCTAACCGGTACGGTTCCCATTTGTCGCATTTAACAAACTAGGCCGTGCGTACTGAGAAACTTTTACAGCTATGACTTGCTGTGCTTTGAGGGAATTGCCCTTATGCTCAACATCTTCCTGGGAAGGAAGCCCCTTCCCAACTACAAACTTGTGAAGCCTGCGAATGGGGAACTCCAGAAGATCATTGTGAAGGAGGATGTGAGCTACCCCATAGAGTCCTTGAGGCCATACCTTTTTGCCAACTTACATTTTGGTTTAGACAATGAAAATTAGACCCTTGGTATCGGGCGCTATCCTCCGGAATGTGACCTTCGATCAAGCTCGCTACGAATCGTTCATCGCGCTGCAGGACAAACTTCACCAGAACTTGGCCAGACAAAGGACATTGGTGTCTATTGGTACACATGATTTGGACACTATCCAAGGCCCCTTTACCTACGAAGCCCTGCCTCCGAAAGACATCCGCTTTGTCCCGCTAAACCAAACAAACGAAATGAATGGCGAGGAGCTGATGGCCTTTTACGAGGTGGGATATCCTGCCACTTTATCTGTTGCAATGGACACTGATAGTTACAACAGAAAGACAAGCACCTGGGTAAATTCCTCCATATCATTCGCGACTCCCCCGTCTACCCCGTTATTTATGACTCGAAAAGAATTGTTTGTTCTCTGCCTCCTATTATCAACGGCAACCATTCCAAGATCACCTTAGATACCAAGAATATTTTCATCGAAATTACAGCCCTTGATAAAACGAAGCTTGAAATCGTCAACAAGATGATGGTCTCAATGTTCTCGCAATATACCTCTGAGCCGTTCACGTGAGGCTGTTCTCTATTTCCCCTACATTTCTTGGCGAGCGAACGGCATGCTAATGAGCTCATTGATAGGATTGAGCCGATCCAGATTGTCTCGGAGCATAACGGTGAAAGCGGAATCGTTCCAGATCTCGCCCCGCGCACTGCTCAGGCCGAAGTTTCCTATATTAATCAATGTTGTGGGCTGGAGCTCTCACCTTCCCAAATTTGTGAACTGCTAAAGAAGATGGCCTATGAGGCAAACCCCTCCGCTGCCTCTTCCGACTTGATCGATGTTCATATTCCTCCCACGCGCGCTGATGTTCTTCATCAAGCAGACATTATGGAGGATGTTGCTATTGCATATGGTTTCAACTCGCTACCACGATCGTTCCCAAGTAAATCTGGAACCATCGCTCAGCCCCTTCCTATCAACAAGCTTTCCGATATCGTCCGGATAGAAGCCGCAATGGCAGGGTGGTCCGAAGTCCTACCCCTGATATTGTGCTCTCACGACGAGAACTTCGCTTGGCTTAATCGTAAGGATGACGGTAACACGGCAGTCAAGTTGGCCAACCCCAAGACCCTGGAATTCCAAGTTGTGCGTACCACCCTCCTGCCCGGTCTTCTGAAAACGATCCGCGAGAACAAACATCACACTGTGCCCATGAAAGTTTTCGAGGTGAGTGATGTCGCCTTCAAGGACTTGTCGCTGGAGCGCAAAAGCCGAAATGAGCGACACTTTGCCGCTGCCTGGTACGGCAAGACTAGTGGTTTTGAGGTTGTTCACGGTCTCCTGGATCGCATCATGGCCATGCTCAAAACTGCGTTCATTACGGGTGAAGAAAGTCTCGAGAACGCTGCCGTCAAGGATTCTCAGTACTGGATTGAAGAGCTGGAGGGTAAGTCATCTCCGTTGTTAGTACAGAGATACCCATAAAACAGCCTAGCTAACGATTTCTGCTAAAACTTTCTAGACCCGACCTATTTCCCCGGCCACGCAGCGTCTGTTCACGTTCGCATAGGTGGAAAGGATCGCGTCATTGGTACATTTGGCATCCTCCATCCGACCGTCTTAGAGAACTATGAGTTGAAATACCCGGTCAGCACGCTGGAGATTAACATCGAAGCGTTCCTATAATGGAGATCAGAACCGTGGGTGGAATGAGGAAGGTTAGATCATAGATATATGATTTGATGTCTCTTGGTCGCTCCATACCTATCATTATCTATTAAATTATGTGTAAATGCTTTACAATAGCCGATGTCATGAGCCTTAGGATAAAAAATAAATAAAAAGTGAAAAGTTTCTGTTCATAGCAGATGTTGAAATGTAATGCTCATACATCCAAGCCCTGGAATATTTCGCTCCATGGTTTCTGGATTGACCGCAAAATTTCAACTCCAGCCCCCTAGAACGTACTTTTTGTCTCTTTCGTGTGGGGCAATCTCACTTTCATGGCTGAATTCTTACTAGTCCACCAGAACTATTCTATATAGCATGGCGGGCTCTTCAAAGCAGGGAAAAGATCCCAGGGGAAACAGTATGAATGTTTTGAAGATCATATAATTTTATTTTATCGTCATGTAAAATAAGGTAGGACGACAGGAATGAAGAAACTTAACAAAGAGAAACCCGATTACTCCTGGACGAAAGTCTCCGCACCAGCACCCTCCTGAGCTTCCGCAGCCTGTTGCTCAGCCAGACGCTGCTGTTCAGCGAGCTGCTGGGCGGCGATAGCCTTAGCACCGTAGTCCTGGCTCATGGGCTGCAAGACTGGCTGCTCCTCCTTTGGCTCGATGATGGTGACGGAGTCGGGGAGGGTCTTCTGAGGACCGGCCTTGCCCTCGGGGTCGGAGCCGCGCATGATCTTAACCTTGATACCGAGGACACCCTGGCGGAGGAGGACGTGGCGGGTAGCGGAGTCGATGAACTCCTTAGCGGGCTGACCAGAGTGGATCATGAATCCATCCTGTTTGAATGTAAAAAGCGCGAGTTAGCCACCAATCATGAACCATCCACCTCGACAACTATTATTCTTCCCTTCATCTCCAAATACCCCCATTCGGAGTAGAGCGATTATTGAATAACGGGAAACGTACAGTGAACTTCATGGACTTGGCACGAGCGGCGCGGAGCTTTCCGGAGACAACAACCTCGCAACCCTTGGCACCACTCTCCATGATGAATCGCAGAACACCGTAGCATGCGCGGCGGACGGCGAGGCCGTTGAGGAGCTTGTAGCGGAGGGACTCGCACTGAGCGACGGCGGACAGACCGCGGTTCTGGACCTTGGCGGCATAGAGCGAAACGGAGTTCTCGGGGAACTTGAAACGCTTTTGGATGAGGGAGGTAAGCTCACGGATACGACGACCCTGCTCTCCGAGGACCTCCTGGGTGTGGGTGGCACGGATGACTATTAACAAAGAAAGACACCCGTTAGCATTCACAAATTATTTCCTCGATGTCAAATAATTGTTCCTCCACAATCTGTCTCAGCCTGTGTTCTTTCTCTTTCTCTTTCTCTTTCTCGATTTCCCATTTGTCCGCTCGCCCTCGCCTTGAGAAAATAACAAAACACAAGCATAAAAGAGAATTCGTATGCGAGACGTACTGATATCGGTGACGGTGGGAGTAACACGGACTTCGACACCAGAGTAGCCCTCCTCAGCCAGCTCGCGCTGGAAGAACTCGTTCAACTCGGCATAGAAGACACCGTCGGCCACGAACTTGCGGCGCTTCGAAATAGCTCCCTGGACAGCGGCCATGATTGCGTTTCTGTTGATTTAGGTTAAGTTGTCGAAACGGCCGAGGACACGGTGTGAGGCGGTGCACCAAAGTTGGGAAGTCGTTCAAGGTCGAGGTCAGTTTTCAGAAGTTCCGCGTTAGTGGGGATTTTTTGGTAGTAGGGCTTTCCTTCCTATCTGGGATAGGGCTCAACCCTCGCTTTCGCTCCGCTGCCACCTTCCCGTTTTGGTCACCAACCACTCTAGAGTTTCGGAGCCGGAGGTTTCAGGTATCCACGGCGCCAACCTCAAAAGAGTTTTACATAAGTCGCACTGGCATCCAATAACTAGTTAGTTAACTAATAGTAGCTGAATGATTTCATCATGTATCCGTAAGAAAGTATTTTGAGAGCGACGGTATTGTCCGTCCTCGTTGAAATCCACATCCCCGACTCCCTTGCCAAAAACCAAGCATCAATAGAAGAATAAGAATAAATGACAAAAGCTCATTTTTGTTCTAGTCTAGCCAGACCACTACCACGTTGCTGGACGAGACTGCATCGTACCATAAAGATATTCACCCCACCCCTATTGTTCCTTCGATAGTATCGGTTGTCGTGGTCTCTTTCATTGCATCTCAACCTCCATTCGGCCCATGCTTGTCGGCTCGGGGCTATTTTCCTTGCTTTTCGAAAGTGACAAACTGGAAAGCCCAGGGGCCAATGCTGCCGTTCTACTTGATGGGGGAGTCTGGATTCCTCCTAAAGTACTTGCGTGGTAGGCGTTTTCAACCCCAGCCAACACCGGGCCTCGCTCTGTACCCGAACTATCGCGACTTGCGCTGGGTAAAGGGCTGGACAGGCGAACACCATTCATTTCCGCATCCGTTCGGCCAAAAGCCTCGCTCCACCACCTAACCTCCTCAATGCGTGGAAATATCAATCTTTCTTTACCACGCTTGTGATCATCGATTTGAGAGTCGTATTTTGGATTCGAAAACTGCTCTTTCCTAGCAAGGAAGTAGTCCCACACACTCCGAGTCCGTTCTTTCGCCTTCGATTCCACTCGCTCTTTCTCGCTATTATAAAGGAAAGTGCCGAATTGGCATGAGTAGAGGTGATAGAGTAAACGTCGTAGAAACCGTTCATTGAATTCGAAACGTGTAGGGTACTGGTACAGCAGTTGGTAGGTTGCGTCAAGAAATTGGTGGAAAACAGGGCTTGTCTCCTTCACTTTGGTAACTTCCTTCTCAGAGACCACTGTCCTGGGTGTGGAGCTGGGTTTCATAGAGCTGGGGGTATCGGAGTCGTGACCTTGAAGCTCACCTTCCGACTCACCAAGCGAATCACGGCTAGTGTTCTCTCGACCAAAAAAGCCTTTAGCACTGAGAAATGCATTTTCAATCGCTTTGCTTGCACTACCACCCTCTCCGAAAGCGCGGTCGGGACCGCCGCCAATTCTTTCATTCTCGATTTGGAACCATTTGTCACTATTCAAATGGCCCGACCGGTGCCGGAACATATGGCCAAAGGAGAGCCAATCCTTTTCCACAAGTACTATAAACCCTTCCATGGTCCTATAGTAGGGATCAAGGCATATTTGACTTAGCGCGCTAAGCTGGCCGGTGCGATCCCAACCGTCAGAGCAATGAATCAAGACATGCGAATGCTGAAGGCCAACCTGACGCGCGATCAGGCCGGCACCGTCCAAAATTCCGGAAATATGTTTCAACCACCCGCTTCGAGCTAGCTGATCCTTGTTAGGACTTATCGGGGATAGATCCGAATCTTTCAGCGCATCCACAATTTTGTTTAAAGAATCTCTCATAACGTGAATGTTATCGATGCCAAGATAGGCCTTAGTAGCAAACTTGTAATTATCCATATTTTCCGAGCCAAGGCCAACAGCCTGCATGGCGTAAGCATTTACAGTTGGTCGCGCATCAACGATTAAATTGTGTTGTTGAGCACCATAGACTTGGGGTCTCCCTTGGGAGTCTTCATGAAATGAAGCGAGGAGCTCGTCTTCTAGCTCCTCAGCATTGGTCAGTTCAGGAAGAGTCTGGCTACCGAAAGATTCGACCTGGGATGAATTCGAAGACTCTGATTCTAAATTTGGCGGAGTGAAATTCGCGAGTGGTCGATCCGATCGTGATGTCGTGAAGATAGCAGCCAGAAGCTTCTCATCCTGAATACTTCGATTCTGTCGCACACCAACGAGAGGTTGCGAGCTTCGAGTGATTGAGCAATTGTTAACCGGGTGGAGATAGGTCAAAACCGGTACCCGTGCTCTCGACCTATACCGTCCAGCATAGTTGAGCGTGTTATCCGAAATGTTGGCTGGTACTGGTAAAAGGCTAGGGTATGTGGGAGAAAACTGCGTGGCCCAAGTTAGTGAGACGCAAAAGGTTGTGGCAGGGAAAAAAATATTTACCCCGTAGTCAGAATTTATCTGAGATATACGCCAGCCACTACCCTCGCGATCCAAACCTTGCCTGAGGTATTCCTTCTGGGCATCATAGAGCTCCCACCCATTAAACTCGCGTTCAGGGGTCGGAGGTTGGTAGGTGAAGGCATAAAGCTTATCAATGCGTCCAACCTTGCAAGTCCATGATTTGATACTTTCGTAAACATCGCGACCTCTGCTCTCGGAGGTGAAGTAGAAGCAAGCAAATGTAAAATCTCGACAGCGCAAGCGAATAGAAGACGGTTGGCGAGAGATAGCGGGCGTCGGGCGATAAGTGCAGAAAGAAATTATGGGATACGTTATCCAAAGCTCCTTGGGTTTGATGAGAGCGCCTTCGGCCTGGGGAGTTTCGGGGTGAGGAGGAATGTAGGAAAATATGATATGGTGGGGGGTAAGATGAAGGGTGCCAACAACCTGGTCACCACGTCGTGCCAAGGTCACATCCTCAACCTGGGACAAAAAGGATGCATTGTCAGAACCATATTGTAACTCTGTTCGCGGTTTCCTCCCAATCTGTCGGTCGAGATATAACACACCTTAGCGACCCGTGTTCTCTCCATGCCTTTGCTGTTACCGGGTCTGAGTAACCTTCATGGCTGAATCGTAGGAACTCGGATTGGCTGAAACCCTACACTGACGGGTATTGCTGAGAGCAGAAACAAGAAGCCACAATAACCAAGATAAACTCGAAATGGGTATAAGAAGGGGTATAAAATATAGCTGCTGGAGGGAGACTGGAAGCGTGCAATGAGTCGGGGTAGTGAACTGGGCATGCTCGGCAGCACGGACTCAGTCAGATGCGGCGGAGCCCCTCGTTGGCAAGAAAGCAACTACGTCAACTTCCAACGGAACCTTCCTGACTCGAAACACTCATATTTTAATGGCACTGCAGTTCAGAACAAGCTGCAGGACTTAACAAACTCCGGTACTACAATTATAGTCGGCTACCTCTATATTCCGGCTAGTCAAGTCGGTATATTCCCACCTCCCGAATCAGATACCAGATGATACAGTAGTTATCCATCCCATGCTCCCTTGTGATTTGTTTCCATTTTTGGTAACCCCTATGCTGCTGAGCTGAGCTGCACCACCAACTAGTCCCACACCAACATTACTACGAGGGAGAATCCCTCGCTACTCAAGGCGAGTAGTACAATATCGGTAATTATTTAAAATTACGTACTCTTTTTCTGCATTTCAATTGATTCTATTAATACAATGAGAGTTAACTCCCGAAGTCATAAGGTTAGCCACTAGAAATATACATCGCATACAATGCCGTCCCGTTCCCAATACGTGAATGGGGCCTAGGTCGAATCTGCCTCGAATGCTAAGGCGCAGGCTGTATTATAGAATGAATTGAAATTCCGCTGGAGTGGTCCCGGCGATGCTCCATTTCTAGGGTCGGAATCGGATATGTTGGGAGTGGAACCGTATTCATCTATGTTCATCTCCAGAAACAAATCGGTCGCCATTTGGGGGTTAAATGGCCCGCTCTCGTAGAAAGAATAATAGAGTTGGCGGTCTTGGAAGTTATAGTGGTGAACCCGTGTGCCCTGGATATCCTTTGCGGGCAAAAACATGTATTCCCCGGTGGAATGCCCGTCCAAATCTTTATTTTGCTTCAACAGATTGTTGGGGAGAGTAAGAGAAGCGAATGTTGGAAGAGGTACCTCAGCAACGCTCGTCATGCTTCTGCTGAAACATTCTCTGAGGTCACTCTGAAGGCGTTCCAGCGAAGGATTACGCCCGGGGCCGGCCAGAAGGTCGTAGGTCAGCTTTCGTGTGAATCGAATATCCAAGGCGGCTTCGGGAAGCAAATAGTCCACGTTGTTCTCTACTAAAATGGCCGTTGCGCCAGTAATTACGCAATCCACACCGGTACCATTGGGCCCCCCTGCATTTACCGCGACCTCCAGCTCAAGCTGCGGAAATAGGTTTGCGTGGAGTGCTGAAGGAACAAGGCGAATGCGATGGGATTGACGATTATCTTCTGGAAATTGCGGCGTTAACATGCGTAAAAAGTAGGCAGCACGAGGGATGTCCGTGACAAACGTTCTCGGAAGGCACATTTTGCCCAACTGAGAGGCACTAACGGAATGCTCCTCCAACGACGGCTTGTGTAAGAATAGGCATTTTCCAACCGCTGCTGTTACGGACTCGCGAGCTCCGGGAATATTTTCAAGAGTAGTGCTTGAAGGTGAACATTGCCGAAGCAGTTTTAGAAGTTCGTCTGATAGACGGTTTTCGTGTTTATTAAAAATAGACTTATCCAGGTATTTCGTTTCGTCAGACCGAGCGGGTGACGCTCCCCATCGAAACCATGGCTTTTGTCGATCAAGCCAAGAACCACTGCTCTCTAGCTCGGCATTTTGAATACTGAATAATACCGAAGAAGACATATAGGTACCGAAAGGGACAGGAGGGGAGGCTACAGAGTTAATAGCCATGTTCAGAGTTCTTCGAGCATTATCCGCATCTGGTTTGTTTTCTAGAAGATAAAATATTCGACTAGGCCCAGATGAAGAGCTTTGTTCGAAAGCCACCCGGTAGACTTTACTAGCCCAAGATAGGAAATTGGGGCTCAAAATCTTTCCAATGTCTTTTCCTCTTGGGTCAGCCGGTAGGGATAGTACGATTTCCTCGTCCCGTATTCTGTTCATTGTATCGTGTATAATTTCACGGATAGATTCGCATGGCCGCTGTTTTCCGGTGACCCTGATAAGGCCAAGGGAATGAGTGACATCAATTTTTGCCTCATGCAGACTGGCTAACTCTTCAAATGAAAAATGTTCTGAACCAAGAAGCAAAGATAGCAAATGTGTAGGTAGGCGAATATCTAACTGGCCGATCTCGTTAAAAACCTCAAGCTGCCAGCAGTCCCGAAGAATTCTTTCAGCAAGAAGATCCTTTCCTTTAAGATCCAGGGAGGTAGCAACCCTGTCGGCAACTCCTTCCTGCAAAACCGGGCCGGTCTCGAGAAACACTGAGGTGCCTGGTCTCCATTCCTCCGCCCGCGTCCGGTCGCGGCGGACGGGCAGCTCCATTCCCGAGTCGCGAAATATATCTCCAGAGAAATACTCCGCCAGTTGCCGAACAGTGAAAGAAGATCGAAGCGCTATTCTGAGATCCTCCCAATCTGCGATTGTCAACCTTTCTCCAGGCCGATGAACCTCCCGAAACGACTCGATTTGCTTGATAACTCCGGCATTATCAAACGGCGCCGATTCTTGCTCGAGCTCCCCTAGCAAAAATGGAAGTCCGTTTTTGTCCTTAGGCTCATCGCGCTGAGCGGAGGATGTACGACGCTGGCGACGTTTTCGTTCTTGTAAAACCACTACTTCACCGGGTTTCCCTAGAGCACTAACACCAAGTTCAATCCTCTGGCTTTCATTCCGTTTCCTCGATCGGTTTCGATTGGTTGATTTGCGTCTATATGGAGGTGGGTTTATCAGTGATTCATCGCTTGAATTATTCGCTGTGCTTTGAGATCGGACAAAAACATCGCGACAGAAAATAGAGGAGGAAAGCGGGATTTTGTGGAATATTGGAAATAACTGGCGGCTTCTGAGGCTTATCACGCCCCTTGACGGTCGCGAAAGCATCTGGAAGAGACAGAAGAGTGCATTGAAGTAGGATTTCAAGGAATTTTTCGATGATCAAGTGCTGAAGCTTGATGAATTCTGGAGCTACGCTAGTTCATATTAGGACTAGTCCCAATCTCCACCCTTATCATCCATTAGTCTAATAAACTCCAAAACAAACATGAGGTGTGGTGGATCGTATGGAAGTTACTCCGGAGTATTATTGAGAGAGAGAAAAAACAATAATAGACCAAAAGCTCATACACAATCATGATTAACATGAAGATCATGGTCACCCATTTGATAACAATTTCTCAACTTGTATCCTTACATTGAGCCTGCATAGTCACTTACTAATGTCACAATTCTTCTCAGCACGCATTGCTCTTCGCAATATTATATGGCTATGAAATGGCTAGCAAATGATGCTCCCTCCTTTTTCAGTGCGTTTAATAATACCTTAGGAGAATATTCCAGTCCTTTGCTATTACTACAGAAGTGACCATTTAAATTCTTTGCTTATTGGTTGCAACCAGGAGAGAGCCTGTTTGAAGACATCATCTGCTCACATGCAGTCACGTTTGCGCCATCATGCGGGGTCGGTGATGTACATCGCTGGGGTTGGCACACCAAGTAATTCTAGAGAAGCCCTCTTCAATTAGCTGTGTAAGTCACCGGACAGAGAGGTGCAGGTTGCAGCCGAAGTGTGTTAGCACATTTCACGCATAACAACAACTTCTCTGCTCGTTGCCTGTCCTTCCTTCCGTGATACTTATGTCAACAGCGGGAAATACAGCAAGGAAGTGAAGGGAACTAGAAGTTTGAATATCTGGCAAGTCCCGAGTGCAATTTATCAATATCACAAACATTACTCGCCGGATCCGATTCTCTGCGCCGCAGAAGGCACTATACTATGTACGGCCTCACTTCCTGACATCCGCGAGCCATAGTAGGAAAGCGGTGTGTAACCAATTCTGGGCAGAATGCTACCGCTCACAAAGCAGAACGACTCCGAGCCCTATCCTGAACTGATAATTTAAATCTAGCCGTTTTCAAAACCACTCGTTCTAATGGAAGGGAAAGCCGCCATGAACCAACTACCTTTATCGCCGCCCTATGAGCCAACCCCCCCTCCGAAGTTGGTTCCATTAGACTCACCGATTCGCGCAACCCCCATTCACGAACTTATCCCAGATATCCGAATTCCAAGCAATTCTTCATTACCCACATATCGATACCATCCGGTGACCTGTTCGCCTATCGAACCCGACGCTGTACGCGCAGAAATTGAGCAGCTGCACAAGGAATACACATCGCCCGGTGCAGCCTTAAAAGCACAGGAGCAGGCTGCGAGGGAGGTGAAGCAGAAACTAGAAGATGCGGAAAGGAAACGTGAGGATGTTCAGAAGGCCATGGACAAGAAAATCAAAGAACGAAATACCGAGCTGAAAGTGCTCTCGAAATACCAAGAAGGAAAAACTCCGAATATCACGACATAGAACCCGAACAGATTTGAGTTTGATGCTAATAAACTAAGAGCCCTCGAACCGTGTTCAGCTCCCTCGGAGAAAATCTTAATGGGAACCTGAAACAGGCGAGCGACGACCTGGAACAGCTCCTCGTATTAAACCAATATTCATAATGGGAAAACCACCCTCCGGGATCAATTTGAGACGTCGTCAACGTTTCAACCAAACCAACAAACCCGCCAAAAGTGTATTGGTCCTCTTCCCGCTTTAATCGAAATGAAGACTGGAGAAAGAATCAAGTGACTTCAGCAGGCTTTACAGCACTCGAAAGTCCTGATAGGCCGTTGAACTGCCGGTCAGACTCGGTGCGTTTGGAATCTCAGGTTGCACCGGTTGAATCGTTCCATCTATTCGGGTACTGGCTCGATGTTTCTGGGCTGTTCGACCCGTGCCTTTGTGTTACCTATCTGAATGAAAGGTTTAACTGATCACAACGAATGACGATACCCGTCACTTGTTGAGATAATCTACTGTGGAGGGATGGGGCCAGTTGCTTGCGTTGTATAGGTCTTTATTTATCATTGGGATTTGTAATGCCAAGCATTCGTTTGTATCAGTCACCGAATAAACGGCCTAGAGTGTCACTAGCATATTATCCAAGTCACTTAATATAAATTCGTCATCAATTCATTGTATGCTCTCATAAAATATGCTACGGGCTTATTACATTGTGCCCAAAATTTGTACCAACGCAGGGAGTAACTAGTTCAACGTTAGTCCAAAACCGTACGGCCATAAGCTTCCTTAAGGTGAACTTACCTCCGAAGCATCCTCAATCAAGACTTGTGTTTCATTGACAAAGTTCGGGGTCAGAAGGTTATTAGCATTGCCAAGAAGACCACCAACCTCTCCCAGCAACTCAGGGGTGATAATAGGAGAAATTCCATCAATCAGATCCCTTGTCTCGTTTATAAACCGAGGCGTCAACAAAGCGGTTGCATTTCCAACAAGGACGGTGACGTCCCCAAGAAGTTCTGGGGTGATAGCGGGACCAACACTGCCGATTAGGTTCTGGGCCTCTTCAACAAACTTGGCCGTCAAGAGCGTATTGGCGTTGTTGAGGAGAGTGCCAACATTACCCAATAGCTCAGGGGTGATGACAGGGGAGATTCCGTCAATAAGACCTTGCGTCTCGTTGACAAACTTAGGCGTCAGAAGATTATCGGCGTTATTTAGCAGACCACCAACTTGTGCAAGCAAATCAGGAGTGATTACTGGTGATATTTCGCCGATCAATCCACGGGTTTCCTTGACAAATTCGGGGGTTAAGAGGTTATTAGCATTTCCAAGCAATCCTTGCGTGTCATCAACAAATTCTGATGTCAACAGTGCGTTTGCGTTGTTCAGGAGACCGCCAACCTCCTTCAGGAGCTCGGGGGTTATGACAGGCGCCACTGCACCGATCAGGCCCTGCGTATCGTCCACAAAAGCGGGTGTTAGGAGCTCATTGGCATTGTTCAGCAAGCTAGCGACCTCCTTGAGGACAGCTGGAGTCAAAACGGGAGAGACAGCTCCAATCAGGCTTCGAGTTTCCTTCACAAAGTCCTCTGTGAGGAGGTCGTTAGCGTTGTTCAGGAGGGAGCTAATCTGCTTGAACAGCTGAGGAGTAAGGAGAGGGCCGAGTGCATTGATTAACTCTTGTACGTTATTCACGAAGCCGGGAGTCAACAATTTGTTGGCATTATCCAAGAGACTGCCGACTTCTTTGAGAAGTTCCGGGGTAAGCACTGGGCCAACCGACTCAATCAGCTGCCGTACTTCCTTCACGAACTCAGCGGTCAACAAGTTATTCGCGTTTCCAATAAGGGCATTAACCTCCTTGACGAATTCAGCAGTCAACAGTTTGTTCCCGTTATCTAAAAGTGTGGATATCTTCTCAAATAGGTCAGGTGTCAACAGGGGCCCAAGTGATTTGATTAACTTCTGGATTTCCTTGACGAAATCAGGGCTCAATAGCGTAGTTGCATTGTCCAGGAGCCCGGTGAGCTGATTGATCAGTTTCTGGGTCAGCAGCCCAGATGCGATATTTAGCAAAGATTTTGTCTGGTTGGTTGTCTTGTCGTCAAATAGATAAGCGAAGTGATGGAAGAATGACTCGAAATCCTTTAGGAAGGTCGGGGAGAAGAGGCCAAGAACTCCCTCGAGTCCATTCCCGAGGTCTGTAAGAGGGTTCCCGGTCACCCCTTCGAGAATTGGGGTTTCCCTGCCACTAGAAGCTGCTGTTGGGGAGGTTTGAGATGCCTTGGTTGTAGTAGGGTCAGCAGTTGTTGGAGGCTCAGAGGAGCTAGTGTTGTCGATGTCAGGGATTGGCAAATTTCCGGTCAAAATATCACCTAATCCGGTAGGCTCGCCATCGTTGCTACCTTCGCTCGGAGACGGGGTCAATCGGGGGCCATCATTCGTCTGGGTATCGGGGTCTTGATCTACCAACTGGCTCTGGGCTGGCTGTGCGGGAACTGTGGTTGTAGTCTCGGCCGTAGTCTCGGACACGGCAGGTGGTTGTGAGGCAGACTGCTCGCCGGACCGAAAAGCCCCTTGTGACCGGGATACTTGGGCTGGCGTTGCCAGAGATGTACTAGAAAGCACGAGGGCTGAAAGGACTGTAGACAGACGCATGCTTTTGATAGATATCCACTCCGCACAGGGGTCGGCGAGCAATTGACGGCTAGCGAGCTAGGGTCAAATGCACGGAGGCTGCATTGGGTTTTTTATATCTACGACAACGCAGAATATTCCATTGTCCCCACGTCGACGTCGTTACTCGGGCAAGCCGAGAACTATTGCCATTCCCTGCATGTGATGGGAGTGAACTCATTTGGGTTGTGGAGTCTTTCCTGTATTCCCCCCTTTTTGGTTGTTCAGCCGACAACAAGACCTTGGGCGCACTCGACCCAAAGAGGCCCGGGGGTCGGATTACGCCATGTTGATCGTTGGTTCTAGGTTTGGAAAGACCTGCAGCAAGGGACGAAGATCACCATGGACCGGTGGATGGGATCGATCTGTAGCAAGCCAGAGTGCTCGAAAAGTCGAAATGGCCGGAGCTTTCCCGGTTCGGGGTGGTCCAGGTCTCACTTTGCCTTGCGGAAGATAAAGTAAAACAGTGGAAGCTGAAATTGCGAGGTGCGGCATGACCCATTTCCGTGTGAACGTCCGCTCAGTTGTTTTGCTTTTTCTCCTTCCCCTGACAACGTTACACAAACAATGGATCGAGTGCATATTAAAATTATACGTCCTCAGACAGCACCCTTGGGCGGGGGACCAATCTTCTCGAAAATCCCTCGGTAAAATAGTGATTGGGTTGGCGTGTTGGTGTTGGTGTGAAATTGGTGGTGGGAGAAATTCGGGGGGAGCTTGCAGGATACAGGTCCACTCATAGTGGCGATTGACTCCCTAGTTCTCACTCTCAAGCTTGGGATTATTGCCGCCCAAAACTTACTATTTCATTAACTATTCGCACTAACTCCTGTGATTAACGATCTATAATTAAATACTTTCGTCCTAAAAGAGATCCCCCACTTTTGACAGAAGACAATTTCACGATTATTCCAATGTCGACTGGGCCTGGTCACCATATGGGATAATCAGCGCAGA
Source organism: Aspergillus diversus (assembly GCA_027569885.1). NCBI lineage: Eukaryota > Fungi > Ascomycota > Eurotiomycetes > Eurotiales > Aspergillaceae > Aspergillus > Aspergillus diversus. The sequence goes on from JAPDKZ010000028.1 coordinate 288,433, forward strand.
GAGCCGGGGCGATTACGAATTTGGAGACGACGAGTAGCCCAATCTCTGGATGAAGTCAGAAGGCCTAGTTGATCTCCAACCCCCCATTCTCCCTAGAAACGTCGTCGGAACGGCGGATCCGCAATTGCTCACACGCTAATTCTCCTCGCAACAGTTGCCCGGGCAGGATGCAAGGAAGCTTTTAACTCTCGGTAACATGTGATGGAAAACGTGTATGGAGCCCTGACAATGTACATCATCGTAGTCAGAGTTTGGTTTTTCGCGACATTTTGCGCCTCAATGTGTGGATAAGCATCTTCCCCTGTTGTTGGTTGAGAGGCTTGGGAACACATCATACTTCCTTTATTCGTGGGTCGGGCTTGCACTAGTTCAATGATCGGCAGTCATCATCTAGCGGGGATTGGGCTTCCGCAGTCCCTTCCCCGCCGCAAGTCTTGTTTTCCCCTCCTGGAGAACCGGGGAAAGACGAGGGGAAACTGGAAAATGATGCCGACAGACAGCAAGACATGGGTCCGAAGGCTCTCAAACTGGAGTCTGGAGGCCCGGCCTCCACCACGCGGCCTGATTCCGTCTGGGGCCCCGAGGCCCTTCGTCCATCTTGTCCCGCCTCGGGTGAGAAATCCAGAAAAGAAAAGGTCATTTGGCAAACAACTAATGATAGTGTCGGTAAAGAAAGGGAAAGAATAAAAAGAGATACCGATGCAAGGAAGAACCTGCGGAATGTGTGCAATCCTCCAATACATAAGTTAATATGTGCCTCCATGCACTCAGCAGGAAGCCCCCCTCCGAGAAGCCACCTCCGGGAGGGGGGGTCCTGAGCAGACACTTTCCCCAAAAGTCACATCCCAATCCCAGCTTTAGAGGTTCGGTTCTTGAGAAATGATACCGATTCTGGCCTTGTCCAGGATGAAGATTCAAGCTAATATGTTCGTTCCCGGTCCTCCATGGAGACAAGCAAGTTCTGTCACCTCTGTCCTGTATGATCTCATAGCCAAAAGATACCCTCCTCGTTTTTTTAAGAAAAAAATCTGATTGGGAAATATCCGAGTCAGTGTGGAGCTTTCATTATCGTGCATGGAGAAAGTGCCGAGGGCCAAACTATGCGGAGCATTTAGCTCTTGATGAAGTAGGCCAAGAGGCGACTAGTGTGGAGTAGATATCAGAGAGTGGGAAGTGCCGAGGGAATGTACAAGCATGACACCTAAGAACATGAGAAAGAGAACAAGAAGCGCTTGAAGGAAACTCGCCGTGGAAATTGTTAATTCATGATGTTGTGAGGATTTTCAGAGAATTTGGAGTATTTCTGAAATAAGCCTTTTATTAGTCTGTCTATGATACTTTGATTAGGCGACAGAAAACCACCGCTCCAGAATAGAGAATTAGAGGTGTATCTCGCTGGGCATGGTTGCTGAGTTACAAGTTTTTTTTAAGAAAAAAAAGGATTTTAGTAATATATTAACTATAATTTTGGGGCCTGTGTCATCAAGAATTGCCAGGTACAAGCACATCATAATCCTTTCCATTGTTAAATCGAGTCTCTTGGAGAGGGCTACACTTGGAAACCGGCAAAGCAAGCAACTCCAGCATAATTTCGTGCTGAATTGGGTACCCCATACTACATATGTTGCACGTACTCCTAGTAAGGGGTATTCCATATTATTGGGTGACAATGGGCATTTTGAAGTGGTGTATGATTCCTATCAAGAAAGATAGCCTCCTTACAGATTGGTCTTAGATAATAGATAGCGTAGCTCTCATATTAGAATAGAATATTGCATACTTTTTCTGTATTTATGGAGATCCTATAAGCCACTGACCATGGGCTGGACTCATATTGCTTTCCCTTTCTTTGCCCGCGGAATCCATCTATAGGCCATCCTATGTCCAACTGTGAGGGCCCTATGCCCCGGGTCCATCCTCAGACTCACTGTCTGATGAAGAATTTGAACGCAATTACTGATATACTAGCATGGCGAGTCTGCATATTGGCCTAGCCTCCGTACATGGTGAAAATGCAACTAGAGAGAGTCCTTCCCATACTTTACGAAGAGCCTCCACGAGGCTTTTAGGGACCTTGACACAACCTGTTATTCCAACTATTCTAGCCTAAATTTTAATCACTTACTGTTATAGTGCTAAAATATTGTTTTCGCTGTTCCAAATATACTTCATAAAGGATCCTTGCATGAAGTGTTGAAGGTTTACTTAGCTTTAAGAGTTCTCATCCCATCTACCCCCTACTCAACTAAATCCCAAATTGTAAAGCAATGTCATGCTCTGCAAATATATTTGGCCGCTCTAAGTGTCCAATGGTAAGGCTCTTGCAAAGCCTGAGGAATTTTCTTACTAGTAATCCTGTTTTTCAACTATTTTACTCATGTTCAAACTACTTCAGAGACTCTTTGATGGGTATTACCATTTGGCAAAACTGAGTATGAGTATTAATGTTATATATAAATTGCTGTTATAAATTCATACACATAAGGTTAGTGATATAAATTAAATGTATATTCCTTTTTCCCCTAGGCTAATTCCCCTATTAGACTGGTCCTTTTTTCAATATTTTCTGTCCTTATTGCTTTGTTATCTTTGCCAGCCATGTCACGTACTCAATACATGGCACTTAGCTATAGAGCCCACCCTTCCTTCCAGAGCAGGGACAATATCTTTATTAATATCACTGGAGAGCATTTTAGCATTACTATCAGGCATGGGTTGCTAAAGAGAGTATGAGGGTATAAAATTGAGCCTAATCCACAAACTGAAGTTCTTGAAAAATTTCACGAGTCATGAAACAAGGAAGAGAAAGAAGACTCCCGTAGAAAAGAGATAGGTAGAATAAAATAATAAAGGCTCAGAGTTTGTGTATATTCAACCTTTAGATCATATACCTGATAATATCAGCGGGTTCTTTGCTGGTGGCTTGTTTACCCACGACTTACCTTTTGCTTTCAATCTAGTACCTAAAAAGAATGGAATATCCCCCAGTTCTAATAATTACTAGAAGAAGTTACCCTATTTCATTTTCAATTTCAGCAGCACTTGGCCTAGGAAAACACCATAATATATATTGCTTACTCTACCTCATTTTCCTCGGACTCTCCGCAACACACCAGAATGTGGCAAAGACCGGTATAACAATCAACCCACGTCACTGCCATCATTATTTAGGCTTATTTACAATATGAAATGCACTAGTAGCTCATCTTGAGGTGTATATAAATAAAGCTGTATATTTACTAACCAGTTTCTTCCAGGCATGTAACAACTTGCTAGCTTATTATTATTATTATTATTATTAAAAAAAGAGTGCGTTTTATTGGGTGGTAATGATAAAGCAACTGAAGGCCATTTAGCTTCCTCTATTAGTTGGTACCCTGAGATTTGCCTGTGTTGATGATGTGGAAAGTTACTACTTTTCATTGCCATATTAACTGCAACAGGCTGATAGCTCTGCGCAGCTTTTTAATAACATTTAAAATCCCTCCACATCTATTTTTGTAATGGCTCGCTATAAAAACGTACTAGACCACTATTTCTACCATATTCACTAAAGGAAATGGCAACAATTTTTCACACTTATCAAAATAAAGCTGCAAGATGGGTCTCAATTTTCATTTCCCATGACATAGGGTAGGCTAGCCCAGGGTCAAGTAAACTTGGAAGAGATCTACAAAAGAATATATTTTATAATATATTATAGTTTAGTTAAGGTATTTCTAATTCAGGTTTTCTCTTACTATCCAGAATTGATAGTGTTATATCATGCTGATGGGAATATGAAGCCACTATAAAATGGTGTTAGTTTATCAGAATTGACATCAGATAAAGCTATTTTATGAAATATTAGAAGAAAACCTGCAGCCAGGTTGCTGATGGCTGAGTTTCAACTGCTGAATTAAGGCAATAGGCTTTTATTGGTCTCATATATTTTCAGATGCATATCTTAGATGCTGTGCTTACTTTAGGGGATCATAGACTCATATAATACTTTAAACGCAGATCTCCAAATTATTCAGCTTGAAGAAACCCCCTAAAATATAAAATCAGATGCCCTCTTCTACTTACACTAGTATTCTTCCAATGATACACTAGGGACATGTTAAGTTTGTATGGATTCATTTATATTTTACATTGAAATAAATGGAGTGGACCTTAAATGTGAAGTGAAGAGGATAGCATCTTAATTTAGATGCCCAGTTGCTCTAATGGACGCTGGCACGGGAGTATTTGAGTCCAGTAGTCTGATCTAAAACTATCTCTTGAAGCCTTGTGCTGGACCGAACCAGTACCTCAAAGAATATTCTTATCACACTCATGCATATAACCAAGCCTTCTATCCTATATGTTGATAATACCCATTACTAAAGATGTTAAATGAACAGGCTCCCCCTACAGTTCTATAAAATCTTTCTGCAAACCCATGCCATATCATTATCAGGATATTTGTTATGGAGAAGGATCTAATCAGATACACAACTACAAGTTACAAGTGACACCAATAACTACCATATGAAGAGGTAGAGAAAGCTCATGACAAAGCTTAATGCCAATCTGCGCAACCCCAGGGAGACATAAACTGCGAGTGAAAACAAAGCCTACTTTTCAGTCTTCTTTTCTCCTCCCTTAGTGCACAAGCCAGTAAATAAAGCTCTGAGTTGTGTCACTTCAATCAACCGTTATAGGGTTGAAGAGCCATCAGGTTCCACTCCTGAGTACTCCATCATTCTAGCGACCATTCTCGGTAGTACAGGAGTAAATGCCTCAATTTTTGAGATCTTTCCTCAATCCAAGACCGCCAATGAAATATTTCCCTTCTTTCGGTACTTTGGGCGCAAGGGATCAATGCACTCGGAAGCCATTCCCCCTCCCCTGCCCCTCACTTAATTCCAAGATCAAGAAGTTGAGGGGTCGAAGCAAACCTAGACCGAGGATTTGATATCTCACATTCAGTCGAGACCCTTCTATTGACTCCCAAAAGGGCCTAGCCGAACAGGTGACTGAACCCATATGCACTGTCAGCCGGGATAGTGGGTCGAGCCCACCACCGAGCAAGCCCCCAGTGTTGGGTACGATTCGCCGAGATTGATTCTTGATCTTTGGAGCTAGGACTGCGCAAGGTGCGGCCATGCTGACTGGCTAGCAGATGCCAGTCGTAATCAAGCCAAGAATGCCCGTCTGAAACATGTGCAGAGATCGTCATAAGCGCTGGCTGACTTAAACGAACAGTATTGGTCTGATGCACTCGCCCCTCGGATACTGACATTAAATCGATGACGGTTAAGTAGAAACCCTTCAATATCACACTGGTGGATGGGGATATAATTATTGGATTAAGTCAATGCTTCCTTCGAATGGTCGAGAAAAGCAGAGGTCAAGATCCAAGTTTCATGGATTGCCTCATACCGAGGATTGGCTGGGATAGGAAAATACGACTGCAACACGGGCTTTACGGCCATAATCCACGGTTGTGACATCGCACCAGTAGTGCTTGAGCAATCCCGGCCTCCTGGGTATGATACCAAAACGCTAAATTGCAGGCATCCAAAAAAAACACAAGGTTTTCGGCGGGAGTCGTTGAACGAATTTTTTCGGATGATCTTCTTCAGGCTGCGTGTTCCTCCGTACTTGCCGTGCCCTCTTTTTTTTTCGTTTCAATATCGATGGTACAGGGAAAGCGCAACACCGGTATTTCCGAAGTCGGCCAAAGGAAGAATTTAACCCTGTCAAAAACTACTCATCGTCCAGTAAACGTATCAATGTTGGCCAACCCCACTTTCCTTGGAATCGCTCGGCCCCTCCCATTATTCCCAAGGTTGGTAAGACATACTGTTGCTGGCCTGAACTCCCGACTTGATCCAGGATTTATTTCATCTGCTCTCCGTCTTTTTTTTACGCCCACGGCAATCATTTTCGCTTTGTTTCTGCGCGCCTCATTTTCGTTAATTCTCCGTGTTGGGTACTATGACATCACTGATCGACTGCAGAAACTCCGCCTCAGCCCTGTGGCTGGTGCAATCCTTCCAAGCGGCAGACTACGTTGTCGAAGCGAGGCGCAGCCCGGTCATCACCGAAGGAAAAGACTGACAAGAACAGGAACCTTGCCTTTGTGGGCACCACTTTCCGTGTCGACCTTTTTATGATTTGAGGGTTGCTCTCGTACAATGGTGACTCGATTTTCGGGAGTCAGCAAAATAATATCTCGTATTTTCCGAGGACTATCGGCAATTTTTATCTTCCAAGTGTCAGACCCGCCGGATTTTACCTCCGTGGAAGATTGAAAATAACGGTGATCCAGACATGCAAGAGGCAATTGTGATGTATCGCGCGCCGAGTTCAAAGCTGACGACGTGGTAACAGCAATCGGTTGACTGTAAGAAACAAATAATATTAATGCCATTGATAGCAAGGTAAATGTTGAAATCTGGGATGAGAAATCAACCAATAAAAACAAACGACACATCCTCGAAAATCAAGAGAGAAGAGCACAAATCCCTTCAACAACAAGACCTATCGAGTTCCTCCGTCTCAAAACGATTCCAACCGACGATGCACTCCAGCGAGGTTCGGTGACCTTCTCTCGGTTTTGCGCCTGCAGGCGCGCCCCGTGACTCATGGGCGCACTCCACATGTATCAAACCCAACAACTGGGCGCGTGCTGAGACCGCAACGGCTTCATCTTTCCTTCGGCAGATGACCCATTTTAACGATCCTCAATTTGTCTGCCTATTAATTCCTTCAAATGTCTGGGTGAACGCAAGTCAGGCTGGGGAGCAGGAGCTGACTTCAGACTTCATAGATGGACTATCACTTCTTTCCAATTCGTTCAGTCAATCCCGGTGTCGCCCGCAACCAAATTTCCCTCACAATGCCCATATGTGGGCTCAGGGAAGATCATGGGGTCAGTTACCTGGAAGCAGAGTGACTCCTGAGTTTCGAAGCCTTCCTCTTGAAGCATCTCCTGGTTGCATTCACATAGAACTAGTGAACGGGGCCTACGGTGCATGTCCTCCAGAGAAACATCCCAAGGCTCATGGATGTAGATCTTGAAAAATAATCTCACAAAAACCACTCCTTATTCGAACTCTTGATATCCCTGAAAAGAATGATTTTTGGAATTCCTGTAATATTACCCGAGTACGAAGGTTACAGGCGCCTCCAGACTTCGACCAGTCTTCCTCTTCCAGAAAGGCTAGAGATGACCACCGACGAGGCTTAGTCCAATGGTTGATCGTAGCAGGGATCTCAGCTGCAATGCGCCAGCCAGACTCTTTGCCTTGTCGGCGAATCCGAATGCGCAAGTGCCATCTTTCAGCTTCCAAGACCTTTAGCTTGCCCCACAACGTTCTGCCCCTCCATGATTTTATCAGCTGAGTTACGCGACTTCCTTTTTTCTTTCTTTCTTTCTTTTTTTGTTCTGTAGTTTTTCTGTCCTTTTGTTTATTTTTACCCCTGTTCTCCTCATCTTTTTTCTCGATCAGACTAAATCATGTGAGCATATAATTCTTGTTGGATTCACGGCGACAGGTTCACTTGCTTGGCGTTCTGGTTGTCCCGCACCTTCGAACAGGTTTCAGGAAAATGGGGGCATTGGCCGATAGATTTTCATCGACTCGCTTTCATCCAGTAGTTTGAAGATGGAAGGGCTTCAAGCTGCACAGCCCAGATACACATTGATACCAAATACGATGCTATCGAATCGTAGATACTCCGGACCTCGTACAAGGAACGGACGCATATACAAACTTGGAGCAAGATTGACCTTTCTGGATGACCAAAAAAGTGAAGCTGGCCAGTTCTTTGCAGGGCCCTCGAGATTTGCGAGCAAAAGCTCTTGATTTTAGGGAAGAAGTTTGAATGAGGGTTTTTGGACCACTACATGTGCTTCATCTTGCAGAATATCGGAGGTGGAAGGCCACGAACCATGGAACCATTTAAGCCAATTTTCAACATTAACATTTCCGGCGAATTTAGGATTTCCTGGGGAACAGGACGGAGTGCATGCTGGGCCTTTGAAGTTTCCGCTGCTGCTTTGCTTTCGACTTGCTACTTCTTTAGGAAAATAGTAAATTTACGGAATTATTATTATTTCTACGGAGTAAGCATTTCTTCTTCGAGTAAGCCAGGATTACAATTAAAATTATTACGGGGATTGTGATCATACCTAAATCCCAGAGTGTCTAATTTATGCAGGTCAAACGCAAAGAAAGGTGTCCAAATGTAAGAGGTTTTCTTCCATTTGTCGAAATTATCCTTGAAAAGGCAACAGAGGGTGGCTTCCAACACGGAAAATAATAATGTTGTTGTTAAGCTTGACGTTCTTCCCAGCTGAATCTAGCTCCACAGAGTGGCAAAATCGGCGACAACCGTCAATGGGATTCATGCGATTTATACGCTACCCCAGACACGGTTAGTGGAGTCCGGGATTAGTTCTGATGAGGCCCACAATCGTGTGAGCGACAATCGGATGATCGTCACAACCTGGATGGAAGTGGGTTAGAAGGCTAGAAGCAAGACCTTGAGATATCGCCACAGAGCCGGGTTTTCTCACAAAAATAAATCCTGTTAATGGGCTCTATCCAACGGAACCACTGTTGATGGCTAACAAGGCGGGGGAAACACAAGGAATAATAGGTAGGTAAAAGGAGACGACGATAAGCCCTCGAGGAAATGTCTTGGGCCCAATGGCCAAGATCACCAAAAGTGGATCATGATGGGGGCTTAGCCAGCCCGCCATCTTCAAAGTTCAAACCTCCCTCTTCCCTGAAGTCTTACTCTGTGCAGTTTGGGACGCGGACAATACAATCTCAATCTGCAGCGCTTGTGGTGTTTGATGCAACTTTGGGTTTCACAATGTAAATATCTCTTATCCACATGAGATTCTGCTCCCCTGTTTTCCCCCTTCTCATGTTCTTTAACTGGCTTATTTTTATTTCTATTATTTTTATTCCATTTTTTCTTTTTTCTCTCTCACTCACTCTCTCACCTTTTCCAGATGGGCCGTCTCCGTGACACGGACAGTCTCGGGGCCCATCAAACCCTTTTTGGTGGAAATTAATCACAAAACTACCTTTGAGTTAGAACTCCATTTGTAAAACTTTACCCTCCTTGTTATAGTAACCGTTCTCGACTCAAGAACGATCCGAAACCTTCCAAATCAAGTCTCCAAACCCAAAGAATTCTCGGCGCTTGATTGAACTCTCTCACAGGTTGTATAGTCCATACAAAGGAATCCATGATACTTCTCCATGCACCATTCGCGACATCCGCATAACATCTTGTCGCTTCAGTAAGGCGACACTACTGCGGAAACCGGAGTAGGTTAAACATAACATCTCCTCGTAGGAGAAGATTTACGGACAAATCATGCACACCTGTATTGTCGATGTATGGACCTGTATTTTATTAGGTATGGATGGAGGATGACTACTCCGAGTAGAGCAGCCAGGATGAATGACACTTCGTTCAATCTTTTAGTCTCCACCTCCGATGACGATTATGGACACCTGCATACTGCTAACACTCAAGCCAAAAGGGAGTCAAGAAAATCGAAAAAAAAAAATTTTTTTGAGAAAGGTTGTGCAGCTGAGATCGGACGGCGAATCCGGGCAGTGGCCAAAAGACTTGTTCCATACGATCGGTATTCCGCCTCTGCATGCGAAAAGTAGCCGTGGAGTGGCCATTTAGCTTCGCATGCGACCATAGCCTTCGAACAGAGACGAGGTATGACGAATCTGAGGTTGACCGTCGTGATGGGCTCATAGAAATAAATACTCGCCGTTCAGGTGCAAAGCTATATACTAGAGGTGCGAATAGTTCTTCGGGTGATTTATCACGAAAATCTTCGATGTTTTCTTTTGCTTATGATCCTATAATTCTTTTTTTTAATATTACTATTCGCTTGATGTCTGATTAGTCCTGGATAGGGACTGGGTTTCACGACTACTGCGCCAATACTAATCCCCCTGCCTGCCATCCTCGATTTTCCTGTTCGGGCCTTCTCCCGCCCGCCAGGGCCCCTCTCACATCTGTCTCTGCTCTTCGTTTTTTCTTTTCTTCATATTCCTCTCCCTCCCTCATCAGTCTTTTCTTTCTTCCCTCTTTACGGCCCCTCGGCCTTCTTTCTTTCTTTGCTGCCTTTTTATTTATATTTATACTTTTATTTTATACTATATTCTCCCTCTGCGCTTTCGCCCACACTAATTCTAAGCCATCCTTTCTATTACTATTCCCTCTTGCCCAGACCGTTTGAACGGCGAGTTCGACTTAATTTTTCTATATCGGGTTCCCCGCCTCCATCGAACCGGTGGGATCACACCCTCCCTCACCGTTCCATACAGTCAGAAATACCATCGTCCTCGTGGCTTGTGGCAATATAATTACTGGATAAGGGAACAAAAAAAAAAAAGAAAGCAAGAAAGAAAGTCGCCGTGGGCGAATGCTGCCTTTATGATATTGTTTTGCTTTGCCATTCTCTTCCTCTTTTAACAAACACTTTACATCTTCACTCTTTGCTTTCCACGATAGTTTTGTTACCTCGCACTTGAATCATAATGCCAACTGTCTTACTACCCTCCTCGGCGGCCGCCTTTGCGCCGCGGTCTTCGCCCAACGTGGTGTTGAACACCAGGATCGAACCATGGCTAACTGCCACCCTGAAACGAGTCAACCGAGTCAAGCGGCCTCTAAATAACGTCACACAGCATACAAGGTGCCTAACGGAAACATTATCTTCTCCAAACGCCATCTGGACTTTGTGTTCAATGATGTTTCCTAAGGCTCCTGACTCGGAACTCCGGAGGGACGAAAATCCTCTAGTAGAGGCCCTTTTCAACTACCAGATGATCCACATTGAAGCATACGTGGTGCATGTCGATATGGTCTCGCAGAACGAGGTTGCTTATAAGCTAACCCCCGAGACAATCGAGGCTTTGGTTGAATTCCATAAAGACATATACTCAGTTGATACGGCAGCCAATACCTGGGACTGGTCCGAAAAAGACAGCCAACTCAAGAAGTTACAAGAAGAGTTCGTTCAGGCAGCCAACAAATTTGTTTATCGCACCGGTGTTCAAGCTCTTGAGGGTTTGGAAGAGGATGGTGCGGGTGAGTTGCTCGGAGGTAGGAGCGAGGATGCGAAAAACGCAATATCAGGCCTCTTCGTTCCTCTCCTACCCCCACCACCACGAGTGGTAGACGTTCTTCGGTCGACGCCTCTCCTCCCTAGTTCAACCGGTTCAGAAGTATGGTGGCAAGAACCCATGCCGCAAACTGCGCCAATGGATTCCTGGAAAGTTCTTCCATCCAGTCCAGTTGCAGCCAGTACTAGTGATTCGTACCCGAATATGTGGACCGGTCTGAGCGGCGTGCCTGAAGTCCAGCTGGCTTCTCCAACACCGCAATACAACCAGACTTACACCACGTCACCATACAACACACTACAATACTATAGCGCTGCCGCGACGTCCGCCGCTATCGCAACACTCCCACTTCCAAGTATGTTGGTGCAGCCTTGTAGCACTGCGGCAAACATGGCAGGATTTGGGTGGGAGACTCGATACCAAGATTTTGCGCTACCGTACGGTACAACGATGTAATAGATCCAGTCCATGGAACTAGGCACTTGATGTTAACGGTCTCCCTGACTTCGCTTGTCTTTGGATTAGATCCCAGGGCCCCTTTCGACAAACTGAGCATCATTCAACTCCAATCCCCGGATTCGAGAACATTCACCCACGAGAGGAACAGGGGCAAGCTCCCCTCGGTTACAGACACCAGATTAATAGGCATCAGCCACGGCGTTATCCTTGATTCATTTGCGAGCCCATGATACTCCACTTCGTCTTTGCATACTTGACCACAGAACATAATATTCCCTCCAGTGAGGTTATGGTTTTTTTTTTCTTTTTTTCTTTTTTTCTTTTTCTCTTTTCTTAATCTGCTTTCACCTTCATCCAGCGTTAGCGTTCTGTCTTATGATTTTTTGTTTCTTTTGCATCAACAGCGGCGGGACGGCTATTTGTTAAGTCCTTTCTGGGGATGTCCCATTTTTTCAATCCCGCATTATATGTCATGAAGACCTGGTTAGCCTCGCGGCTTGGGATATGATTTGGATGAGGAATGTTCACCACACTCTTTTGATTTTCTTTTCGATGGCCATGATTTTGGGCATTGGGGCGTGATAGTGTCATGGCTGGAACCCTGACCATTTCCCATCGCCCGTACAACCCTTCTCTTTGGTACGGGCTACCAGACTGGCAATCCGGATTTTCGGATTGGAGAAGGGTGGTGCATCATGGCTCTGCGAAACAAACGGCATCTGGCATGTGTTATGTACGCAGATTTGCAGCAATGCAATCTAGGTGGCACCAGAGTGACAATAGGGCCATCTCCCTCAACGGCCTTAACATATCTGCCTGTGGCAGACACTAAGATTGGTTTAAACCACTGATAAGTCCGTGACTTTAGTGAAGCTTGACCCTTTGAGGCTGATGTACCCCTTTGCTCTCTGCCCACTTTGAATTGCTTGCTGCTCAATAGGCTCATCCTCTATTATCCAGGCTGGGTTTTGAAATACCTGGATGTGTCCGTCCATTTATCCTCCTCACTGGTGAGGGCTATGAATGGCGGAAATCGGATGCTGGAGTGGGCAGGACCCGAGTGTGCTCGACCTCACTTCTGCTGTTCATTCCTTTATGCAACTTTAGCTTGTATGTAGTTTGAATTTTAATTTGAAATAAATGTAAAAAAAAATGTTGTTCCTGTGCATCGTCAATAATTTCGATCTAGATTTCCCTTGCAGCGGATGCAACGGGGGTGGCCGGCACTACACATGACGTCAAGTACCAGTCCTCTAAACTCTGCTTCCTCACGACAGCAATTTCTTTCCTCCATCTTCATTCCAAGGTTTGTGCGTATCACAATCGCTGTCCGACGTTAGTCTATGATATCCCATGCTTTATGTTCCCAATCAATACGGATAGAGGAGCGTGAGCGCTATTGTATCGCCCTCATCGAAGCCTCTCCAGTTTTGCCGCTTGACTCCCACACGGAACACTGAAAAGGAAGAAAGAAAGGAAAAGCGAAGGCACTCATTCCCTCCTTTTTCCAATGGCTGCTCTCCACGAAGCTCTAAAATGCCTTACTCCAACATCCTGGGACAGTGTTCCCACCCACCCAAACGAAGCCCGGGCCTACATAGATGACATCTCTACGAAAGCTCGTCTCATCATCGAGTCCGTGCCTGAACCCCCACCTCCAGAGCATCACAGCCATCATAATACCAACAATGGAAGCGCTTCTTCCCCCTCATTGCGCATGAGTCCTTCCACCCTACGCGTGGGCACCACGGACGAAGCAACCCTCGCCTTACAACACGAATGGGGCAAGCCTATTAAGATCAACAGTGCGAAGGACAATCCGCTAGAAATACCTGTTTACAAGCTGCCGGGTATTGACGGGAATGGGCACTGGTTTAGTCGCCGGAGCGTGCATGAGGGGCTCCCGTTTTCGAGATGGCAGGCGAAACTTTCTAGTGAAATGATGGAGACATTGAAAACAAACCAGGAACGGATGAAGGAGGGGAAGCCACCCGATCAATCGGTCAGGGGTATTGGTGCGGAGAAACAAATTGAGGAGATCGAGGTACTTGCGGGACCGGATGAAGGAGGGAGTCGTGAGGAGGGAAAGAAGGGGAGGGTTCTGGGGAAGGTAAATGTGCTTCATGTTTCAGCACAGTTTCCGCGGCCGACCACCCCGAGGGATTTTGTTACGATGATTATTGATTGGGAGACAGAATTAGGTGAGCCAGGCGGCGGTGCTACAGGGGAAGGACGACGGAAGGGAAGAAATTGGATGATGGTCTCGAGGCCATGTGAGCACCCGGATGTTCCTCCGAGCCAGGGGTATATTCGAGGGCAGTACGAGTCAGTTGAATTCATCCGGGAGATACCTGTCGAAGGTAATCATCCTATGTCTGGTTCTGGGATTGATGGGAATGGGGACAAAGACGATTGGAATCCGGTCGAGTGGATCATGGTCACCAGGAGCGATCCTGGGGGAAACATTCCCCGGTGGATGGTCGAGAAGGGGACACCACGAAGTATCTGCACTGATGCTGTTAAGTTCCTCGACTGGGCGTGTGAGGGCATGCCGAAGTTGGATTCCAGTAGGCACCAGCGAATGGCCAGCGAGAAGTCGGAGAGTAGTCAGGCCACCGCGGCGGGGGATCAGATATCAGACGAGGGCAGCAGTGACACTGATATCACCGAACCAGAGCACGAGGAGCACCATGGGCTCATAGCCAGTTGCGTTTATCTTCTTAACACGGGTTTGGAACGATATGCGCCCCAAACCGTCCTCAACTATCTTCCCCGGCACCTGCGTCATCCAACAGAGCACTGGGCGTCAAGGGATACCAGCGAGACATCAGACTATGCCCACGAAATACCGAGAAGCAGCCCCAATCAGGGACAAACGGGGCATTCTGTCGAAAGGGATGCCGACAACGGCTCCCAAATTTCCACCAATTCCGGCTTCAACAGTCCAACAGAGACCAACATCGATATCTCACCAGCGGAAGTTATCCGAAACAACAAGACGGGCAAGCTATCGTCGCACGAGAAACAGCTCGCCAAACTGGCACAGCAGAAACACAGCATCGAAGCTCAGCTGGAATTGATACAGAAGGACATCCAGTCACTCCGGTTGCGGCCGACTGAAGAAGAGACAAGGAGAGAGAGAGCGGCGGCACTAGCCTCAGTTGATAATCCGAGTACTGAGCGAGTGAGCAGCAGTCCAAGCAGTTTCAATAGTCGTCCGGGTCTAGAACGCAATTCATCGAGCAACAACCATGGCCCCCGAAATGATACGCCTACCCGAGAAACGGCCCGAATGCACAAGGTGGCTTCGAGCCTGTTCCACGACGAGTCCAAGCTTCTTCGGCAGCTAGGCAAGATCGAGAAACAACAAGTCAAGGAGGCATCTAAGATTGAAGCAGAGCAGCGGAAGAAAGACGAAAAGAAAGAAAAGTCCCGTTCTCGCACCGAAAATGAATGTCTCCGCCGCGAGATTGAGAATCTTAAGAAAGAGCTTGAGAAACTCAAGGGTGAGAGGCGCAAGTGGCTAGATTTAATTGGATCCTTACAAACCGAGAACAAACAGTTGGCGAACAAAGTTTCCCAAGGGCATACAAAATGATGTAATATGGGCGTTTGGACTGCGAATATTAAAAAGGCATATGGAGTATGATATTTCGGGCCTCTTTCTCAGTCCAACCAAATTTATCATACGAGATAATGAAGCAATTCAATTTTTTTCCCCTAAATTTTAAGATATAGGTAGGCCAGGTAGGGCGCCGTTGGTCTCTAAGACAATCCATCTTTCATCTTTCTGTACAAACCCGTTAACGCCAGTCCACCACGCGCCAGTTAAGACAGTTGTACGAACACAGATACAGGGCAAATACTATATACCCAAAACAACCTTTTCCAGTCCTAGGTCTTCCCTCGGGGTATAAAAGAGGCCGGTTTCACCCGCCGTCCACAAAGAGACCCAGGAAGACGGCTTGCCGTAGTGCGCTCCCCTTACGCTCAGGGATACAAAGGCACGAAATCACCCATTCGACAAGGGTCCTTTTCGATCCGCATTCTCTATCCGGAAAAGGTGGATTGTCTTCCAATATAAGCAAGGCAATCAGAACCAGGCTATCTCCATAAAACGGGCGCGGGAGGCGCTCAATCATCCTCAAGATATCGAATCAAAATTCTGCACAGCAAATCTAATTGGAGAGAATCCCACATTCGGAATTTATTCTTGTGTCTGTAATCATGACAAAATTCTTAATTAGCTTCACATCTCGACTAGCCGACCGCTGATATTAAACCGACGAGGGGAAGGGGAGCGAAAAAAGAATAGGAAATACTAACCTCCGGCGGGTTACCAGCACCCCTCACCATCTTTTCAATCATGGCAGCTCTCACTTTCTCCTTAGCCTCCCCCATTCCGACAGCCATATAGGACAGGAGAGGTGGGTGGCCAATGTAGGAGGCGTAGCTGTCGCGAACAATGTTGGAGGTCCATTCGTACTTAGTTGTGTCGGCGTGACCGGTTCCAACGTAGCGGGCCTGCATGGCCTCCAGATTTTGGAGAGTGCGGAGTTTATCAGCCATTATGACGGGTTATTATGTAAATTTGTTTGGTCTCTGGCCGTTTAGAGTTGAGTGAATGGGAGGAAGAAGCGCGAGCTGCGGAGAATGAGTTGTCGTCGTCGTCCTCCGTTTGGTTGTCGCAAAGGGAAAATGACCACGAAATATAGTCACGTGATAAGATGCGACGGCATATAAAAGCGGAAGAAATTTGGACTGGAAAAAATGCAGGGAAATGGAATCAAACAATAAGTATTTTAGTTGGGTTGATTCACATGGATGGACCGGTATCGAACTCCTCACTGCCCTCTCGGATAGCATATCTTGTTCATGCGCATTTCGATGGGTTGCCGAAGCGCAGCAAACCAGCCATTCGTGACGATGGCACGGAGGAGTGGATTCCCATGACGGGCATAGTGATTGTTAAAGGTAGGTGTAAATCTTACGAGTCCTTTACTATGCTGTGTGCCTGCCTTATTTCGACGTATGCCTGTGTATATAAAAATGAAGGGCGCAGTGGTATCCTCGCTTTGTCCCAGCAGTTTTCACACCCTTGGCACAATTACATACCTCAAAAAAGATCGACCTGTCGACTCATCGCCAAACGTTCAGATATTACTAGATGCTATATCTCACGGCACAGCTAACCGTCACAAGGAGAAAATACCCCGGTGGAGGAATTGATCTGCGTAACAGTCACGTATGTCTCCAGCTAGTATCCGATTTTGCTTCCACGCATACCCTAACACTGATCAGAACTGGCGCCAAATGCCTCTCAGCCAGCCAAATCCCCCAGTGTAATGGCCTGGTACTGCACGATTGGCATGCGGAGATCCTCGCCATGCGCGCTTTCAACTACTGGCTTCTTTCTGAGTGCGAGGGTGTACTCGCGCGCGAACGGTCCCGACCATCCTGGTCTAACGGGGTGGAAACCGATTCGTCATATATCCGCCGTCGTAAGCCAGAGAATCAGCGTCCAGACAATCAGCCCATCACTGCTCTATCACCCCCCTTCGAATTCCACCCGGATATCACCATCTACATGTACTGTACCTGCGCTCCCTGCGGCGACGCAAGTATGGAACTCTGCATGGCAGCACAAGATGACCCAACACCATGGGCAATCGCCCCATCCGAACCAGGCCCCATCCCAGGACCACGGGGCAATAATCTAGAACCCATCCTCCTCGATGGCCGCGCACATTTCTCCCGACTCGGGATCGTCCGTCGCAAACCAGCCCGCGCGGACGCAGAAGCCACAAAAAGTAAATCTTGCTCAGACAAGATAGCTCTACGGCAAGTCTCATCCTTACTGAACCACGCAACGAGCTTCCTCGTCGCACCAACCCAAAACGCCTATCTAGCCGGAATCATTCTCCCAGAGGAAGAAATCACCCGCGTCGGATGTGATCGATGCTTCGGTGAGGACGGGCGAATGAGGGCGCTAAAGGGGTGTGTATGGCCCTTGCCCACCTCCGCAGTCCACAGCCCACAGGAACACGCAGAGAACCAATCCCGGGCCCACTCCGCGTTCGGATTTCACCCTTTTCGGGTTCTAGCTATCCCTGATGATCAGCTGAAAGCTCTCTGGCCCTTCAGAAAGCCGAAACTGGGTGACCCCGCTAACCCTGAGGCACAGGAGGTGAAATGCGCTTCGAAAAGAAGTAAACCGGGAACTATATCTGCTGTGTGGGTCAGGGCCCCTACGTTGGCAGGTGCTTGTTCTGCCGTTGGGGGGAACGGTTCAAAATCGTTACCCGTGCTACGCGGTTCCATAACTGGGCTGTTCGAAAACATTATAAATGGTGTTATACAGGGGCATCGTCCTGCGTCTCCCGGGCTAAGGGGTGCTTCAGCGCTCTCGAGGGCGAAAATGTGGGGATTTTTGGCGGAAATCGTGCGATCATCAGGCCAGGGACAGGAGAGTGGCCTGGATGGCCCTTGTGAAGGTCTGCAGGTGGCAAATGGAGGCCTGGGCGTCGTCCCGCAATATCTGGAGGCGTCTACGTACGGTGAGTTCAAAAGGACCAGTGTGGAGAAAATGAAATGTATACAGGCACGGAAACGTGCTATTGAAGATGCTCGAGAGGTTCTAAGTGGATGGGCACCGAACACGGGGGATGAACACTGGGGTTTGGACGTTCTTGTTGATACCAAGAAGAGGAAACGCTAAATACGTAGGATAATGATTATTGAGTATTATTATTATAAAAATATAATATATGCATATAGATAGATGTCGTCCGAAGTGGAATTATGAACCTTTGATAAAGAGAACATTTTATTATAAGGCACACTGCTTAATCCCAATAAAATGCGAGAATCTGGTGCTCACAAGTCCGTCAAGGCGTTTTTCGTAGAATAGGGAAAGGAAGGGTCGGCCACTAGTAGATGCCCGGAACAATGCGACTACGGACAAGAGATGTATACCGATCCCAGTCCTTGCCGTACTTCTTCTTGCATTTTTCTTCGTCGCGGCGCTCTCGATGAATAAGAAGGATACCAAAATAGAGCATGAAGAAATAAGTGAATATCATACCCCAGCCACGGGACTCAGGTGTCTGCACCGCCTGCCTCTGAACCTCACCAGTGGATGGGCTCACAGTCTCAAGGATGGCATATCCTGCAATTCCCGTGGGGAGGCAGTAAGACCACGACATGACCCAGTCGCCGAGATAATTAATATGGCGAGCATATCCCCACCACCCGGAGGTCATCAGCTTCGATCCGGAGGCAGTCTGGATGTACTTGATGTCCTTAACACGGGGGTCGTTGGGATCACTGCGGAAACGGTTCTTTTGGTTGTTGGCGCCTCGGAAGATCGAGTAGCCGACTGCTGTCACAGCCAAAACGAGGCCAACACCCTGTAGGCCCAGTTCCAGAGGGAACACAGCAAGGTACCTAGTTTGGAAATTGTAAATGTGGGGAACCCAGACCATATCGCCGAAGGAAAGCATGAAACCAAAACCGTCCATGATCACGTCCATTGTTGTCATAATGGCGGGTTCCATGTAAAGCCCATCGAGGACGTAGAATGCCTGGAAAACGGTAGAGAGGATGATTGAATCCGTAACGTATCCGTATGTGCGGTATTGGCGCGCGATGTTGGATAAATTCAATATTATCCATCCCAGCAAGCCGGGTCGCATTTCACACCAGACCTTAATGTCAATTGTGCGGGACTCTTCACTAACGAAAGGGATCGGAAGTCGCATTCGGGGGTTCAGTTCGCGCCCGATGAAGAAATCGTAGAGCGGGTTACCAGTGTGTCCGCCTGGAGCCAGCTGCCGAAGCTCAGGGTTGGGTTGGCCAGGGGCAGGGACGGAAAAGCTCTTCGCGTAAACGAAGAGGGCGATGGTCGAGCTGATTATCAAATTCGCCGAAATTACCTGCACATAGTTGTCCCACAGAAATGTCCAAACGATGAAATCGGCGCCATCCAAATACGTTCCCACAGCCAAACCGGAGAGGATCAGAACCGCAGTAGGAAATGCTATCAGTAAAGTCAGAAGGGAAGATCTCTCCCAAAGGTTACGGCATAAGAGGAAACAGTACCATTGAACTTGTATCGAAGGTTTCCGCCACAGGCCAGTTCGGTGCCCTCAGCTACCTGACCTGGTAGAAACACCTGCATTGCCAGACTCAGGAGGTAGTAGCCCAGCACCCAGAGGAAAACCTCCGTGTTATATAACGCTCGCAGGCCATCCTCGGGCCATCCGACTTCCTCCTTCAATTGATCCAGGGTCAACGCGGACGGATTTGTATAGAGCGACGGGGCAGGGCAGCCAGTGACATCGTTGCACAGAAAAGCGAAGCCGTAAACTAAGACTGGGAGACCGAAGACGATTCCAAAAGCACCGAGACTATCCCACAGACAATCAGCAACCACGTCTCGAAGGCCATGCCACGATACAAGCATAAGAAAATAAAATCAAGAGCAAGAACAATTTATTGCAGAACGTACGGGCCACCAAATTCATATCCTCGTTTCTCGGGAACGGGTTGAATGGGAGTTGCAGACTTGGAGTCCTTCTTAGATGCCATCTCCAGGCAAACAAGAAGTCAGAGGAGATTTTCTGCTGGTTTTGAAATGACGTAACAGACAAGGATTGAGACAGAGGTGGAGCAAAGACTTAATTTAATCAATCATGGGGGGTGGAAAGGGATCCAGCGACGAGGAGGGTTGATATTTTAAATGACAATCTCCTAGCTGGGCAAACGAACGTATGAGGTCGGATCGACAAAAGCCGGTGGTTCAGGTTGTGGGCGGAGTTGACGGAGTCTCGGACTCTCCAGGGACCCAGGGCGAACACGGGCAAAAAAGACACTCGGGAGGATCTCCGCACTCCAGACAACTAACCCCAAAAGAATGCGACGTTTCATCTCCTAACGACTTGGCTCGTCTCTCTCGAGTTCAGGTCCATCAGCGTCATCATCTGCAGCCTGTTTTGTCTCGACTATTTTCCTTTTGTCCTACCTCAGTCTCTCCTTTCTCTAGTCCCTTTATCCGTTATTCTCGCCCTCTCTTACTTCTCCCCCTCCATTCTCATTTCCATTACACCGACCCTCCCCGGCCCTAGCGGTCTATTTCCCGTGATGAAGTCACTCTCCATCTCGCTCGTCAGCTTCCTTCTCATCGCCTCAACATCTTTTCAGTCGGCTTCCGCGGCCCCAGATTCCTCCGGTTCGAAAGACACTCTCTCACCGTGTTCCGCTCGCTCCCCCACAACAGGCCTCTACTATGATCTCACCAGCCTCTCCATTTCCCCTCTAGGAAGCGACGGTGAAACACCGCGCAAGGGTGCTCGGGACGAGAGCTGGCACGCAAAGGGCCACGACTACAATGCCAACTTCACATTAAACGTTTGCGCACCCGTGGTTGAGGAGGTTACCGACGTTGTAGGTGTTGAGGAGACAAGGTGGCGAAATGTCAGCGCATACTATGAGAAAGAGGGCAAAGTATACTCGATAGGGTTTGTCTACCAGGTCCCACTTTTCTTGTCGAAAGAGAAGTTCTATCGCGCGATTTGGGAGGCTAACATTCAGACTTAGTGAGGAGGCGTCGGACCCATTCTTCCGAGGCCGTAAGCTTGTCATGAACTATACGAATGGTTCACCCTGTGCGGGCGAGTATATTGGGAACGGATCGCGCACCAAATCAACGATTCTATCCTTCCTTTGCGACCGTGATGTATTATCCTCCCAGGCGACAGTTTCTTTTGTAGGCACAATGGACGAGTGCACGTATTTCTTTGAAATACGGAGCGCAGCTGCATGTGGGGGTTACGCCCCTGGTCCCGATGGGCAGGGTCTCTCTCCAGGAGCCATATTCGGTGTGATGTGAGTAGCCTACGTGGTGGATTGAGAAATTTCGAAGCTGACGAAGGCCTTTCCCATGCTCTAGTGTTTTGATCGCAGTCGTGGTATATCTGGTTGGTGGTTGCGCCTATCAGCGAACCGTTATGCACCAGCGCGGTTGGAGACAGTGCCCGAACTTCAGCCTCTGGGCTGGCATACTCGACTTTTTGAAAGTAAGTATATTAATACCCTTCCGACAAGCCCGCTCCCTGTGGCGCCGCCGGCCCTCGTACAGGGATTTTAGCAACGCAGAGTTGCCAATCTCGAGGAAAGACTGAAAAATTGCTTTGGCTGGTCTGGAGCACTCAGTTGCCTCGAGGAGCATATCATTCTTTCGCACTTTTTCTTCGCTTTCGCTTTCTTAAAAAGCCTGTACAAATTATCCTACCCCAGGGTTGAGCATTGGATGCATCTTGTCCTTTTGGTTACTTGAGCGAAAGAACAAAGAGAGAGACCACTGTCATAGAGACAGACTAGACCACATCAAGATACTTAAAAGAAAGCATCCGTGTCGCCTCGCAACCTTGTTTCCCCGTATCCCAAACCATTGAGGGCCTATTTATATATCACATCAGTTGCTCTTCAACTCCTGGCTAACATAGATCCCGCTTTCCCGATCGGGATTGCCAACAGGACATGACCATCATCCTCTTTACCTCTATCGGACGGCTATTCCGTTGCAGCAAACCTCCGTCAAGTTACGGTCACACCCGTGGTGGAAGCACCACGCGAGGCAGTTTCATCGGCGCTGTCGGTGGACGACGCCAATCTGTCGCCGATGTAGACGCGGAAAATCGATTGATAGATCAATTGGATGAGGAGTGGGACGATTAGCGCCTCTTTCCCCGTGCTAACTGTTTTTTCTCGTCATCATTTCTGAGCTTTTCTGTTAAACTACGCCATATATAGACGAGGTTTATTCTTTGTGTACTGTATTGGAGTTATATATTATGAATATAAACATGATACCTTGACGCTACTTTTTATTTATTTTCAATCAACAGCCCTCGCCGGCCTTTTGTTGATGGACTCATGATCAACAGCTTGGAGCGTTCTTTTAGTGTTATTCCCTTCAATTAATCAAAATTGGAACGATCTCAACATCCAATAGCATCATTGGTCTAGTGGTAGAATTCATCGTTGCCATCGATGAGGCCCGTGTTCGATTCACGGATGATGCACTCGAATTCTTCTTTTTATATTTGTTTTCTTTCCTCAGTTTACAATATCACGGCTAAAATTATCTCGGTTCTGTGTTAGTTTTTTTTTTTTTTTCTCAAGTCCCTTAGAATTCCCGTTCATTGCTTTTGAACAGCACTCATTTTACGGACAATGTACGAGTATGTTGGTTGTGTGGTCTTGACGCATCAAGAGGGGAGAAATATATATGGTACCCCGATGCTCACCACGAGAATATAATAACACCTTCTTGACAACAACGGTTAGACAAACACACCATCTTTTTATACGGCCAGTGTGATTAATTTTAAGTAGCCAGTAGCAAGAATAGTCGTACGTTGTTGTATTTTTTACAATAGAGAGTATATAGCATATCAACTATACAGGGATATTCAAAAATAAAGATGATTGAACTCCAGTCATTTTCCACAATCAAAAGAAAAGGAACAACAGCTAAAAAAAAAAGGCAAGCAAAATCAAAATCAAACAGCCATCCCTTCCATCCAACCTTGACAAACCATCGCCAAAACGAACCGGAAAATTGAGATGCGAAAATGCAAAAGAACAAAAGAGGAAATAGCATAACAGCGAGCAGTAGATGGTAAATAAATATGAACCAAACCAACTCAATTATACAGACCAACCATCATGGATATATGTCGCTTCCGGCCCTCTTCGGGGCCTATCATCTTTCCTTGCCAGACCTTTTGGTTGCGCTTCGGTGTTTTTCTTTTCTTTCATTTTTTTCAACCACGCCGATGTCTTCACGAGTGCGGCCCGCGATTCACTCCCGACATTCCTAGGTCATATGAACCTATTGGAATACTGCCGGGATTGCCAAAGGCAGGCATATCGGGCGTATTTCCGTGGGGATCGGAAGGTTGGGGAGGAGTTGGATCGAGACTGGCGCCGGCGCCGATTGGGTCAAGGTTGAAAGGTAGGAACCAAGCACTCGGTTGATAGTACTCGCCGGTTCCGGAAGGAGCATTAGGGTCAAGCTGGCTCGCAAAGATATTTTCCTGGGCGGGGTTCACCTCTGGACGGTTCATGGTGGAGAGTGGGGTATCGGGAGAAACAAAGGACGGGGCTGGAGGCTTGAAGCCAGCGAACGAGTCATAGACGAATTGTCGGTCTAGTTGGGGTAACTGGTCGGCCGCAGGGATGGGAAAGTCGAAAGGCGGCTGGCCGAATGTTTGTTGTTGGCCCCGGTTTTGATTGAACATTGTTGGATGGGGGAACCCCGTCCCCGATGTCCCTAGCATTCCGGGGGCGTTGTCCATATTCACGTCCATTATTCCTTGGGAGGTAGGTGTGGGCGTTGGCTGGTCTAACCCTGGCATCGCGTCGATCCTGCTATCGGCTCGAGAGTGCCTGCGACGGGAAGGGTTCGACTGTGGGGTTGGAGAGAGGCTAGCGAAAAAGTCCTCAACGCTTTGAAGGTCGGCCTTTTGGCTCATCACTGCGTCGTCGGCCTTCTTCTTGGCCAGATGACCGGGATCCTCCCAGTGTAATTTCGATACCCCATGGGGATACTTGTCAAACCAATCGCCATATTGGAACATAGGCGCGACCTGGCCGTTTTGTGTCGCGACTGAGCCCTTGATAGCGGCATCTGCAAATTGCCGATATCGGTCTTTGGCACTCTCGACCATATAATGGAACATGCCCCAGTATTTTTTCATCTTATTGAGGTACCGGTATGTATGCCGGAGATTCTCCTTAGATCGTGCCTCTAACTGGGCATTCTTAGAGAAAATGCCCCAAATATGAACCGTGCTGGCGGAGTAAGCACAATACCCCGCGAAGGGGACTGTTAGTGGGTATGCAGAAGCGTGGTCAATGAGCATTGAAATATGATGGGCGGCCTCAACGGCCGCTCGGCCGGCATTGCTGAGGAAGGATCGGGGCATATCCCGTGGAGGGCGGCCACCCGGGGAAAGAGGGATAGCGAATTGGTTTAGGAAGAGTGTGTTTTGATGGATGATGATGTGAAGGAAAAGAAATTGGTTGGCGACTCTGTCAGCTGCATGCACCTGGAGATTTTCGTAGGTAAACGCTAGATGGCTAGGAAGCGAAGCGGAAAAGTCCTCGATCTGTTTCTTAAGGCGCGTGTATCCGGATTCAGGTGACCATAGTGGATGGTTGTCTCGTCGCTTACCCCCCAGGTTGAGGTAGTCGACAATGCGACCCCAAATTACAATCGCACGAATGATGTAGGCCAGGACACCCATATTAGCTCGAGCGTTCGACAACTGACCAACATCGTCAGGAACCGGGTTGAGTATGTTACCCTCTAGGTCTTCTGTCGGGCCAGGGATTTCCATCTGAAAATGAGATTCCTTAATTGGAAGCTGTATGTGTAAAAACTTTTCGTTGCCAATTGGCGGCCGCTGACTTCCGGACGAGTTGTACCGGTCCATCAAGAAGCAGGCCCACATTGTGCGTCTTCGAATCTCTCTGTCTGTGAAGCTGAGTTGAGAGCCACCTCCATTTCCCTGATTTAGTAGTGGATCATGGTCGAGCTCTCTGTGTAATTGTAGGGCGTAGGCCATGCGCATCGCCTGTCCCCCAAAAGACCAACTTCGACCTCCATGGCATGTTCCGAACTCGTGAAGTCCTAGTAGTAGGAATACCGTTAGGATAGTGATATTTGGCTCGTCATGTCGGCTCATTGCAATGCTTGCAGCGGGATTGGCCCAGTTCTCGCCGCGCAAGAAAGGAGGCTCGGAATTGATTTGAGGATGAGTCGAGAACCGCGCGGAAACGGCACAAACGGCAAGAATAAGTACTGGTGGCACCGTTCGTGCCTTGAGTCTGCGCATAAAACTGGGCTTATGGAGTAGAAGATAGGATTGGCCGTAGACGCAATCGAAGAAAACCTCTGCAAGGTGTTCCTGAATCTCCAACGAGGGAAGGAATTCCACCCCCTCCGTCAGAAGACTGGTGTTACTGTCACCGGACTTACTCTCACGGCGCATGGGAAATGTATCCTGAGGCCCGCTACGGTTTCCACGGCCCCACTCGTCCATCTCAGCTGCAAAGGCCTCGTCTGCCGACCGCTTTTTCTGCGTCTTGGACACCTGCCCGGGCTGCGGGGGACGAACATTCGATCGGCCAATCGATGCCATATCCCGGGCCTCATCCTTGGGGATGGTCTTGATGACACGGTCCTCCATCCGTTTCAATCGCTTGTCCAGCATCGCCATGTAGTCCGTTCGCGGAGCAGCCTTGCGGGTAGTCACTTTGTAGACGCAGGGTATCCGGGAGCGCGAACAGTGCTTGCAGGCGGGCTTCTCGCCTGAGCATCGAATCTTCTTCCTCCTACAAGCGATGCAAGCCAATGGCAGACGTTTTCGCTCCTTCCCAGCTTTGGTCTTCATCTCGCTCCACGCCGGTTTTCCGTCTTTCTGGTCGTGATTCTGTGAGGGGTCGTCCCGGCTATCGTCTCGCAAGGGGTCCTGACCCGCATCGTGCGAAATGGCGAGATCCCCGACGGTATGAACGCTGCCAGGATCGCGCGAGCTGGCCCGGCTCTGGGTGTCGAAATCTTCGGGGAGTACAGCATCGTCGTGCCCTAGGGCCAAGCCGGAAGAGGAGGCGGCCAAGGGGGAATCTTCAGACTCCGGGGGGATCATGATGGGCGCGGGTACCCCAAAAACGAGGTCGAGCTCATCGTTCGGGGGGAAGGGGATGGATGAGGACGCGGAGGAGGGCAACCAGCGAGAGTGGTCGTGGTGCAGTGTTGGCTGGACGAAATAATTACGGGATGAGGCGGTCGAGTGTTCTGGAGGCGGAGATGGGGAAAGTTGAGGAGAGTCGGTAACTGGCGGCTTGGCGCTGCTGCTGGCCACCGTCATCTGGCCCATTAATAATATAGCTCAAATTAAACTGTCTTAAAAGAGACTCGCGAACCCAGCGGCTTTTCCGCGTGCATCCACCTTTGCATCTCAAGGTGAGAACCTCATGTTGGTCCTGTTGTGCCCTCGCAAGGTTGACGTCGTCTCTATTTCCTCCTCTGAGCCGATGTCATCGAGGGAAAAAGCGGTGACGATCATTGGACGAACCACAAAATCACTTCGTCAGGAAAAAAATTGGATGAACCAAGAAAGAAGGGGAAAAAAAAGGGCTATCGTTATTAGCTCGACCACGATCTCTCGAAGCCTGTAGTCTGAGCGATTTGCTCGCAATGTTGTTTCGGGACGCCCGGAGGAAGGGGCCCATTTTATTCTGAGCACTCTACGGAGTACTAGGTTCCTCGAAGCTGCACGAGACAGGCGACAGTTTGCCTTACATAGCTCTTGAGTAATCCTTGCTTAGTTGTGTTTGCTTACTGCAGGAACTTTTGTCTTGTGTACCAGACAGCTCACTACCTACCTTTGCGCATGGCTTCAAGGTCGTCCATTCTATCAGCTGTAGTTTGTATTTACCTGATAGAGAGACGGAACAACTTCGTCTTTGATATAGTCTCTTTACGTTTAGCATAACAAATATTAATTCTGGAAGAGTCATCTAATTCTCTAAGTGTCGAAATATAGGTCTTTGGCACACCTAGAGACGATAACGAAACCCAATCGTGTTCCAATCGGTCACATCATCATAATCTTCTGGGAGCAGGTCAACAGACCGGACGATCTCGGAAATATCGGGGTCGGTTAACCGGGCGCGCGGGTGATCATCAACCCTTCTTTCACCCACCACACCTGACAGGCCAGCGCTTCCCTGAACCCCTTCCTCCTGGTCTCGTTTGAAATTAAGATTGTGTAGATACGCCCGTAATGAGAGCGCCAATCCCCCCGCAACGCCGTAACAGATCAGAATGATTAAGAATGAAGTCTGATAGGTCGGAGCCTCGCTCGTCTTGAACAAGTGAGGGCCGACAATATTCCCCACGCAGTAGGCGACAAACATGAGCCCGGTCATCGCCATCTTTTTTGTGACACCCTTGTAGTTAGCCTGGACCAGAGACATCGCTAGCGGCAAGGCTCCTGGACCCGTGGCCAGAAGGAAGTAACCCAAAAGCTGTACGCTGAGAGGAACATGATGAGCCTGCGCATATATCAGGGCGCTGCCAGTACCGGACAAAGCGAGAAGACCGACAATCAAAACGCAGTTCAGTCTCCGGGACCGGCCCGCTAGCCAACCGGTGATTGTGATTGAGGCGCCGCTGATAATGCTGGTGGGGATATTGATTAGGGTAGACTGTAGGGAGGTAAAGCCAAAGGACTTGATAACGAGATTCGCAAAATTCTGGGTGCCTCCATTGGGAATCTGAGTTAGGACAGCGATGGCCAGGAGATGCCAAGTTTTTGGATCCTGGAGACACTCAATGACTTGCTCTGGTCGCCAGGGAGCCCCTTCCGTAAGACCAGTTCCCGCGATGACGGCGCGATGAGCCATGAACTCCCTTTCTTCTAGAGTTAAAAATGCCGCCTTCGAGATACTATCCGGAAGATAAATCCACATTACCACCCCCCATAGTGAAGTGGCGATACCAAGGATGATGAACATCCACATCCAGGGTCGGAGGGGGTGTTCGATATGGCCGACGCCATACGCGAAGAGACTAGCCACAAGCCCTCCCAGTGAGTTCCCCGAGAACCAAATACCTGTTCGAAAAGGAATCTCGTCGCGCGTGTACCATGTAGCTGTAATGAACATGAAGGCGGGAGTAATGGTCGCCTCTGCGACACCTAGGAAGAACCGGATTACCAAAAGGCCACCGAAATTGACACACGAAGCTGTCAGGGTGACAACAATGCCCCAAAACAGAGTGTTTATTGCAAGATACTTCGCCACAGGAAGTCTGGTGATGAGGAAGCTTGTGGGCTGGTAATGGTTAGTATACAGTCCAGGAAGCTTTCTTTGTGCTTGTAGTGTGTAGTATGTACCCATTGCCAGGCAAAATATCCAAAATAAAAAATGCTAGATACCCAGCTGTACTGCTGCCCAACTAGATGCTATCATAATTTAACTTGGGTGTTAGTTGATGCTCTCGGGAAGGAGGAAGGGTGGGCCGAACTGTGTCTTCGATCAATCCAAATACCGAAGCGCTCGAGAGGATGGTTTTATCCATGAAATTAAACATGTAAGTCACAAAAAGCAAAGGGATTAGCCGCTGATCGACTTTGCGCAACAGCTGTGAGGAGCTGATATAGTCATCATGCTGCTCATCGTTGGGATCGCTGAGGAGTGGGGTTCTGGAAGAGTTCGCCATGTTGACTTGCGAGCCATCAGAGAAGGAGTTTCTGCTGGGACAATGGAAGCAAGTAGTGATCGCCAGTGGCGTTCACCTGTGGTCAGTCATCGCTTGGGGTGGGAGCTTCTTCATTCGATAACGATAACGAAAGATGGAAGAGGAAGGTAAGACCAAAACAAGCAAAACGGAAGCTTAACTTGGAACCCCTGGTCAAGAATTAGATTGAAGAACTTGGAATTTGCACCCCAAACAAAGTATGAAGACATGTACATTTCCTATCCTAATTGATTTCTATTTGATAGGAAGTTTTTTGGGGTAGAAAACCTAGGCATCATCAAAATATTTTCAAATGTGTGTAAGAGTGGGTGGTTGGTAGTCAGTCCCCTCTAACCCCTCTAAATGTTCTGGTCACTACTGCGAAGCTTGTCCTTGGTTAACTCATCATAAAAAAGAAATTATTTAGGGTAATAATAGTCTACGGGGGGCAATGTTTGCTCCACAAAATGACAGAGTCACTCTTACTCTCTGTGAAATGCCTTCAAGTCTTCGGAAGGAACGGAAAGCCCGTTCCCTTGCAAGACACTTGTTGGCTGACATACTCCTACATAAGAGCTTAGAATTCTCTTGTCCATCGGTAAATCATCGGGAAATCTATGTGCTCTTGGTATCCTCTAGTCATGTCATGAATGGCGCATGTACCGTGGGATG
The DNA here is from genome assembly GCA_027569885.1 of Aspergillus diversus. Classification (NCBI taxonomy): domain Eukaryota; kingdom Fungi; phylum Ascomycota; class Eurotiomycetes; order Eurotiales; family Aspergillaceae; genus Aspergillus; species Aspergillus diversus. The sequence continues at coordinate 318,019 of JAPDKZ010000028.1, forward strand.
ATGGAGGATCGAAAGAATACCCTCGAAATAAAAATCGGATTGATCTTCGATGGGTTTGGTGGATCCTGTCTCCTGCGAAAGGGCGGATCGAACATGAGCCCCTTTACAGTTTACCTGGATATCTCGCTAACCCTTGGATGTAAGGCATAAATATCTGGAGTCTTGTGATATTGCGATTGACTCCGGAGACGTCTAACCTCTGGTGAGAAAATAGTTCGCTATTTTTTCGTGTATAAAGGAATAAATTCCTTGTAACTGGACCTTCGTCCTTCGATGGGATTTGTGAGAAAAGTGACTGAGAAACAGAAAGGCGGGGGGAGCTTGTGGGTGCTACAGTAACATCACTACTCTCCCACAAATACCGGTTCCGTCCGGCCATCTACTTTGTAAAGAGCCAACGACACAGGAAAATTTAGTGCAGTGCATGGATGGAACGAGCTTCTCGCCATCTATGTTATCTTGGCTTGAAGAATGAGACTGTGATGGCTAGCCGTGGATCGGATGTGGAATTCTGACACGCTTTTTCTGCGGCGGACATGGGTAACAGTTACCTGTTCCTGTGACCCATATCGTGGTTCAGGACTCTATTCTGTCAGTGCAGAGAACTTTCTTTCATGAGCCTCATTAATCCTATCTCTCCACCCAGTCCTTTTTTTATAGAATCATCCTCAGGGGCTTGATAATTTTAATCTCGACTTAATTTCCGGATCGCGAGTTATGTATACTATTATAATTTATTACTGAGGGGCGATACAAATAGTCAAAGCAATAATTTGTTTGAATGGTAACACGATTACCAGCCCCTGGCTCACGCTACCAGCGGAAAGCCCAGTCTGGATTAGCGGCTACGCCTCCAGCCTTTCAGTTTCCCCCCAATATTTCGGCAACCAAAGGAGCTTGTTGCGGGGCAGGAAAGTCGCCAAGAACAATGACCTTCCATGATTGCTTTAGAGTTTTGGCCTTTTTGCAAGAATTATAGAACCTACAGTCCGAGGAATGCTTCACGCGAAAAGAACCCCTCGTCTGAATTCTCCTGCTGGTATTGGAGTGGCTCAAAGACACGAGGGGGAGTAAATTGATTGGCCCTGCCCGTTCCACCCCACGTATGAATCACAGTGTGTTTGTGAAGGGATAAGTTACTAGTGGACGGTTTTTTCGGACTTTTGCTTTTTTTTTATTGCGATCTGGATCATCCATGTCGATCACTACGCTAGGCCTAGCTGTTTTTCTCTGAAGGCAAGACACCCGGTAACTGGGCAAGGTCGAGACGAAAGGATAAACATACATCATCATTCTCCACTGGCCTGTGCTCCCCTCTGAGTTCATGGTGGTATTTGAAGGATTGGAGGTTATTAATCTCCTCATTTCCCTTCTTCTTTCTTCGTTTCCTCCCCTACAGCTTATCTCGGCCTTTTTTCAACCAACGCTGGGTGGTGGACTGGGCATTTTCATCGGTTCTTTCGAATCCTTCCCCGCAGCCATGAAGTTTCGTTGGTTCGAGGCAGCTGCTTTGACAGCCGTTTCGGTGGCTAGTGCTCAGGTCTGTTTTCTCTTTTGTTTTGCCATTGCTCCTGTAGGAAATTTATGAGACATATGATACTGACGTTAAGAGTCGATTAAATTAGGATGACCTAGCTTACTCTCCTCCGTACTACCCTTCACCCTGGGCTACCGGTCAGGGTGAGTGGGCAGAAGCGTATGAGCGCGCTGTTGATATTGTTTCCCAGATGACCTTGGCTGAGAAGGTCAACCTTACAACTGGGACTGGGTATGGTGGAGATTTCTTTGACTGGATGAGAGAACGATTTGCTAATGAATTCATAGATGGATGTTAGACAGATGTGTTGGGCAGACTGGCAGCATCCCTAGGTATGCAAATCAGATATCATCGTATCGCCTCTCCAAACAACTAACAACCGTTTTAGGCTAGGGATTCCATCGCTATGTTCGCAAGATGGCCCACTCGGTATTCGTTTCAGTATGCTCACCTCCCCTAATTTCGCAATGAGAAATAAATATTGATGGTCTTTTCTTATAGCGGACTACAACACGGCTTTTCCGGCTGGGGTGAATGTTGCTGCAACCTGGGACAAACATCTTGGATACCTCCGAGGTCGGGCAATGGGTGAGGAATTTAGCGATAAAGGTATTGATATTCAATTGGGACCAGCTGCTGGCCCCCTCGGTAGGCACCCTGATGGTGGTCGTATATGGGAAGGTTTCTCCCCTGACCCTGTTCTCACGGGTGTGCTTTTCGCGGAAACTATTAAAGGTATCCAAGATGCTGGTGTGATTGCGACAGCTAAGCATTATATTGTCAATGAAGAGGAGCATTTCCGACAGGCCGGAGAGGCAGTTGGTTATGGATACGACATAACTGATAGTTTGAGTTCGAATGTTGATGATAAGACCATGCATGAGTTGTACCTCTGGCCCTTCGCCGATGCTGTGCGAGCTGGTGTGGGAGCGATCATGTGTTCGTACAATCAGATCAATAACAGTTACGGCTGCCAGAATAGCTACCTCTTGAACAAGCTTCTGAAGGCCGAGTTGGGTTTCCAGGGCTTCGTGATGAGTGACTGGAGTGCACACCATAGCGGTGTTGGGGCTGCTTTGGCTGGCATGGACATGTCGATGCCTGGTGATGTATCTTTTAATAGCGGAACCTCATTCTCTGGAGCCAACATGACCATTGGTGTTCTCAACGGCACTATCCCACAGTGGCGTGTTGATGATATGGCTGTTCGCATTATGGCGGCTTATTACAAAGTTGGCCGCGATCGCCTCTACACACCCCCAAACTTCAGCTCATGGACTGATGATGAGTATGGCTTTGCGCATGCAGCGGTCCAAGAAGGTGCATATGAGAAAGTTAATGAGTTTATTGATGTGCGGCGTGACCATGCGGCTATTGCCCATCGCGTGGCAACAGACAGTGTGGTACTACTGAAGAACGAGGGCTCCCTTCCTCTCCGTGGCAGGGAGCGGAAGGTGGCAATCCTCGGTGAGGATGCCGGTTCTAACCCGAGGGGCGCCAACGGGTGTGCAGATCGCGGCTGTGACGACGGGACCCTTGCTATGGGCTGGGGTAGTGGAACATCGGATTTCCCGTACCTAGTGACACCTGAACAAGCTATACAGGCTGAGGTGATCAGAGGGGGAGGGAACGTGTTTGCTATTACCGATAATTGGGCGTTGGATGATATGGCTTCGGTGGCTGCCCAATCCAGGTGAGTTTTGCTTGTTAAATCGTGTGTTGTATCTGGCAGGCGCTTACTATTCACTACAACTAGTGTATCTCTTGTTTTTGTTAACGCTCAATCAGGAGAAGGATTTATTAATGTGGATGGCAACATGGGTGATCGTAAGAACCTCACTCTGTGGAAGAACGGCGAAAACGTGATCAAGACCGTGGCCGGTAACTGTAACAACACTATTGTTGTTATCCACTCGGTTGGTCCGGTCTTGGTGGATCAGTGGTATGACCATCCCAATGTTACCGGCATTGTATGGGCTGGCTTGCCCGGCCAAGAATCAGGAAATGCCATTGCCGACGTTCTTTATGGGCGTGTCAACCCTGGCGGTAAGACTCCGTTCACCTGGGGGAAAAGCCGGGAGGCATATGGCGTCCCCTTGCTCACAGAAGCAAACAATGGCGATGGAGCACCGCAGGAGGATTTCGCCGAAGGTGTTTTTATTGATTATCGCCACTTCGACAAGAATGAAGAAACCCCAATCTATGAATTCGGTTTTGGATTGAGTTACACAACTTTCAAGTACTCAGACCTTCAGATTGAGCCCCTGAATGCTGCTGGATACGTTCCCACCTCTGGGGAGACTAAAGCTGCGCCCACATTTGGCAAGGTTGACGACGCATCAGCTTATTTATTCCCGAAGGGCTTGAAGAAAATAACAGAGTTCATCTACCCCTGGCTCGAGTCTGCTGACCTTAGGGCTTCTTCCGGTGACCCCCATTACGGCTTGGAAGACTCGGAATATATCCCAGAGGGCGCTCAGGACGGATCCTCGCAAAGCCTTCTTCCAGCTAGTGGTGGCGCTGGAGGTAACCCTGGTCTTTACGACAACCTTTTCCGAATCTCAGCGACTATTACAAACTCCGGATCCGTGGTTGGGGCTGAGATTCCCCAGTTGGTAAGTTTAGCCTGCTCCCGATTGTGGCTGTATGGATGGTTAATGCTGACCCGTGCTGTTTAGTATGTATCCCTTGGTGGCCCTAATGAGCCCAAGGTGGTCCTCCGGCAGTTTGATCGGCTGAATCTCTCCCCTGGACAGGAGTTTGTGTGGTCCACAACCTTGACTCGTCGTGATCTTTCGAACTGGGACGTAGAGAAGCAGGACTGGGTGATTTCCAGCCACCCGAAGAAAGTTTTCGTGGGAAGCTCCTCACGTAAATTGCTCCTTAAAGCATCGTTGCCTAAGGTTGCATAGAGAGGTCGGATGGAGCTCTACAATGCCTATTCCGACAGTTACTTTCACGCTTCAGTGATTTTTACTCTACCAACCTGTATCTTTTTCGAGGGATATTTTTCGAGTACATTAATTATACATAGTCTTTAAGGACTAATAATATAGGAATGACTGTGATACTGGGGAAGGCAAACGTGGTTACCGCGGTGAAATAGTAGTTCTAGAATTTGGTCCATTCGGCCCTTCTGCTAAGACCCGCCCACATCCCGATGTCATCCTGAGCTACCCCCCTCGTTATGCTGTCTCGGCGATTCCAGAGCGCTTGGTCGCTGATCACACGGATTTCCCGTTGAGGGGGTCGGGACATCCGGGGCAATAGCGTCATCCAAGCGACAGCGGGAGTTGGCAGTAGAGTCTCAGGGGACAACGGAGAAAAGAATGGGCGGAATTCGGGATGTTCCAAAATTCGAAGGTTTGTTTACTAGCCAAAGCTGGGCGTCGACCCAAGGTTCCTTTACAGTATTATTATATGAATATTTGTTGGACGTGGAGCCGGATCTCTATGTGGAGCCGAAGGACCCCAGCAATCAAGCACGGAAATCCCATGGTAAGTGCGCGCTGCGCTGAGACGAGACTTCGCCTTGATTCACCGTTTTCTGGGGAGTGATTCGTCTGGGGAAGCGGATCCATTATCGAGAAGACCAGTGATATTTGAGCGACGACTTGAAGCTGCCGAGGGGAGCTGGGGAAGGGCCACTTTTACTGTAGGGACGGGGTAGAAACTCCCGACGCCATACATATATTATTATTTCACTCTTCCCTCATACCTTTCTCCTTTTATTTGCCCCTCCTTGCCAGAACCATCGCTCTCTCTATCGTCTGCAAATATGTCGGGGTTTATCCAGGCCTTCTCCTTATCGAGGCAGGAGGTTCAAGATGCGCACCCCCCAGGTACAATTTCGCTGGCTTGTGAGTGACTCTGGTTTTCCCTAGGTTTTACACGATTTTACAACTCTTTGTTTTTACGTCTGTTTCCCAAGTGTGTTTCTCCTGACCAAAATTCCATTATTTAGTCCACTCGGAACAGGAGGCGGAACACAGCAATGCAAAACGTGATGGAGAGGTCATTCTCTCCCCCCAACCATCCGATGACCCCTGTGATCCGTTGAATTGGCCTACCTGGCGCAAGATCGCGGTCTTGGTGTGCGTATCGATCTATGCTTGCATTGGGAATTTCACTTCTTCCTCCATTGCAAGTGCCTTCCCTTTGTACGCGACACCTCTGGCTTTCAACCCCCCCGTCTCGATGGGTAAATTGAGTCATCTCGTTGCGGTTGGTGTTTTCCCTTTCAGACCTGCGCGGTTTAAGTGTGGGATTTGGTTGCTGAGTCGGAGAATAGGTCAACGTTTTGATGATGGGAGCGGCTAATATATGGTGGGTGCCGTTGGCCAATACCTTTGGTCGGAGGCCTATCACCCTGCTCAATATCCTCATTCTGTTGTTTTGCTCTATGTGGGCTGGGCTGGCCAAAACCTTCGAGAGTCTCCTGGCGGCTCGGTTCTTCATGGGCGTTGCTGTTGGCCCGGCGGATACGAGTGAGTTTTACATGGAAATGGATTTCTGTTCGCTGGGGTATGCTAAGGATGGACAACAGTTGCCCCTAACATCGTGGGAGAGATTTTCTTCACGCATGATCGAGGAAAAGCTATGGTTGGTGTTCCGGAAGCATTTATTCCGGACATAGTTGGTTAATGTCTCTTTCTTCTGTCTTAGGGTTTTTACACGGCCTTCCTTTGTCTGGGTTCGTTGCTTGGGGGGATCGCGGGAGGCTACATTGCCGGCCAACGGGGACTGGCATGGCTCCACTGGGTAAATGTCATTCTCAGCGCCATCCTTTTTGTTGCCTGCTTCTTCTTTGTTCCGGAGACCCTTTACGTGCGAGAGGAACATGACCAGGCTACCGTCGAGAAGCCCTTGAAGGAGGGAGCCGAGATGATCGAAGACGTTGTCCCATCCATCTCGCCCCAGCGCGAATACAATGAGTTTACCTTCCTTCGCTCGTTGAAGATCGGGACATACCATGGTAATCTGCTGAAGAACTTTTGCGCGCCATGGCTCACACTGCGTCTGCCGGGAGTTTGGCTTGTCATGCTCTGGTACGGGGGCCTAGTCGGCGGAATCGTGACACTGTCGACGGTCGGACCGACAATTGTAGCTTATCCACCCTACAACTGGGGCAACAATGCGGGTCTTATCAACATTGGGGGAGTGATTGGCGCTATCTTGGGTGCGGTGGCTACAGCTAGCCTGGCGGATCGCGTTATCACAACAAAGAAATCTCTCAAGGAGGACCGGTATATGGAGCCTGAAAGGCGATTACCAGTTGCTCTCCCCGGACTGATTCTTGCGACGGCGGGGCTCTGGACATTCGGGTTCTGCGCTCAGAATCCAAGCCCGAGGATGTGGATTGGCATGCAGTTTGGTGTGGGCATGTTGTCCTTTGGACTCATGCAGGCTCCATCTGTTGGGTTCAACTATGTATGTGCCACTGACCTCAATGTTTCTTTTTGCTTTTTTTCGTCGCTTTCTCAGCTTACATGCCAAAATAGGTCATCGATGCATATCGCAATCTGGCAGCGGACTGCTTCGTTGCCATTACTTGCATGAGAGCGATCATCAGTTTTGCCTGGACATTCTTCGTAGGCACATGGGTTGAAGCCGCAGGACCAGCTGTTCCATTTGGGGTCTTTGGGGGGCTGATGGGATTCTTCACGTTGTTATTGTTCCCGCAGCTGATTTGGGGGAAGAGGACTAGGATTGCGACAGCCAAGTGGGTGGTGTAACTTGAATATGTAATTAGTTCTCAATACGTAGTTGGACTCGTGGTTATTGAATTAATTGCGTAAGACCTGCAGAGCGAATTGATGAATGGTAATCCAGGAGTCGAAGGGGATGGATGTCGTCCAGTCTTTTTCACGAGCACGCAGTGTTTCTCTTTTCCCTTCCGAGGCTCACGACGTCATTTTTTTCCCGCGTCTCCAATTTCCCGCCTTCTCGAACTTCACACACTCTTCCTCGCTCCCTGCTTCTCTCTCTTCACGCTCTCCAGAGCTAATCTTTACCGGTTTACTTTCTTTTTCTCAGTAATTAAACCCCTTCACCTTCTATTCCACGCTCATTCGAACCATACCTCCAAATCAACGAGAGAGATTGGGAACAATCCCATTCTCTCCGCAAGGGAAATCAACACATGGCCTCTTCGCACGACTCTCCTTCCCCTTCATCATCTACAAAACCCAATTATCCACCCCCGACAATCCTCCTAATCTACCCAGCAACTCTCATCCTCGGTTCTCTATTCTCCGTCCTCTCTCCCACCGCCCAGGTTACCTCCCAGCAACACCAACAGCAGCAAGCGATAAACTACTTCGCTCGCAAAAATAACATCTTCAACATCTACTTTGTCAAAATCGGCTGGATATGGCTTACTCTCGCCTTCGCATCGATTCTCCTCGTCCAGATCCTCCGCACTCCTAGTGAGTCCCATTCCGCAGCGCAACGGCCCCGACGCCTCGCCCAGGCTGCGCTTCGCTACGCCCTCGTCACGCTCGTGTGGTATTTCACAACGCAGTGGTTCTTCGGCCCACCAATTATCGATCGAAGCTTTGTTTTTACGGGCGGAAAATGCGAGAGGATTCTTCGGGATATGAGTACAAGTGACCCGGATGAAGTGGCGGGGATGGAGGAAGGGAGGAAACTAGGGTTGGTGTTGAGTGCGGCGGCTTGTAAAGCGGCTGGGGGGGCGTGGAGGGGTGGACACGACGTGAGCGGGCATGTTTTTATGCTTGTGCTTATTACGGCTGTGTTGGGGTTCGAGGCCTGGGGTGTTATAGGTGACGGGCATAGCAATGCAGAGTGTGGTAGGAAGAAGGAGAATGAGGAGGAGGATGGAGGAGAGGTGAGGACTTGGGCACTGAGGCTTGTGGGTGTTGTTATTGGGCTGAGTTGGTGGATGCTATTGATGACAGGCATATGGTTTCATACATGGTTGGAAAAAGTAAGTTGTTTGCTGTTCTTTTCAAAACCCCCCCACCCTCTTCTCTGCGTTTTTATTTTATTTTTTAAAGAGAAGAATTCGGGATGGCTAACGTGAGTAGTTGAATGGCTTGCTTATTGCTCTAAGCACGGTATATACGCTTTATATCCTTCCTCGGCGGGTTATTCCTTGGAAGAATGTGGTCGGCATCCCAGGTGTATAACGAAGGCGTCTCTCATGTTTGATTTCGGGATTTGTTCCATAATGGCGTTCTCTATAGATACATTGCACGATAATTTCCCTACATGCATGCAACTATTCGGCCACTATATAAAGAAATAATACAGCGTCCTTCCTAGCTATTCCGCATGAGCAACTGATGGACTAAGATGATAGGGTATACAGGATACAAAGAGTAAAGATCAATGGTTGCCATCCATAGCAATCGTCTTCATGTTGCGAAACACATCTAGAACGTCTTTCGCGGCTCTGAACCAATATTTCTAGTATTTTGAAGGAATATGGCTCCCATATCTATCTGGAAATGTAGAATCGCCCTGCAGATGGGTGAAAATTCAATTGCCTGATTGAGGTAGGTACCAAACTCTATTCGATATCGGCCCGATATCTCTTTGCCGACGTGCACCATACTAAATGGGACTGCGAACGCCGCAATTATGTGCATAAAGCTCATCTCATCTGATGACTTTGTGGCCCTTGCCTCGGAGTTGCTTTCTAGGGTCTGAAAAATGGTCTGAATATCTTGATTGTGAAGCTCGGAGATTTTAGCCGTGGCCTCCTGCAATGCACTCGGTTCCGAGGCGTTCCCGTCTATTGCGCCCAAAGCAACCACAACTGCATTCATCGATTCCCCAGTGCGGATATCTTTCTCGAGTCCAACCAAGTAATTCTGCAGGCCCGCGGTGAGGCTGACAACTTTCTGTAAATGCAGAAAGATAGAAGGGTCACGTTCCAGTTGGCCGTACAAACCTCGGATCAAGACACAGAATGGGGAGATGCCGATGGTGTGGGTTCGTATCTCAAGATATGTATCTAGACCGGGCCTGGCGGACTTTCCTCCGTGACATAATTCAAGCTCCCGGATAAGAGCTTTACACACGTTCGACGCTTCGATGAAGAATGCCGCCGCCATAGGGCCAGTCAGGTAATTGCTACATTGATCCAGAAAAGGGTCACGATATGCTGAACCTGATTATCTGCCTGAGGTTGATAAACTATATTTGTGTTATCATTCAAAAATTTTTTTCAAATCCCCAATATATCAATCAATAGACATGGCCAGTCGTGTTAACAGAGCGTTTACTGACTAGGGAATTTGGTCTCCTTTCTTCCTAGGAGAATGGCAATTGACTCTTCGAGAGCTGTCTTCGCAGAGTATGGCAACGTATCCTCAATGATATCGTCGATCGTACAGAGGGTCCCCAGCCATGCAGCCATACAGATGCAAATGTGTTCCGTCCACACATCCGGGAAGAATAAGTTTGTTGCTGCAACCTCGGCAAAAGCTCTTTCGCGTACCGTCTCCGTTTCGACAATCTCACCTAGCTGGATAGCATGTTTGAAGTCAATATGGGCTTGGGCGACGGTAGGAGGGGATGGTGCCCCGGTGGGAACTATGCCATATTCGGGGAACTTGAGCTAGAGTAAAATGGACGTTAGATGCTGGTTGCTCGTAGCTTATATGGCATGGCCAACTTACCTGAAACGAGAAGCCCCAGGTTTTGAGGGGTATTCTGTAGGTTTTTGGTTCGGGGTGGCTGCGTGTTCTTTGATATTCTGAGGCTGCAGGGGTCGATTCCTCCTCGGAGCCGTTTGCCTTCGTCGCATCGACTGCAGTATCGTACTTAATACTTGTTTGGATGCTGGTGACAGGTCAATAGTTGGTTTCAAATGGACGGAAATAATATGCATGAGACAAAGGATTAAACAAGCTGATTATACTACCTCGTCTATTATCGCCCAAGGTATCAAGTTGCGTCCCGCGGTGGGGTAAGTGTGCATGGGTGTTATCAAGTCGCAGGAAGCAAGGACATGTGATTTCTAGGTAGTAAACCAGAAATTGTGGCCTTAGTACTTAGAGATCATGGATAACGAGACACCTTGCTTTGTTCTGTGCTACCAGCTCAGCCAGGCTGTCCTGTTTTCAGAGCATGAAACTGCATAGATAGTTCTTTTGCGGCGGCCGTGGGAGTGGTGCACTACTGGTGCTCTGAATGCGTCCTAGTAGGCACGGGGAAGATCAAAAACTGGTCATAAGCATGGGATGTAGGTGGATTGTAGTGAATTGCAGCAAGATGATGGAATAGCACAGGAAATTCCATATGAGATTAAGTTTATAAATATTCTTATAAAGGATGATATCGTTGATCGTTCACCTCGAACTATGGTTGTTAAAACATTCAGTTTTAGCCCAAGGTATAGGTGCTCCCAATATGTTGACTAATATCGGTGCTGTTGCAAGTGGTATCGTTTTACACATTTTCTTCTTTCGTGTGAGGGAATGGGATATTGTTGCTCCTTCTATCATTGCTTGCTATGGCACGGTGGTCATAGCGGGCGGTATTGTGCGCTCTTTCCCTACCATTCTGACCATGACCGCCTGTCATCTTATCGGGGTTTGGAGAAGCATGCTGGTTTTCCGTATTTTTTTCCATCGACTCAGTGGATTTCCCGGTCCGTTTGCAGCTCGCCTGTCTAACTTCTATGCCACTTCTCTAGCATCAAAGAAACTGCGCCTATACGAGGAAACACAACGGCTCCATAAAAGGTATGGGGACTATGTGCGATTAGGTAGAGCTAGAAACCCCCATAACCTCCGGGACTGTTCAGGATGCTGATTCAGGTTTGATGTGAGATATGAAGGTCTTTCTGAGCTCTCCATCGTCGACCCGCAGTCTGTCCAAGCGCTCTATAGTGCTCAATCGCCAGTCACGAAGGGTCCTTTTTATACCGCCTTCGAACCACGCACACCCCTTTTCACTGTCAGAGATGAGCATATCCATTCACAGAGGAGGAAAACATGGGACTGTGCGTTCAGTGCCAAATGTATGGATGCATTTCTATTTAAGTCAGCATGTGTTAGTAATGACTAACGCGACTAGAACAGCCCTTCGCGAGTGCGAACCGCGAGTTCTGAAGCACACCATGCAGCTAGTCGAGGCCATTGATCAGAGAATTGTAGAGCCAATGAACATGCAGCAATGGTTCAACTTTTACTGCTTTGATGTGATGGACGATATCATCTTGGGCAAATCATTCAATATGTTGTCTGAAGGGAAGCCGAGTCGACTTTCGGCGAGCATTGAGGTAACTTTGGATACTATGTGGGGTCACCTTGGCCGCTTACCTTGGGTAGTTGCCATCATCAAGAAAATCCCCTTCCTGAATTCGGAATATCTTGGTTTCTGGAAATTGTTCCGTGGTCAACTAGAAGAGAGAATGGCGGTGGGTCATGATAACCCTCAGGCCCCTTTAGAAATATCGGATGATCTAATACTGAATAATGTCTCAACTCATAGAAGAAATCACCCGAGAATGATGCGTTCACGTATTTACTAGAGGCGTACCAACAGGGGCCAAAGGCACTACAGGACAGGCTAAATCTTGAGGGAGACGCGTTCCTCGGCATTGTTGCTGGCAGGTAGGACTATCATGCCTGGCTCTTGCCATGAAGCAAGGCTAATATGAGATAGCGATCCCACGGCCGCCGCGTTAACCAACATCTCCTTCTACCTTGCCAATAATCCATATTTGGTCCGAGACTTGCGAAACGTCTTCGACAGTTTAACCCCCACGGGCTATATGGCTCTAGTGAAGATTGATCTATTAGATGCACTTATCAATGAAACATTCCGACTTCATTCGCCCTCCCCATCAGGTACCCAACGGGCCACTCCCCAGGAAGGAACGTATATTGGCAAAACCTGGATTCCTGGGAATGTCATCGTACAGGTCCCGCTGCAAACGAACGAAAGGCCAAAAGTCGAATACTGATACTCCTTTTCCTTTGCTGAGCCAGATACCCGTGCCTTTGTTCGTCCTACCGAGTTTCTCTCGGAAGATGGACAACGCGCCCTGATCTCATCCGAGATAGATCCGTTTTTATTCCTTTCAATGCGGGTATACTTCCCGTTCCTATTTTGTCTTCCTTCGTTTGCATTTTGATAAGAGAAATAGGCCCATATCAGTGTGCCCGGAGGCAGCTAGCCATGATGGAGTTGCGATTCGTAATTTCGTATATCCTGCGCCGATACGATCTTTCCTTCTCGCCGTTCCAGACAGAGGCAGGGTTCCATGTTGAACAGAAGGATCACTTCACTATTGCTCCCTCCCCACTTTGGGTGCAATTTACAAAACGGCGAACTGAAATTTAATCAATCGACTAGTAACCGAAGTAGAAATCTGGACTTTTGTCAAGCACAAATCCTGCATTCCCGATGCGATTGAACCGCATTTTTGGCATTATGGTATTGGACTTTGAGATTATGAAACGTAAGATTTCTTACAGTCTTGACCTAGATAATCGGGGAATCCAATAAATATAATATACCGAGATAGTTATTGAAAATGGTTATCTAACATTCCTGTGATTTATGCCATATATTTTACTAACTAGTTGCAAGGAGTTTTCGGCCTTGTCGGACATATAATATGATATTTCATGGTATTCTACGACGTTATCTAAATTTATGGCTTGAATGAAAATCCGAGTCCGGCTGGCCCGAAAAAAATACATCGAAAAAAAAACTAAGGCTAAGAATAAAGTAAGGGGAAACGAAGGAAAAGGAAATGTACACCAGATCACAACCCCCTCCGCCAGCCCACTCCCTCTGCACGGCCTGCTTGACCCAGTGTCCACATTATATCCTCTCCAGCTTAGGTTTCCCGTATCACCAAAGAAGATGCAAGGGAAGCGATCCCCAATGCGCAATTTGAAGTTTATGAATTTGGAATGGATGGTCCCCCTTGCTGTAGTGCGCCTTGAACCAGGATTTTGGTGAGAAACGTTCATAAGTGATTCGGGAGCCATCACTCATTGTATCCATCTACTTTGCCCCCTACTTATCTGGGGAGACTGTCTGCTCCCAAGTTTTATCCGGATGGCCTTTCTCAGCGCTCCGTGAACTCCCCTTATTTGCAGCAAATCCGAGCGCTGTTCGAAAGTTAGGGTCAATTGCCGAGAGAAATGACTGTTATTTAAAATTGGGAAATATTTGGCAACTCCCATAATCCTCTGCAAAAATTCAAGTAATACACATGCTTACTCCTATTAAAGTAGAGTTTAAACGACCAGTAAACGCTAAGTTTGCTCTCATATGATCTTGTCAAGCTGGAGGTTCAGGACCGAGATATCCTCGTTGAAATGCTTTCCGCCTGGAGTTAGCTCATTGTCACCAAAGCTACATGATGCAGGATGCAAAACCTACCCCCCGGATTCAATGCGGATGCATACATTGCCCGTGTGATTGGGCGTATATCCTCTGGTGCGACATCCGTAGACAAGGAGAGTCCCATATACGGATCCCATGACTCCAAAATGCGGTCCGCATACACCTTGAGATCAACGGCCTGATCTTTCTCAGAAATCTGTTTCGCCATGCATTGGATGCCCATGCAAGTCCCGAATTCGCGAAACGCTAGCCGGCGTCTGATATCACGTCGAAGATACTCTTTAACGTCGAGGAGATCATCTACGGAATTGTTAAACCTCTGCGCATAACATAATCATATCAAGCGAAACTGGGGGAGCCATACAGATTTGCTCAAAGCATTGACCCGCCAGACGTGTAGCCCATTCTTCCTTCTCCACAAACCAGTGTGCTGTCCACAATGTCATACCCAGATCTAACGGATCATTTGAGACGAAATACTCTCCCTTTCGGTGAATGACTCGTTGGTAATCTGAGATCTCGTCGAGGAGCACCGCCCCGTCACCTGTTTGGACGGCCGCTGCCTGGAGCAAACGAAATACAACATACCCATCTAATGGATCTAGATTTCCTTCCGAAGCTACTAGGGGGGAGGCTAGATCTATACTCATCTTCCAGACCATCCGCGGGCGGTCTGAGCTCCGGTGGATAAGGAAGTGCGGATGGATAGCCTTCGCTAGAGCCACAGCTTGTCGGTTGTACTTGGGATCATTGGTAGCCATTGATACACGGTTTAAGGCAAACATCCATAGAGTTAGGTAATGGTGATACTGCCCATCGCCGTCCATGCCGCCCTCATCTACTTTGCCGATTCGGAGCCCGCCACCCAACGGATTTTCATCCGATGCTCCAGGGAGTCGACTGCGGCCGTCGCGCGTGCGACCTAGTATGTCGTGAACGGTCTCAACGAGACGGCGTGCTAGTTTCAGGAACCGACCGTCGTATGTTGTTGTTAGATTGTATTCCTTGTGTAATGTGAGGAAGTTGAGAACTCCGAAGGCATCGGTCCAAAGGTATCGCCCGCGATGACCACCGGACTTTTGAGGTGGTGTCCACGCGGAAGGATCGCTAATTGTATTGAAATCTCCATAGAGTGTTTTGAGACTTCTCTGAAAGCGTTCGAGATGTGCGGGTGGGCTGTGTTCTGTACTTGTGGCCATGATTCGAAGGAATCTCAAAGCCTGGGGGTTATTAACAAATCGTGGAAAACGTACGGTCGCCCAAAACATGTATAAGAAAAAGGAGCTAGGAAAATAGAGGAGTGCTGATACCAAGGTATGGACTACAGTAGCTTATAGGTACCTTAATATTGTCGGTTGGGTCGAATGAAGTCATAATGATGGAGTTGACGGGGAATGTGAGTTCATTGCCGCCACCCTCGAAAGTTAAGCTATAATAACCGAGAATCAGGCTTGATAGGGTATGCTTCTATGGTTAAGCCATCAATGAATCGAAGAATTGGTCAACTGCGCAATTTATTCTCGTCCAGAAGTCAGCATCCAATGGCCGATCTTCAGGAGCTCTTAACATCCGCCGTGGAGCCCTTACCTGCAATTGATGCCCCCGGGTTTGCCCAGTATTTTGATAGATATGGTCGCTATCGTATTGTTCTCCTCGGAGACGGTAGCCATGGCACATCGGAATTCTACTCTGGGCGGGCTGAGATCACGAAGCGCCTAATTAGCCGCCACGGGTTCACCATGGTAGCCTTAGAGGCCGACTGGCCGGACGCGGAGGCGATCGATAGATACGTCAGACAGCGCCCGGGGCCCAAGGCTCGGATTGGCGGCCAAGCAGGTGACTTCGAGCCATTTAAAAGGTTCCCGACGTGGATGTGGCGGAATCGTGAAATGCAGGAACTAGTCGAGTGGATGCGTGACCGCAATGCCGGCCTGCCTGAGCACAAGAAGGCCGGAATATACGGGATGGATCTTTATAGCATGGGCTCATCGATTCGCGCGGTGATCGAGTACCTAGACCATGTGGACCCCGTTATGGGGAAAGCGGCTCGCACGCGGTATGGTTGTCTACAGCCTTGGGTGGAAAGGCCTCAGGAGTATGGACTGGCAACGTTGCGGGGGATGCAGGATTGTGAAGCCAAAGTCCTTCGGATGCTGCGCGACTTGCTGGAGAGGCGATTGGAGTATTCGATGCATATGAATGACGGCGAGGAATATCATAGTGCGGAGCAGAATGCATACCTGGTGCGTGATGCGGAACGGTATTATAAGGCGATGTACTACAGCTCAGCGGGTTCATGGACGCTGCGCGACACACACATGGTGGATACGCTGCGACGACTCCTGTTTTTTAAGCCCCCAGAAAGTAAAGCAATTGTCTGGGCGCACAACTCGCATTGTGGTGATGCACGATACACAAGCATGGGGATTCGGCGCAAGGAAGCTAATATCGGCCAACTGTGCCGTCAGCTGTTTGGGCGGGATCGGGTGGCGTTGCTGGGCTGCGGTACGCATATGGGTACAGTGGCGGCTGCAGAGCACTGGGGAGGAAATATGCAGATCATGTCTATTCGTCCGTCTCGGAAGGATAGTTGGGAGAGAATAGCACACAATACTGGGATGCCCCGGTTCCTGCTAGACTTGCGGAAGGGCTCGTTGTCTAGGGAGCTTAGGAGAGCAATGGAACGAGAGAACTTTCGGCTGGAGCGGTTTATTGGCGTTATATATCGACCAGATACTGAGAGAGTATCACACTACTCCGAAGCCGATCTCATGAACCAGCTGGATGGCTATATCTGGTTTGATCGGACGGAGGCTGTGAAAGCTTTGGAGGTGATTCAACCGGCAACACCTCTTGGGGAAGACGAGACGTATCCGTTTGGATTGTAAAGAGATACCTGGCCATGATTCGCTGCCTAAAGTGTCTTTTATTGGGGCCTAGTTAGCATCGATTTTGATACCCTATGATTAGAGTGGTGGCTGAGGGATTGAGTTACAACATTCATATCATGTTTCGCAAAACGTATAGAAGCGTTTTAGAGCGCCTTCTTGTCCACCTGGTAAGAATCTCATGGAATCTTTTCATTAAATCCATTAAAGGTGGTGACACAAGAGATGAGTGTTAGAAGGAAAGTTGGAAAGGAGATGGGATTTCAGAGGGGGGAATGAGTGGATTTCATGGAGCTTATCATGTGACCCCTTTTCACTTAATTACTTTGTAAATCGCATCTAATATGCAAGGATCTCTTCTGCTGAACCCTGGGAAGGTGTGTTTTCTATTGTGAACCTTATAGTACTTGCCTAGCTCTCTAGGATGTCCGGGAAGGCATCATATTTGGGGTATCTTGCGCCGAATCGATACTCGCGCAACAAGCAAGGGAAAACAGAAAAAGGAGATCCGTGCATTGGCTCTAACTCTAGGCGTTGGTGATGAAGCCTGATACTCGATCGATAATGCCGGTGAGGTCAAAAGAAAAAAAGTACGGCGCAGAAACCGGCAACACTTTGTTTTCGACACACATTATGTAAGACTGATAATAACCATGATATGGATTTGATTACTGAAATTATGATATACCTAACTATAGCTTAATTATGTCTGTGGCATGAGTTTCGCGGTCCGAGTTTTGTTTATCGAGGTCTTCGAAACGTCTGCCCTGCTGTCGGGAATAAGATCTCAGATGTGAAAACTTATCAGAAAAGCAACCTTCTTCTTACCCTCTTATACTAAAAAGATAAATATTCTTATAGGTCGGCAGGTGACACTCTTCTTCAACCTTGATATCCGCATTTAATATGGTCTCCGACCTTCGCGGTTAATGGGAGAACATCATGGCTATAATTAAACGCGAAGTTTGGTACACCACCGCGATCAACCGCGAAAGTCAACTGTTAAAATTATACTACAACACAAGAAGAATAGAGAAAGAAGCGTTAATTATTCTACTCATAAACTAGAGAGCATAATATTTATCGACCAGTTATTGGCTCATGCATGATTAGTATTCTGATCTACAGAATTCGAGCATTGGGCGTGCGACTCACGACCCGCGAAATCCCTTTCGAAGCCGCCTTTACCGTCCAACATCGGAGACGTCGCCGCGATTGGCCGCGAAGGTTCTTATCCTCTTGAAATTCCGTCAATACGCCTCATTTCTATCGTGAACCCAATTTGCTCTTCATATGTACATGATCAATGGGCAAACCGGAAGTCCAGCCGTTTACTGCCAGTCTCTTTGCTATTATTCATATAATCTAATCGTTGCTGTGGGAGGAACCATGGTCAGTCATCATCATTGAATCATAACAAGGCCAGAATCGACCTACCTCATCTGACATAGCCTCCCAAACCCTGTCACGTTGTTGATTTCGCCGAATATAGTAAGCTTTGGTTGCGAGGAAGAGAATGATGCCCAATAAGTTTAAGGCTAGCAGCACCGAGTACCCACGCTTATATCGGGGTGCGTCATCTGCACGGAAGACATTGTTCCCAATGATATTTCCTAACTGAACGCTCACTGTTTTCATTTTTGCCCTTGGATTAGCAATCTTTATGGGGAAAAAGAAAGGACGCGCGGGGGAAATTGGAAGGCCGTACTATTGTATACTGCAGCTGAGACTGAGCGAGTCCCGACGTTATTGGAATTCTTTGATATCCAACCGACGAGGATTGCATGGCAGTACGGATAGCAAAGCAGCGTGGTCATAATGGCATAGGTTCCCCATGCGTCGGACATCGCTCCAGACCAGAATCGAAGGGCGAGAACGCAGGGAAGAACCCAAACGCTCTGGGCCATGGAGACGAGTGTTCGTTCGTTGAGCCATTCGCTGAGACGGGTTAAGGCGAGAAGGAGAATAATGTGGCCGACATTGTACGGGATGATGAGCAGGTTCGTCACGAACTGGTCGAGTTAGAGGAATGTTTTTATTCGCTCTATGATGGTGAAGGGGACGGTACATACGGTATTGAATCCAACGCTCTTCAGGGTTAGGGTGATGTAAGTTTTAATTGGGACCATTGGAGTATATACGATCAGGCCCAGCAGATAAATTGGCCACAGGTCATAATCGCGCAATGCGTTCCAGAGGCGGCCAAAGGTAATGGCTTGCCGATTGTGCATGTCTCCTGTGACGATATGAGATTTTATACTTCATATATTTTCTGGGGGGGGAGCTCACCTTTAGATGGATCGTCGCGGAGAACGCGGTTGACGACGATGCGGACTTCGCGGTCACTGAACCAGCCTTTTGGACGAAACCAGGTCTTGGTTTCGACTGCGGAAGCAGGCATTTTCAGGAAAGAAACAAGGCCAATTAGGAGGGTTATGAGGCCCTCGATAAGGAAAAGCCATCTACGGCGGTCAGTTTCACTTCTGGCGCTGTTCTTTTGCTGTCGACTCACCTCCATCCGCCCCAGCCTTTGACACCACGCATATGAAGGATTCCGTATGCCATAAACGAGGTGATAATTTCGGTTACGGAAAGGGTTGTCCAGAATAAGCTGACAGATATTAGCATGGTCCATGGCTAGATGTATGATGCGACTCGGTACCTCAGGCGAGTTGGAAGCTCTCGACTTGTATAAAAGTAGGAGAGCCAGAGAACTATGTCGGGAATAAAGCCTCCCTGTAGATGGATGGGTTAGCACATTTAACTTGCGCGACCACCCGGTGGGAAGCAAAATACCTCAAGCGCCCCTAATAGAGCTCTTGTTGCAAAGAAGGAGCCTCTTCCAGCGAGACCGGCTTGCGCAGTGGCGACGATGGACCACAAGGAAATTTGCATGGGAATCCAGCGATCGGGACCCAGCTTCTTCGAGATTAGCTGGGACGGTAGCTCAGCTAAAAGAAAAGAAACATAGAAGATAACGTTCCCAGTGTTGTAGTCTGCATGGTCCGGATTAGCGGGAGCTTCTCACACTGGGGAGGTAAGAAATATTACCGTTTGTGGAAAGCTTGAGGTCATCCAGCATGTTATCTGACACGGCTTGGATCAGATTCCCTCGATCGACTTGAAGACCGAAAAACATTACGCACTAAGGAACAAGTTAATGAGTATCGTTCTGAATAAAACATAGTTGCATAGGAGTGTGCATTTACCGCCCAGAGACAAACATGCCAATCTAGCCTTCGAATCAGGGTCTTTTCCTCCTCTGGAGACCATGTTAGGGTCGGGTCAAATACATGTCGACATTCATATTGCGCCTTTTCATAGATCAAGGCATAACGATCCGCTACTTCGGGGTCCGCAAACGGGTTATTGTTGTCCTGATCCAGGGACTCTTCATCCCGCTGTTTAGTTTCGACCTGCGAAACGTGCTTTGGTGTCGCGGGTTGGACCTCCGTTGATAGACCAGTGTATGAGGGCTGTTTCTGACCGTCTACCAGCCTCTGCGTGATCGCCTTATCAGAAGCCATTTCTTGGAGTTATTTCTCTTTTGCTCTTCCCAAGACTCAGTGAACCAGCCAAGCAAAGTCTGTGATTTCTTGTCATGTCTGGGCAACGGGGCGAAAATGAATTATAAGTGATCCAGATTTGACTCCACTGGAAGCCAAGCTGACCCTTGCCGCACGCCATCTTCTGCGAAATTTGCGTTTAACATGGACTTTGAGCCTGATACTCGGAGATAAACGAGATCTAGATGCTTGCCAAGAAAGTTTTATGTCTTGCCCCCTTGGGATAAACGAGAGGATTTGGTACAAGTCTAGATCTCGCAATATTATGCTTTGATTGCTTTTTTATCGCCTAACCCGGCCATGCGCTCGAAAATCATGGAGGGAAATATAACTTCAATGCCGATCCCCGCACGTGGAGGGGATGGGTGAGATCGCACCAGATGGTGGGCGGATTTCGCGATGTTGATGGTATATTGTGAGGATGGCGTCATCTGGAGTTGGCTCGCGACACCCGAACAACCCTGGCTTGTCCCCTTTGATAGTCTACGAATCCCAGCTACGTCCTGTTTCGGTGAATGTTACGAAATTGATGATTATGGGATTTGATAAGGGGTCTGGGGCTGAATGAGATATGGCTAGATCTGAAGCCCTAGTGTGGGGGACTCACGATATGGGGTCGCGGAATTTGATATTCAGGAGCTTGGTGAGACATGCGTCGGGCGTTTTTTTTGTTATGGTTTTTTCGGGAGATAAGGGCACCGGATACTTCAGTAGTGTTTGACTGCCTCGGTAGGGAAGGTGTCTTATTCTTTGCCCATCACTGATGGCCTCGAAGGTACAAAGTAAAATAGTAAATCGAGACATAACAAGACTTGCCTTAAAAATGTTTCCCATCTAACCAAGGCCCCTCCAGTCCGTCCAGAATCTCAGTGTCTAGCTTTCAAATCTAAAGTCCAGGCGCTTGTTTCCTTGGTCCGTCGTAGTATTGAGATACTCCTCCTTTTCCTGCGAGACCATTAGCCAACAATCCCCCTTACATTCATATTTCCACAGTGGGAACCTACCTTGGTCGTCAGAGTGTTCCAGACCTGGTCACGCTGCCTATTTCGTCGACGATAATAAACCTTCGTCAGAGCATAGAGGACTATATTCAGACAGGTGATTCCTATCAAGACGCGATTCCCTCGGCGGTCTACAGCCACCTAGAATTAGCCAGGGTCTCTCGTTTTGAGCTCGGAAAAGGGGAAACTTACATAAAGGCTTGTCATCCTCGCGATAAATGTTCGAAGATATAATAGCTTGTATCTGGACCATCATACTGAGATAATATTAGTGATGGGGGATTTTTTAACATTGATTTGTGCCTTTGACTTACTTGTATAATGCGGCGGAAACGGTCCTGGTCCGGACAGTATTGGAGTTCGTGCTGCACCAACCCACCTGCATTGGATGCGCTGAATTATGCGGTTAGTGTAAATCTCTTCGAAAAGGGAGCTACCGGGATATACGTACGAGATGGATACGATAGTAGGACGGTGACGAGGGCATACGAGCCCCAGCGTGAGGTACTTTCGGGCAGCACCGCAAGGGCAATGATACATGGTAGAAACCAGAATTGGACGAACATACCGATATATGCCCTCTGGTTAATCTTGACTGAGATGTAGGTTAGGATGAGCATCTAAAATTCGGTTAGTTAGGTTTCCTCATAAACTAATACAAGGGCTCGTATAAAAAGTGGACGAGAGAAGAAAGAAAAGAAGAGAAAGAAAAAGAGAAAGAAAAAGAGAAAAATACATTAACCGTAGTACCAATCTGCGCCGGAATACTAAGTAAATTCGAGTTAAACGTATCGAATCCTAATCCCCGTAAAATTAGCGTGAGATACTGATCCGACGGTGCAGCGGGGATCCCAAAAGTCAACCCGATGGCGTAGACCGGCCAGAGATCAAAGTCGCACAGGGACTTCCAGAGCAGCTTTGGCGTGATGGCCTGCCGATTGTGCATGTCGCCCTTTGACGGATCATCGCGGAGGATCCGGTTCACCATGATTTTCTCCTCGTGCTCCGTAAACCATCCTTTGGGTCGCCAGAACGCTTTCGTTTGGGTGGGTGAAGGGGTCATTTGGAATATCGACCAGACACCAATGATCAGAGTGAGGATGCCTTCAATGAGGAATCTGGGCGCTAAAGGTTAAGAAAAGGGACTTGGTTTGATTTGAAATAAAAGTAGGTTAGGGACGCTCTTACAACCATCGCCAGCCTTCTCTGCCGTGGTATCCGCGCATGTGTAGGACGCCGTATGCGATTAAAGGGGAGATCACATCTGTGAGACGATTGGCCATCCAAAAGATTGCTAGACGGAGGGGAAGCTCGGTGCTCTTAAAGAAGTATGACTGGAGAGGTATGTTAGGGGTGGTCTCAATTGGGATTTGAAGGGGCTACCATACTAGATAGAGGATGATATCTGGGATGAACCCGCCTTGTAAGAGACCCAGAAGAACACGGAGAGCAAGGAAGGAACCTCTGCTGTTTAGCCAGAATTGCGCAGCTGATACGACGCTCCACAGACACATTTGTGCTGGAATCTGGAGTACGTGGTCAGATGCAGTTTAATCCCATGGAAGAACCATGGTATCTTACCCAGCGGTCCGGTCCTGCATATGATTGTTAATTAATCGACCCTAGCTCCAGGCAGCAAGTGGTACATACCTATCTTCTTGCTGATAAGCTGAGATGGAAGCTCAGCGAGGAGGAAGGCAGTCTTGAATAAGGTTTGGCCCAGGTTGTAATCTTAGGGTTGGTTATTGAGTGGGCTGACTTGAGTTAGGGCACCACCTCGGCCAACGTACCATTGGTATTCAAGCCCATGTCCTCCAGAAAGTTATCCGTATTCGCCTGACTGATGTTGCTTCGATCCAAGTCCAATGCAAAGAACGCAACCGCAGCCCAGGCGGTTACCTTCCAGTCAATTTTGCGAACCAGGGGCTGCTCTTGCGTTAACGGAGTTGTTGTTAGATAATTGCGGAGGCCAGACAAACCAACTCCTCCCTCCACGTCCATCGGAAATTGGGATCAAACCGGTGAAGGTTTTCATACTTTGGATGCGGCTGGAAGTACGCCGCGAGCTCTGGCTTGTCATACACTGATGGTTGGGTGGCAATCTCCTCCAGGTCTCGCTTCTGGCGCTTCGAGAAGAAACTAGCAAGCGCTGGCAAGGTAGACTTAGGTGTAAGGGACTCCTCAGAGCTACTGGAATTCCCCACAGGCTGTTCTTGGAAGTTAACCTCTTTTGCAGTGGAAGCTGAAATGGAACTCTTATGCTCCGCCATCTTTTCGCGCGGTTTGAGATTAGGCCTGCTCTACCCTACAAGAATGAAGGGAACAGTAGGGATTATATCTATATTTTGTAACAGGTCTGGGTTTGGATTTATCTGTGGGAATTTGTTATTTGGCACCCAAATGACATGCTTTTCTTGGAGACGCGAGCAAAGGCCGCGGAGATCTTGGTACTTGGCCAAGTTACATAGAGAGGCGGTGGTTTTTGTTCTTGGCCGTGTGGGATCACGAAGCACTAAGAAGACGTGATTGATACATTCAACTCCTCATGATGAGTCTGGTGCGTCTTTCCTACGAGATTAAGGTTTATTGTAAGAGACTTGGTTTTATGGCGTGAGATGCGAAGAAGCCGTGAGTTGGCAGGAAATGATAGAAGTTGCATTTGTATAGGGTGTTTATATACGGAGGGAAATATGTCCCTTGTTCTCATCCGAGTCGCTGTGGGGGGATCTTTTATATAGGAAAAAGGGTCCTGCTCGGTGGAAATGTCACCAAAAGCCTCCGATATTGGCTGTAGAACAATTTTACATGAATACAAGCTTAGTGATTGGCCGGTATATGGAAGATGTCAGCACATTAAAGCTCGGTTATCCCGCTAGAACCCCAATGTTGGCTTTCGAAGACCTTGGGATTGACCACCCAATCAGACAGACACCAGCCCCTCCATTTGACCAGTTGACAGGTAGAAAATGGTTAATTGGCCAGCCCCAAGCACGCCGTTTGTGGGGATTCGTGTCTAATGAGGGGGTTATGTTGTCAGTGATGGTGATGATGGCACAATTGTCTGCGTTATTTGCCAAGTCCATGCAGCATCCCTGTCCATGTCGTCGATCCACGAGTAGGGATGTATCAGAAAGAGGGGAAGTATCCATGACCTGACAGGTGCCAATATATAACCCAGAAAAAGTTCCCCGCGGAAGATAGTAAAATATTAGCTCAAGTACTTGAATAATTACCTTCAGGACAAGATGTCTACTACCACAGTTACGCAACAGGAGGCCCCTTTGGTCGCCGTGACCAAAGCATACGACGACAAAGCCCACGGTGAAGTAAGTCTATTTAATATGGTTTCATCCCCATTTGGTGGCACTATTGACAAAAAACAGTACAAATACGCGAGATATCTCCCAGTATACGACAATGAGACCAAATTCCCCCCTACCGAGCCCTTCACCTTTCAGGACCGGGGCCATGCGGCAGACAAAGCCAAACCTCACCTATTTGAGACTGGAGACCCAAAGGTGGAAATAACCAAGCTCACTCCGCGTGTCGGAACTGAGATTCACGGTCTCCAGCTCTCACAATTGACAGAGTCACAGAAGGATGAACTGGCGCTCCTGCTAGCTGAACGCGGTGTCGTTGTCTTCCGGGACCAGGATTTCAAGGATATTGGCCCTGAGAAACAGAAGGAGTTCGCCGCCTCTTTTGGAAAATTGCATATCCATGTAAGTCCAGTAGCTAATATTTCTTTGCCTGGGGTTGAGCACGCTAACGGGAAGGGTTTGTAGCCCGTGGGCGCCCACGTCGAAGGGCATCAGGAATTCCACAATATCTATCTTGGCGCAGACAATCTGTATCGGTTGCAACTGCGATCGAGTAGGTTGTCTACAACGGGGTATCACTCTGATGTGTCTTATGAGCATCAGCCGCCTGGAATCACGATTCTCACTCTACTCAGCGTGCCTTCGTCGGGCGGTGATACTGGCTGGGTATCCCAAGTTGCTGCTTATGAGCGCCTTTCTGAACCGATCAAGAAACTACTGGAGGGTCTTCGAGCAGAACACAGCGGATTCCCCCAGGCTAACAATGCTGAGAGAGATGGGAAGTTTGTTCGTCGGGATCCGGTAAAGACCGACCATCCGATTGTTAGGGTCCATCCAGTAGGTTGATATCTTGTCGGAGGAGGCGAAAATAAACCGAATCTCTAATAAAATGCAGGTCACTGGGGAAAAGGCTCTTTTTGTGAACCCTGGATTCACCAAGCGGATTATCGGCTTGAAGGATGAAGAGTCGGATACGATCCTTCAGCTTCTATTCAAGGTAGCTCCACCCGTTACGTATATTTCGCAAAGGGTGAGGCGACTAATTCGAGTAGCATATATCACTATCCCAGGATGTCCAGGTCCGTGTGAAATGGGATGACCGAACCGTCTCACTGTGGGATAATCGGGTCACTGCCCACACGGCGATATCGGACTATGATACAACGACCGATGGACTGCGGCATGGAATCCGACTCACGACACTTGCGGAGCGACCTGTTGGCGTCGATGGCTTAGAGAGCGTCTGGTAGATACACAGGGAGGCTAGGTTTTAATAATGACAAGTTAAATAGCTATAGATCCACAGCTCATTTAGTTGCCCTTTCTAAATAACAGCTAGCAACAATCATAAACATCTATTGCCGATGGATAGTAGCATAATAACCGCCAACATGATCGCCCACCTATGGCTTCACCACCTCCTCTTCTCCCCGGCTTTCTTCCCCGGAGCTCAAAATACTTTCGTCCGAATCGTTCCCTCGCGACCTGGCCCTGCAGCCCTCTTATTAGCAATACATTCTCGCCTCAACTGGGGCATAAACAAAAAAGAATAATCGTACTTTTGTGAATTTTCCTTATGCTGCAAAATGCGAATCGAAAAAGCCGTAATAATCAACAAAGCGGACATGATAGTCACGGTGATAAATCCTTTTCGATACTGCGGGGCATCGATTTGCTGCCACACTACCTGGGGCAGCCAGGCTTGGAAGACGTAAGCCATTTCATTCATGCTTCCGACAACTAAGGCGCGTTCTTCGTTGTCATCGGAACAGATCTCGTGTGCCCAACTACTAGTGTGAGCGGAAACTCGTTTAACTATACAGGGAAGGGAGTAACGTACGCCATGCAGAGACCGCTAAGACCGAATCCGGCACCGCACATGATATAACAGGCCCATTTCCAGCCGGTTGGGATATCCCAGATGGCTAACGAGACGTAGCAGATAATGTTTATGCACTTTTATTGTCAGTTGGTTTCACTCGAGTTCTGATGAATAGAAATTTCTAGGGGAGATGGGGGGATGTACCGCTCCGAAAATGATTGGGGGCCATCGTCGTCCTCGAAGAATTGAATCGGAAGTCCCTGGTCATGTTAACTAGCCTCTCTACTTGTTAGTCCAGGGTAATGTGCATACATGCGTAAATAAGAGTTGTCACAACCTGGACCGCGCTGGTGGTTGTGGGATAGGCGTTGATCTGCGATACGGGATAAACCGGGTCTGTGGATGCTTTGAGATATCTGGTTGTATGAGACAATTGCACATCGAGGTAGGCAAAGAAAGAATTGTAGAGTCATACTGTTGGAAAACTGGTTGGCCGCCGGTAGCCCCGTTGTTGAATGTTCTTTGAGGGTCAGTTTAGGCAATTTGGTTTCTTTCTTCCCAATGCGAGCTCACATGTAAAGCACAGTAAGAAGGTAGATATGCCACGAGGAGAAGATCTTCTTCAGCTTTGGCTTTGTATAAGGCTCTCTGTTCTTACGGCCTTCGAGTTCCATCCTCTTCTGCGACAGAGCGACTTCCTGTTCCTTGATTAGCCCTCTCCAAACTTGTTTTAAGAGAAACCGATTGAATCTCACCTTTTCTGTTAGATACCACGGGTTGGCTATCTCGGGGACATCTGGTAGAAGAAAAAAGCCGCTTAGAGCAATTGGCAGAGAGATGACACCGTCAATAATGAAAAGCCTGTCGCATTTCCTCTTAGCTCACAATGGATCGGAGATATTGAGAATAGAACCAACCATTGCCACCCTTTAAACCCTCCAATGCCCCCGAGGTTGTACACAGCGGCCATCAGATACCCCGAAAACATACTTGCGATTCCACTGCTGGTGTGGAAGATGCAAGACCGTTTTGCTAGCTCGTCTTTTCGATACCATGACCCGATAATATACTGCATACCGGGGTAGAATGTGCTCTCCGCGAGCCCTGTTTATATTAGTTATTGTACCTTATTGAATTGGCTGAGATAATCTTACCAATGAAAAATCTCAACACATAGAACTGGGTAGCGGTATTGCATCGCGAGAGAGAGAACGTGAGGACTGTCCACATGAGCTAGATATCACTCAGCTTAGCGTTTGACTTTCGAGAGACTGGGGATAAGGGTAGAAGCAACCTCCATCGCGGGTAACCAGTATCGCGGTCGAATGCGCGTGAGCAACAGATTACTGGGGATTTCGCCGATAACATAGCCCACGGTCCAGCAGGCTTGCATGTAATTGAGTTCGTTGCCGTATAGACTTAGATCTTCCTTCCTGTTGTAAATGAGCATTTTGTTCGATTCTATGACGATGTATAGGGTAGACGTACATCCCAGAGACAAAAGCATTGTTAATATTAACCTGATCGAGATACTTAATGAAGTATCCTGTTCCGTATCGGCATTGTCAGCTTCCTTTCATGATGTTTTATCAAACGCGGAGATTTCCTCACCTAGGGACGCAAAAGTCAGGATCGCCGTGTCGAGCTTGAAAAGCAATCTGCGTTCGTCGGGTGACTTGTCAAATGTGTCCCAAATATAGCTGACCAATTTTCGCTTGGGATCCTTTTGAACGACCACTGCATCAGGAACTGCGCCTTCATTGACTGAGACGGGGACTGGAGCCATGATTTCTGTAGATCGATCTGGTACCCTTGATTGTAGAGACTACCAGGACCTTAACACCGTTTTATTCCCCTCAATAATAGTAAGCTAAGTTCTTTGTATTAGTGGGGAGCTAGACGATGAAGTGATGCGAGCTAAACTCACGCATTGTGTCGCGGATACTCCAATCGAGCCCTAACCATTTCTCATTAAAAGCAGTACTCGCACCATTCGTGCATCAAGCTAAAAAGCTCCGTACTCTTGTGGGCCCTAGCGAATAGCATATCGATTTGATTATTTGCTAGAGGGGACTTGTACATAAGTACTTGTCATGGGGCTTGCCGATCCTTGGTGATAGGATGCATGGATGGCATCATTGACTAGTATAAATTTGGTTATGTATGATGGTGGGGGTTTATGGCGCCTCGGGAAACCAAAACAAGAAGGGAGAATCATTGACATGACTCGTTCTAGATAACGAATTCGTCGCTTCTGAGTAATTGATCTAAACTCCACCACAGGTATCCAAGAACACTGGGAGCACTCTAATTGCGCTGTCTCTTTTCTCAGACCCCTGAAAGAGTGCGGCAATTCTTTCCCTCTGTTCCTTTTTGGCATGATGCCAGGTATTTGTGTGTCCCTCGATTGCGTAAAGGCCGCGCTTTTCCCGCGATTTGTTTACCCATAGCAAGAGGTCTCTAACATAAATCTCTTCTATGTCCTTAAGGGAGTGAAACCGTTTTCCCGCGCCTTTACTTAGAATTCTCGCTTCATATTCCTCTCGCATCTCAGCTTTTGGGGGCAGATCTGTGATTCCCGCGAAAAGATTTGCCACGACGATGGCCTGAAACTCAAACAGTGTAAATGTTGCTGTATAATAGGGCACACCTACAAATGCCAGCGTTGGATCCGGGATGTAGAAGATATCCTTATATAAATTATGCATTTGACTTCCATCAGTCACAAGGATGTTTTGGTCTGCCTCCTCCGGCGAAAGCTTGTCATTGTGGTAGCCAGGAAGAAATGGAACTGTGATATGATACCCTGTGCAGATAATCACGATGTCAATACCGCACAAGTTTTGACCAGACGTTAAGTGTACTCTCAAAGGTAGGGCTTCGTCAATAGAGAGACCTTTGCTGTTTTGGAGCTCAAATTTATCCACTTCGCCTATCCTTAGCCCATTTTTGGGTAGCATACTTGGAGGAATATCGAATTCGCCGTTTCGCGTGCTTTGGTAGACGGTTTTCGCGTAAGGGCCAATTTCCCTGGCGATGTCAATAGATGACACTCCCCCGCCTATAAGTAGCACAGTCTAACATTTAGTTAGATTGTTTCCAGCCTCCTCAAAACGTGAGTGTTGAGATACATGCTTTGTCTTTGTAATCCTCCGGCCGTCTATAGCCCTTTGAGTGCATTATTCTCTCAGGCCAATGGGCTTTCGCTTCTGCAAGCCCTGGCATATCTGGGATTCGTGGGGAGTGGTAATGGCCTGATGCCACGATGATAGCATCAAATACCTGGACGACCGTGAGATTTACTAATAATTAAAATGGAAAGCTCAAAATTGTCTTACTGCATTTGTCTCCAGTTCCCTGAGCGTCCTGTGATGGAGCTTCAACGTGGACCACGTAACACTCCATACATTCCCGTCTTTGCTGATCTTCTTCACTCGTGCACCATATATTGTTGCGTTATGGACTCCTGTCTTCCTTGATGTATCCTGGATATACTCCTTCATAATAGTGTGGCTGACAATGTCGGGGGTTCCTTCTGGCCAAGCGTTTAGCTTCACGCGCATCAGTGGTGTGGACACATTATTCCTGAGCCCTTCGTAGCACGGGCTGACATATGTTAGCAACCGATCATTTTGAAGGTATAGGGGCCTTTTACCCCGGAGGAGCGTGATTAAGGAAAACATCGTCCTCGTTCAAACATTCATCCCATTGATTTTCAGACTCTAACGGTTTTAGCAATGTGTACTTGGGCTCCAGTGGCTTTCGCTCATCGAAAAGCCTGCCATAATTAGCGATTATATTTCCGGAAAAAAAAGGGTTACGCAAGAACATACCAAACCCCCCCAGCAGAATGATTTCTTTCGAATACCGTTACTTCAAGTCCAGCAGCAAGCAAATGGGCAGCTGACACAACCCCGCTGATACCTGCTCCAATAACTGCTACACGACGGATTTGGGGGCGACTCATGGCTGCTTCTTCTTTGGATGGGATCTTCGAAACACATGGAGTCTGGAACAGGCCATTTTATGTGACAATAATTTCGAGGCACCATTTAGAAACCGGATGGATTACATGCTCGCGCTATGGAGATGCAGAGTGGTGTAATGTACCTTATCGTCTCCGATGATGACGAACCCGATGGAGATTCTTCTCAGACGCGTCAGGCGTCGTGCGGAGTGATTATAAATTGTCCAGCAGGACGTCATTTTATCCCTGCATGGTGAGATCGGGTTTGTGCCGACTGTCCCAACTGGATGTAGATAATACAAGGAAAGAGGAGAAAGGTGAGGGGTTGATCCCAACAAGAGGTGTCATCCAGACGCGCCATGATGGGTGGGGATGGTGTGATTATCACCCTCTCAACAAGGAGCAAAAATGCATGTGGATGAATACTTAAGCTGGGGAATATTTTACTTATGTGATGAGAGCAAACCATCGATATCAAATAAAAGAAGAAACAGGCTCGTCTCACGCCCTTGCGTCAATAGTAACACAAGCACCCGACCATGGCTCCTGCCCCGATCGATTCCAGCATTGTGGATGTTGTTGAACCACGGAAGGACACGCTCGGGCTTCCCCAAACAGCTCGCGACCGACTTGAGAAGTATGGCATTGATCTCTCAGCTGGATACCCCTATCGGCCCTCTCGTCCGTTATATCTAGATGATGTCCACCGAATCCGGGACTACGATCGAACCCATGTGGACCCGGGAAGCCGGGCGGACCCCGAGAAAAAGGGGCTCCTCTCGGCTGCCAAAGAAGTTATCCATTTAACGCGACACATCGGTACAGAGATCGTAGGTCTCCAACTGAAAGACCTGAATGATCAACAGAGGGACGAGCTGGGTCTGTTGATTGCTGAACGTAGTGTGGTTTTCTTCCGAGACCAGGATATCTCTCCACAGCAACAGAAGGAACTCGGGGAATACTTTGGAGAAATTGAGATTCACGTATGTGCATCTCCCTCTTACTACATATTTTTCAAGGAAATAAAAGCGGAACCGAAGGTTCTCATGCCGAATATTTAGAGCTAATCAGTCCATAACAGCCCCAAGTCCCACAGGTCCCTGGAGTCCCGGGAGTTACTGTCATTTGGCCTGCACTTCAAGCGACAGAAACTCCGGCCGGGTTCCGTCGGCCGGGAGGTGCGTCGCGATGGCATACGGATCTAGTCCATGAGCGTCAACCAGCGGGTGTCACGCATCTTCATAATGACACCGTGCCTTCGATTGGCGGTGACACTCTCTGGGCTAGTGGCTATGCAGCATATGAGAAACTTTCCCCTGGATTCCGGAAATTAATCGACGGAAAGACAGCCGTATACCGTTCTGCTCATCCATATCTCGATCGCAAGAACCCGGAAGCGGGTCCGAAGTTTGTTGAGAGAGAGCATCCTCTCGTTCGGGTTCACCCTGCAACGGGATGGAAGGCGCTGTGGGTGAATCGAGCGATGACAGATCGCATTGTGGGATTGGACAAGGCAGAGAGCGATCTCATCCTTGGGTATCTATGCGATGTGTACGAGAAGAATGTGGATATTCAGGTTCGCTTCAAGTGGACCCCCCGAACAAGTGCCTTGTGGGATAACCGGTGCGCTTTTTTCACTTCCCCCTTCTTGTTCCATTTTTCTTCATTTTATTAGTGGAATAGCGCATACTAATGAGTCCTAGAATCACCATCCATAACGCCAGCTGGGATTATGAAGGCTCCCAGCCACGTCATGGGACACGAGTGACGGCGTTGGCGGAGAAACCATTTTTCGATCCCAAAGCTCCCACGCGAAGAGAGGCACTAGGATTGCTTGGTAAGGACGAAATTGGGGAATTGGCCACCAGCAACTAGGAATTTGATTACCATTCTTGCTGTTCTCTAGCTTTTATTGATGAGAAGAGTTGGATTGTGTCTTCATGATGATGGATCCTCAATTGTAGGATTAGTAGTGAATGGCTTTCCGAAACCCCTCCCATGCAGTTAGAAAAAGGCGAAGGTCATGCTGCTGGAATTATGGAGAAGGAAATGCTAAAAAGGGGAAAAAACCCCAAAGGATGTGATGGATGTATCATGCATGCGCGACGGCAAGAAAAGACCAACAGTCGCCCGGAGTCTGGACCTGATCTTCTTATCTTTGTTCGTGCTCAGTGGATGAAAATCCCGAAGCTGCAGCCTGAGATCGGGGCTCTAGCATATTATTTCAACTGAGCTGCAGAACCCCTCCATGACTGTTCGTTCACACACACACTTCTCGCTTGCCTTAAAATGATGCAATATTTCCTCCAGGTAGCCTGAAAATTGATCTTCTCCTTGGAAGGTATCATAGTCATTCCAAATTCCCATTGCCCTCCCATAGTTCTCTAAATATGGACTCGGAGCAGATACTGCTCAACTCGAGAAATCCTCAGGACACTTTTGACGGGGATGGGGATGTCAACATTTCCACAGACTCCCAGCTTCCTCCCACCGATGGAGGACGTGATGCTTGGCTTTTTCTAGCAGCAAGCTTCATCCTCGATGCCCTCGTATGGGGTAAGTCTTCGGGCCCACAAGAAACTGGCAAAGCTGATGGCTTTAGGCTTCCCCTTCTCATTTGGAATCTTCCATGAGTATTACAGCTCCCATGAGCCGTTCAAGAACTCTGATAATATCGCAGCAATTGGCACTTGTTCGCTGGCCCGTTTGTTTTCCATTTGTTTGTCTCTGATATTGACATTATGTAGGGAATAGCATATCTCTCTGCCCCTCCATACTTTGCTCTTCTGTTCGCATTTCCCCGGTTCTGTCGCTGGGCGCCCTTAGTGGCATGCTTCAAGGTGTGCTTGAGCCTATCTTTAGGCTCCTTCTCTCGTACCGTCCCCCAGCTTATCGTCTCCCAAGGAATTTTCTATGGAGCTGGAGTCGGTCTGGCAGACTGCCCTGCCATACTATACATGAGTGAATGGTTCGTTCGCAGAAGAGGCCTGACATTTGGCATAATGCGGGTAAGTTGTGACTGATAACCTACCCATAGGCATAAACGGCAGAGTGTTCACTTACTCATCCGATAGGCTGGAACCGGAATATCTGGTATCATCGCGCCAATCGTCCTCCAATGGCTTCTAAACTCCTACGGGGTTGCCACTACTCTCCGTGTCCGGGCGGTAGTTGTCTTCATCCTCTCTTTTCCAACAGTGTATTTTATCAAACCCCGTCTCCCAACCATGCAATCGTCCACCCTGCGGCCATTCAATCTTAGCTTCCTCCGAAATCGGGTATTCATGATCTTCCAACTTGGAAATATCCTCGAAGGCCTCGGATATTTCCTACCCTCCATTTACCTTCCTACATACGCGCAGAAGCTCGGTGCGGACAACCTCGCAGCCTCGTTGACCGTCATGCTGTTCAATTCCGCCTCTGTCTTCGGCTGCGTCATGATGGGATCCCTCGTCGACCGCTCCCACGCCACAACCTGTATTCTAATCTCGACGCTGGGCAGCGTACTCTCTGTCTTTCTTATCTGGGGGTTCTCGATTAGCTTAGTCCCGTTATACGTCTTTTGTGTAGGGTATGGTCTATTCGCTGGCTCGTTCTCGTCTACCTGGTCGGAGATCATGATTGAGGTACAGAAGGCCTCGAATTTGCAGACCCCGGCCTTATCTACGGGTTTTTGGAAGCGGGTAGGGGTATTGGGAATGTTATTAGTGGGCCATTGAGCGAGTTGCTGGTTAGCAGGTACCAGCATCGCAGTAGTGCGGCTGGGTTTACCTTTGGAGGGCAGTACGGGATGATCATCGTTTTTACGGGGATTACAGCCTTGTTGGGTGGGTTGAGCGTTGTTGCCCGGCCGATGTGGTGGGTTTAAGGTTCAATAGATCCCCTGTGTTCGAAAAGTCTAGGTTAGCAAAACAACTTGGAGGAGAAATGGTGCTCGGTGGAAAGGTTCCTGTGGGGATTTAGAGGCAAAATTGAACATCTCAAGGACTGTACTTCTTTGGAGGATTTAGCTGGCAAAAAGCTCCATATCGAATGGCGATTTTAATATTTTATCTGAGCTATCACTCCAAGAGATAGACACTGATAGGCCTTAAAAGAAGTTTCTCGCCCCAGCTATATTTCCTACTTCTTCCCGTCCCGATGGGCGTGAGTCAGAAGATTGAGATGGAGCCAAGAATCAAGAATATACCAAGGTCCCTGCAACTTCTTCATTGATAGTCATACCTAAATAGTAAATATAAACCAGGAAGAATTAGAAATGTAATTTTCAACCAAAGAAGCTTAAACACAGCCTTTTGGCTTAGAATATTTTCAACAGTAGAAACTAGAAATAAAAATTGGAGCAACAAGATGTGGAATCCGTAATCCGGAGATGAAAACTTATATATATTGTTCAAGGTTGAGGTGCCGGGGTATTGCAGGGGTTTTTTTGGGTCTCAGTAACCAATTGTAACGGCAGCGTGGATTGGGATATAAAGATACTTTTGTCTTTCGGTGGGGAACTAATCCAGCTAACAATTATTTCGCAGTTCAACTGGCAACCTCCGGGCAACCTGGATTATTTTTGGATGGAAACGATCGAGATCACATAAGATGGATAATTACTAATCCGTGCACATAAGATGATGCCGTGTGTTCCAAAATAGGAATGATGTAAACATTTGCCTCGCCACACGCTAGCCGCATTTAGCGAGTGACGTCAACTCACCGCCTGCCGTGTTTGTCCTTTTATTTACGTTGACTATTTTGACTCTCGTCCTGTCCACAACGCAACCAACTTTCGACAACCACCACGACAACCACCCGACTTCTCAACCTTGCCTTCTTCTTTCCCTCTTTTTCCATCTCAATTGCCATTCTACTATCCCACCTGCTCATTAATCGCACTATCACCCTTTATCATAATGCCGGTTCGCCGGTCTGCTCGCCTTCGAGGCGCCCAGATGGCCCCCGAGGTAGGACTCCCTCTTGACGCCCTTGCTTGCGGAAAACTTGCTCACCCTCGCTTCCCAACTAGGACGTTCCCACGAGCGCTGCCACTGATCATAACAACAACAACAACAATAACAACCAAAATCAAAACAACAACACAACCGCCCATAAGGCATTGGATACCGTGATGGAGCACGAAGAAAGCCCCGTCGCCCGAACCCCCGCCAAACCTCATACCACCCCCACCCCAAGATCTGCCGCCCGGACGCCCAAGGCTACACCCAAATTTACACCTTTACAGAAGAAATCGCCGGCCAAAACACCAACGAGCGCCGTGACGCGTCCCACACATCAAGAAATGCACCCTAGCAAAGTCCATCAGAGTACGACGAAGCAGGTCGACTCGGGCTTGCTTTTAGGGTTTAACCCCGTCAAGAAGGATTCTCAGGGAAATATTGTGAAAGAAAACATGGTGCATGATACTCCGACCAAGGCAAAGGCTTCTCCTGCATCGGCGTACTACGGTACTCCGGGCTTCGAGTTCAGATTTGCTTGCCAGGAATCGCAGCTCAGCGAGGAGGCTAAGAAACTCATGGAGAGCGTCCGCGAAGATGTGGCTAAGATCAAGGCTAAATTAGCCAATGATAAGGAGACTGGCACACCCGGAGAGACATCGCAGACTATTGATCGGAAAATTGCGAAGCCCAAAGGCAAGACCGGTCGATTCTCCGACGCCCATATCGCTCAGTTCAAGAAAATGGATTCCATTGCTGGCCATGCATCCGCTTTCCGCGCAGTACCAGGGCGCTTCGAGCCGACCCAAAAGACCCTCAAAAGGACCAATTCGAAGGCGCGCCTGGACGAACCGGAGAGCCGCAATTCACCTTCAAAACAGACTACTCAGCCGTCTTCCCTCTCTGCCATCCCCAGCGCCAAGCGTGTCAAGCATGACAAGGCTGATGATATACCTGGTCAGGCGCTGAATACCCCTAAGCCAATAAGTTCCCGCCCTCGATCAGCAGTTCGCAGTTCTTTGATGACTCCCACTCGATCTTCGGTGGCTCGTGCCTCTGCTGTCAGCCTGAAACCAGCTCGAGTCTCCATGATTCCGTCTCTCGCCCGTTCTCCAAGCGCTCAATCAATGACGGCCCCGCGCACGCCACGCACCGATTTCAACCCACGGCTCAAGAGTAACATTCCTACTCTGGGTAATCTTAAATCTATTCTGCGCCGTCATCAACCTTTGTTTTCGAAGGACGCAGCGAAGATCGCCGCCGGCACTCATCTCCCTGCTCCTGGTTTTAGCTCTGATCTGTTATTGAAATCTGGTCGCAGTGCGTCAGAAGAAGAAGAACCTGCGCCAACCCCTTCTCCGAAAAAGCGAGTGGAGTTCACGCCGATCACCAAGTCACGCGAGCCTGAAGTGGTGATTTCACCGTCGCCCTCGAAAATGCCAAAAACGCCTTCGTTCAGCTTCACATCCGACGTGGTGTATCCCACCCTTCCTGCGCTGACACCGGACCCGGTAAATCCATCCAAACCCTCCGTTGAAGACGCTACTACTCCCACAACTATTCGCCATGTCCGTCCGTCCGAAGTCTCTGTGGAAGTCAGCCTCCCCAAAATTCCTGGGGTCCCTCATGGTATCAGTCACAAGAAGCGACACCGGGCTGTGGAAGTCAGCCTCCCCGAAATTCCTGGCGTCCCCCATGGTATCAGCCACAAGAAGCGACACCGGGCCGTGGAGGACGAAAATGATGCCGAGAACGTGCCTCCAGCCGGGGCTATTTCCGGCGAGCGTAGCGCCAAACGACTTAAACCTAGTTCGCCGTCGCCAGTCAAGGTGGTAGTATCTAGCCCACTCAAGCCCCGTTCGCATACACCTATGCGGTCCACCTCAGGATCCAGCCGTACCGGGACTCCCGCGAGTGTACGCGCAAAGAATCGCGGTCTGCTCAGTATCAGCCGGTTGAATATGTTGGCTCAGCCAAAGCGTCGCGCCTAACCTGCTTCTTTCACGACGGTTTTTTTACATTGATTAGCATTTACGCCAAACAGCATACCTAATTGGATAATTTTCACTTTTCGAAAATGTCTCCTTGATTAGGTCCCTTTCTGCTTCGATTCTTCATGATTGCGCAATATCCACGTCCAATTCCAGGCTGTCAATGTGTATTTATTGTTTACAGGATTTGATATCTTTGGATCGCCACGAACGGTCTTGATTCTTGTGAAATTCTCTTTTCCCCCTTTAAGGCGCTTGGATGCATCCGGCATGCAGGATATGGACGGCGTTGTATTTTCTTCTTTTCTTTTTTCACCATGGCTTCCTTTTTACCTAACTCATTTGATTGAAAACATGGGCCAATCGAATGAAGTTGGATTTTGTAAAGTACCAGAATGCTGCTAGGTATCTGAATATTAGCATGGGATTTGCAACATTACTTCATCTCTGAGTATGGACACAATCTCGCTCGATTCCGTTCTGTCAACCCTTTCTAGAACCTCACGAAGACCGCGGAGTTCGCTGGTAACCACCAGTCATCAAGCCCACCGCCGCTAAACCACGGACCCGGAGTGGGTCTGCATGGCCGAAAGTCTATCTCAGCCCACCCAAATCGGAATTATTTCCCAAAGCTCTCTGTCCATACATCACCACTCCATCCCTATCTCAGCCTCCTCCATCGCCTGGTACGCTCTCGCAGCC
The DNA here is from genome assembly GCA_027569885.1 of Aspergillus diversus. Lineage (NCBI taxonomy): Eukaryota > Fungi > Ascomycota > Eurotiomycetes > Eurotiales > Aspergillaceae > Aspergillus > Aspergillus diversus. Next base: position 356,098 of record JAPDKZ010000028.1, read on the forward strand.
AACTCCACCAAAGCCCCATCCAGTTCTACCCCATCCATCCTTCTCACCTCGCCCCACCTCCCCTTCCAATCCCCCCACCGAGCCCTACTCAACCCCTCCCCCACCCTCTTCACCGGACTATAATCCCCCCACCTAGTATCAAGCCTCCCATCACCATGCCGCGGCGGATTCCTCAAAATGAACCCACCTGCATAGATGAAATACTGCGCCGCGACGCGCAGGGCTATCTCCTTCTGTACTGGGATGGGCGACCTAAGACTCTTCTCTAGGGCGTTTACGATATGTTCTAGCGCGTGGGTTGGGTCGATCAGGGCGGCTTTTGTGCAGTGCGCGGAGAAAATGTTGTAGTTTAGCCAGGCGGGGATGGTGGGGTCGGACGGGGTGAGGGCTTCGCGGACGTCGGTGAGGAGGACTGTAGATATGGGAATAATAATAAACTTGGGTTTTGTGTAAGGAGGGGAGGGAGGGGGAGAGGTACATTCATGGTAATCGCTCCAGGCCCAGGTGAAACTGGTAGTTAAGGCTTTTGGTTGGGTTGGTAGGAGGCTTGTTAGGAGGGATATTATGGTTGGATGGGCGGTGGGAATGTCTGTTGCGAGGCGGAGGAGGATGTTCCAGATCTGCTCGATGGGGATGTCTTGGTTAGAGGGGAGGATTTGATGGGTGGTGTTTTTGAGGTTGATGGGGTTGTTGTCGATACTGTCGAAGTAGGGTTGGAGGATGTCCATTGCTTTGGATTCTAGCCCGGGTCTGCGGGGGGCGACGCGGAACCATTTACAGGCCATTTTTTTAATCGAATCTTTATATGTGGGGTGAAATTGATACAAAGAGGTTACTGGGGGAGGGTATGCCGTGACAGTATGATAGAGGGGATGAGACAAGTGCTTGACCTCAAGGGCAAGAAGGGCGCGATATTCAATATGCGCGAATGTCTGAGCTTCGAGGGGACCAGAATTGGGCACTTTTGCTCCTGGGAAAGAGCTTGATCGATTACGTCTGCGGGGCGGCACGGGTGCGGAGTCGTTGCAGATATCTATGCAGCTAAACTAGTTGCAAAAGCAAACAATGGCACAGCATAGAGATATTGGATTTGTCCCGTGTTAAAAGCTTCGTCGGGGCTTGAGCGGGATTGGCATGTTTAGACGGTAGATTCAAATACATTTAGCCGGGGGTGAACTAGTAGTATTGGGAGTTAAGAGAATTATTGGGAGCTCTTTTTAATATCCGGAGCTGTTCGCACTAGCGGGGAGTATGTAGAAACAGCCGATGGGTCTGTGCCAGAGTAGACTTGCAGTTTACTTCTTATTGTGGAATTTCGACTTTATGTACATAGATAATCCCTTTATTCTTATTTATATACTTCTTGATCCCCAGCATTTGATACTCTTTGCCCGTTTTTATTTGGGCTGGCTATGTTCATATGCTCAGTCACTCTACATTAAGGAGATTCTCCCTAGAGATATATTCTCGTTGTGTTGAAATTACAACTTCACTCAATATAGTCAAGGTGTGCAAGCGCCATAGGATGACCGAACGGTTGTATTGTCTCTAGCGGGTAGCTACTTAAGAGATCTAGGCTTAGCTTGGTCTACAAAGATAGTTCGCTTAACCAAGTCACCCCGCAGCGCAGGACGCGTGATATACAAAACAGAAATCCCTCAACTTAACATCCACGGCGTCCTCAAGCGAGGGCAGCATGCCAGAGAGGTCACTGCATGGAAACCAGAATTTAGTCTGTCATCATGTACTCAACTAGGGCTAATCGGGTTGCTCTCCCACCTTCACATGCTTCCCGCTTCACCGGGGAAAACTAGCCTGTCCGTCATGGAAGCCACGGCTAAACTGCCGATGACACGACCGGCAGTTGCTGATCGACACCCCGGTTCCCAATTTCTCCACATCGTTGATGATCATCCCGTCCAGACCACATGGATCATGGAAGAAATCATTGACAAACTAGATTTCATCTCATCTCATGATCCCAGTGAAAATGCGGAGTTTGAATATCAAGAGGAAAGAGGGGGAAGGAAGGAAGGAAAGAAAGAAAAAAAACACAAAGCTCTCATAAACCCATTTCATTAGAATATCGAACACGTATGCCCCAAACCCAATACGGAATACGTTTCAAGTATTTTATCCATGATATTGGTGTATGGATTTGTATTTGTATATACAATTATTACTAGTTAAAACTACGGACTCTATCTGGCCTCCGGACCTGGCCCTTCACATCAATTAGTCGGATATCGTCCTCGCTACTATTTAGGAATGTAACCGGGGACGAGATATGCATGGATGACACATGACTAGATGAGATATGGCTGACGGTGTGATTGGTATTTTGTTTGCGGATTGTGCTCCCGTTCTCGTTGGACTTGAAGGTCTGGTAGCCGCGGTCCACCGTGGATCCGAACCAGCGGGGCAGGATTCTTTTCAGGAGGATGGCGATGGGGGGCATGCAGGTGCAGATGACGCTGACGTCGGATTCGATGACACCGTAGTAGGAGAGTTCGCCGCCGTTGTCTATTTGTTTTTTCTTGGTTTAGTAGCTATTTTGAGAAGGTTATTGTTTGGGACGAGTGATAAAACTTACAGGTGATATTGTAGGTTTTTAGGGAGTCGTAGAGGTGGGTGAGACGGAGGGTACCGGCGATTATAATTCTGTGTTGGGGTTAGTATACATATTAATTACTACTGCTAATCGTGGATGCAGGGAAACGTACAGAATACCCACGCAGAACATGGAAACAACGCGGACTTTCTTTGCAAAGGGGAGATTTAACCCGAATATGGCTGGGAGGGGGAGCACCATCACCACCACATCTAGGGCGATGTTAATGGGGGGCATGGACTTGAAGCCTGCGTAGCTCATGCAGCTGCCTGTACCGGGGTTTTCGAAGCGGGTCCAGTAGTAGGATGGCGGGAGGCAATTGAAGGCGCTTTGGAAGACCGCTGCTAGGGCGAATCCGGTGCAGAGGAAGATGACGACGTAAGTTTGGCGTTTGAAGCTGGGTGAGGTGAAGATTCGGAGGTAGAAGAATAGGATGGCTAGTTTTGTTATGCCGACAGAGAAGTAGAAGAGGAGGATGCCGACATAGAACAGCCTTGTTAGGTTTATAACTTCGGCTTGACTCAATGCCCACATGTCGACGCCCCAGCCTTGTTTTGCACCTGCAACCGGGTTAGCACTGGGGGAAAAAAAAATAAAAATACAAAGAGAGGGGCAACGTACTGACGATCATGATGATTGTGTCGCCCATTGAGGCACACTAAAAATTGAGTATAAGAATGAAGTCGCGAGAGAGGATGGAGTGGGATCGCTCACATAGCCCAAGAGTGCGAAAACGTCATCGAGACCAAAAGAGTCAGAAAACGGAGATCGACCCAGAAGACGTAGGAAGACGGCGATTGTGGTGAGGGATAAAAATACGGAGCCAACGGCATATTGTGTCGTTTGGCGTGATCGAGGGGCAATTTCGCACACTGTGTTCGTAAGGTTCATCGCATCTGGTAGGAGGCAAATCAGTCAACATGACAGCTCATTTGGCTCAAAGACAGAAGTCAGCCCTCACATGTGTAATCGGCGAGTTGGCAGTTCCTCTCATAGCATTTGGTCAAGTCCTTATACTGATTCGTGCAGGTGTTGAGCAATGCGATCGCGCAGTCGGTTTCGGAGTTTGTGATGTCGGACAGGCAATTTTCCTAACCGCCATTGTTAGCGGCCTTTGTTTATTTTTTCCAATTTTCCTTCCCATCTTCCGGTTGTTTCTTGCGGGATGCTGGATATGATCGTACCGCACATGATGCCAGATTCGGAACGAGTTCGCATGTTTCGTTACCCTCTGCGATAGCTTGCCCCAGTATCGAGACAACCGCGAAGAGGAGGAGCTTCCTCATGTTGATGGCGGCATGAGGAACGAAGGAGAGGCAATCCCGGCAGGGAAATCGGATGGGGTAATATTATGATTTTCGCACCCAGGGACCACCCCTTTTAAACCAACACGAGCACCGCCAGGTAGGAACAGGGGGAGGAGCATTAGCGTCCTCCATTGACTCCATGGTATGGACTGTTATGGAGGCGAGGTGGGGTTTCCCGAAGCATGATTAACAGGAAGCGGAGGGGACTGGGGGGTCGTAAGGTCGCTGAGCCAGAGGGTGGCACTTTCTCCTCCCTTGGCCGGTTCGCAGGTTCCAATGGCATGGATGCTTGGCGGGAATACCCAGGATCTGGCCACATGGAAACCTAATGAGAGCTGGCTTTTCCTGCTTTGGACGAGGTTCCAAGATCCAGTGACCAACCAGGTGTTGATTCCCTTGAGTCGCGAATAATACTCAAATGAGAATACCCTTGTCGGCCCTGGTCTCCGTCGCAGGGACTATTGGGGGTGGCGCATTTGGGGGCAGGGATCTGATCACCACGACGAAGCTAGACGAGCCAATCGCGCAGCTGGTTCGAGATGATTTTCCGAGGCAAAACGAGGGAGCGTCTGGGGGTGAGGGGCAGCGTCTCGGAAAGGCTCGTGTGACATTGGAGGAATTTGTGGAAGTCATAAAGTTTCCCTAATCCCTGGTCGAATCCAGAGCTCGTTTCGCGCGCCCAGCCAATCACGCCCTCCATCGCTAATAAACCCGAGACATCGCGCACGCTGACTGGCGTAGAGGAATGGCGGCCTTAGGCGAATCCTTTGAACTCAGGCCTGTTGGCACGAGAAACTCTGGAATTAATCATCATAACTGCCGAGGATGAACTTCTGCGAGGTTTTTCCAATTTTTAATTTCTCTTCCTTCGTCTCCTCTGTTTTTTCGAGTGAGTTTTGAAGAGCTCTCCTTCCAGCGCCCTCGATTCCTTGATCCGTTCACGCCCGACCGGTCACATAAAGTAAAAATAAACGACAAAGGGCCAACGATCCACTCATTATGTCCATCTCTTCCCCAGATCTCCACTCGGCCTCTCATCCATCTCTCGAGGGTCTGGGGTTCCGAGCGTCCGCTGTCGCTCACTCGTAGTCTGTCCAGTTGGCCTCCACTAGGGCTGGTAACGCCTCGGCTATGCCAAATGGGGGAATTCATCTCCGTACCCTCCGCCATATATAGCAAATCCAATGTCCGCTTCAATTAACTCGAAGTATGGCTCATCGGAAGAATTAGACTCCAGTGGAATTCTGGTTCCCAGACCTCATCCACACACCGGGAAACTCAATCTTTCGGGCCTTTTTCTAGAAGCCTGCCTTTCGTATGATGTAAGGTACCCATTCATGCCAAGAACGCCTGATACGCTTAGCTCTCGCGAGGGACCAATTTCAAACCCCCGGTTGAGTCTCTGCGCCATTCACGAAAAATAAGCAATGAGATGGATATCCAGTCTTCCTTCCACCCCACGAGGAATTTTTCCTGGTTCATTTGAACCTTAACAGCCCACCTTCCTACTAGTTCCAATCTCACCCCCTCACCTGGAAGTTGGTGGTGGCTTGTTCCATGGTTGTCTCGTTCCAAGAATGTCCAACCCCTCACTGCTCCAACACCGAACACACCGGGCCGCCTCTGTGGACGTCGCTCTCGGGTAGGAGAGTTTCCCCTAAAATACTCGCAGTTCCTCAGGATGCGATAAGTAAAAAAAGAGCACCCTCTTGATGGGTGTGTGGTCTTACCCACCTTCAGAACGTTGCTCGAAGATCACCCTCCTGTGTCTATGACGACGTTACTCTGGAGCGGGGAGAACAAACTTTAAAGGAGAAACTGAGTTTCATTGTTGTCGACTGATAGTGGGTCTACCGCTCCTTCGAAGACGTCCAGTGCCTCAAAACGAGTCATTGAAACATTCTTTGAAGCATCGAGAACCTTTTCTTATTCATGGCTTAGATAAGGTTACGGCACAGGAGTAACTGTTTCTTTACCTGAGACGTATACATAGAGATAGAGAGTATCGAGAAAGAATGCCACGGAGAACGCTCATAATGTGTATACTGGATTGCAACAAGCAACATTTCTAAACGCATTGTTATTGGGGCGTCTAAAATGCGGGACCGGGGCAGCTTGGATGTGCTTGATTCTCGTATCTCTGCGAACATGAAGCTGCAAGTGATTCCTTTTCAGCAAGGTTTAATAATGACGCAGGAACAGAACCTAGTCTGGTTCTTCCACGGATTTCCTTTCTCGGCTATGCGAAAGGAAGACCAAACATTTGCTTGGTCGGAGAAAGATGGACAAAAGAACTCAAATTGAATACGAGATACAAGTTTCAAAAAGCAAGCACAATTGACAGAAAGATGAATAATAAACATTGTGTCACAACAATTCCCCCACAAATATTATGTAGTGAGCCTGGAATCTCCCAGAGCAGCGGCCCCAAATCTTACCTTCGATAGGAAAGGAAGGTAGATGCTAATTTTATGGTCGGCTATTTTCAACACCTTCCAAAAGTCCGATCTCGATACGGTCCGACTCTCGTCCTTTGTCCGCCAATTGCATGGCCATGTTTTTTTTATCCGCGTACACCCCTGGCCTGGAACATTGGGGCCCTCGTGGTGAGGCTGAAACACGCGTTCGGCCGGGGTGAATCGCATTCGTCCGGCCAATCTCCGTGGCAGAAGGGGCCTTTGCTTTGGGAAATATATTAACCTCATTTCCGGTTCCATTAACGGCGGCTTATGTTGGATTTGATGGCCTTATGGTGAGTACGAGTATCTTATGCGCCATTTTGTATCCTTGAGATGGCAATTTTAAACAGGTTGCTTGGACCCTTGTCGTTGCGCGATGTTTTGATGTTCTTTCTTCGGGCTTTCCGATGGCATTGTCGTGACTCCTTCACGAATTACTGGTATTTTTCACCCTGAGGAGTTTGGCTCAAGTGCTTGACATTGTGGTCGGAATAAGCTGGTTGGGTAAACATGAGGGCGAAATTTAACTATTTACTGCTGGACACCCAAGTCTAAGCCTTGAAATTACGAAGATGGTGTTGTTTTTTTGGTATCACTTTTTTTTTTTAGCGAAGTATTATAACAAGATCATTTTATATTAATTCGTGAAATATCATAAGCTGTCCATATATTTGTAGCCAAGTAGGCCAAGGCACTGGGGGAGTTCCCCAGCTTTGCTAAACGGATGCTGGTAGTACTAGTAGTAGGTGCTTACTGTATGTACAAGATTGGGGAATACAGTAGCGCAGCTTAGTTAATTCCCTCTCGCATTTCACTCGTGAATTTACTGGCAATACTGATTCGAGGTAGAATACGGCGATTATTGTGCAACCTGGAGAAGATCAAACCGACCGCATTTCTCCAGCATGGCTTTTGCACGTTCTTCCCCAAACCTGGCGTATAGAGTTTCCAATCCGGTTTTTCCAGTCGAATCGGGGATTTTAGCATTCACATTATGCTTGAGCAGCCAACTTGCGGCCTTGGGTTTCTCCTGTCATGCAATAGGGTGGTCCCATGGCGATTCCTGATATTTAAATCAGCCCCCTGAGCAACAAGGAGTTCTGCGTAGTCCAACTGAGAAGACCAGATACAGCACCGGATTGGGTGACAATCTTGGATTTGAATGTCTAGATTCTCGTCTGCCTCTGGGTCGACCTCGTTCTCTGGACTTCTGCCCACTAACCAATTAGAGAATCTCAGATTAAATACGACCTTGGAGGCCGTCGCCCAGATGTCCGCGCCGTTGTCCAGCAACAACTCGACTAATGGAAACGACGATGCCCACCCACCGTCAGGTGGCCCATCGAACACGGCGGCTAGGCCGAGTGCCGTGATTCCAAAATTTGACGTAGCTCGTACGTCTGCACCGGCCTCCAGAAGAACCTTTGCCGTCTCAAAGTGGTTTTCCAGCGAGGCAAATAGTAAGGGGGTCCATCCGTGGACATTCGGGGCATCGACTTTTAGACCCCGGGAAAGAAGGTATCGAACCATATCTGTTCGACCGTTTTTCGCTGTTTCGTGCAGAGCCGTCGTTTTTGCTTTGGATTCCGCGTGGAGGTTCTCCTTAGCATCAAGCAGGATTCTAAGACTCTGAATACACCCACTGGCTGCTACACAATGGATAACGGTCTCTCCATAGTCGTTTCTAAGTTCGACTTTTGTCTTCGCTCGGAGAAGTGATTGAATAATTTTTGGATTTCCCCCGTGTGCAGCCCCAAAGAGGGTAGACCCCGGGTGACACTCACATCGAGCATTGACGTTGGCACCATGTTCGATCAGCAATTCGGTGAGTTCCAGGTTCCGTGACGCGGCGAGGTCGAGAGCCGTTCCCAGGCATTCATGAGGGTTTGTGAAATTGACGTCGGAATCATGACGGATGAGAATCCGTGCACATTCAAGTAGTCGAGAGTTGATGTTTGTTGTGCGAGGTGGATAGTTTCGTTCTCGACACACACTCCCTAGCGGACTTTCGGAATCGACCGGACAGAAATGCCCCCATTTTTTGAACACTTCTGCATAATCTACGGCCAGTTTACATTCGCTGATCAGGTACTCTACTATTTCCGGATGACCCTGACCAGCTGCTACCTCGAGCAGTAGCGAACCGTTTCTGCATGACAATTGAGGATCTGCTCCATATTGAACTAGAAGCTTCAACATTTCGAGGTTGCCGTTCCCAACTGCCCATCCAGGGGCGGATGTCCGATCCTCTCGTTTGGGTCGCCCCCGGCTTTTAGGGCGGCTTGGAGAGCTGCGAGATCATTGTTCATTGCTGCATCGTGTGCTTTTTGGAGCTCATCGTCTACCATATCCGACATTTGTATTGGATTTAGTCGGATTCCGATAATAGATAAATAATCAACAATTGAAACGAACTGGGTGAGAGAAAGGGATAATAGTAAGCAAGCTTGGGATGCATCCACAAAAAAAGTTCTGTTTTGTTGCACTAGTTACAAAGAGTGCTGCGCGCGTTTTGACGGTCCTGGTCCTTACTTTCCCCTTTAGGACTAGACTTTATTGAAGAAAGGGCTGCTGTCGGCGGCTTTTTGCACCTCTGATTGGTCTATTTCATGTCGAACTGGTCTTGTTTAAGGTACTCTTACGCACTTTTGGATAGAACCACGCGGGACACCAATTTGCCTACGTGCACATATGTTCCTCTTGCGTGGGTTTGCTTGGGCTTGCTCCACCTTCTGGCTTCTGATCCATCATTATTCAGAACGAGATGAGAGGCCCAGCAGGAGGAACTGCAGAAGAAAATCAGACCACTATTCAATGATATCTCAGGTATGTTGGGAGGAGGTGGACCCGATCGGCTGATCGCCCTCTTACCCGAGAAGTTCTCGTGGAGCGAGCACTTGACACGATCTCCGGCTCGGATTCCACAAAAGGTCTCAAACTCCCGCGTCATCTCTCTTCTCTCTCATCTCCATTAAGCCATCAAATATGTGTGTATCTTGACTCTGCCTGAAAACTGTGGCAATCATGCACTCTGCGGACGGCAAAGATTGGCGATTGGATGGATTTGCTCCCTACCACTTGGGATGAGCCGCCGTCTTACCTACCCCGCCGTGTTCAACTCGGATTTCACACGGCCGGTTTCAGCCGCCAGGATAGTCGCCAATTGAACCCAAAATGGAGCATTTACTTCTTCTAAAAAATCCCAGTGGATCTCTCGAAGTGCCCGTGCTCGGGCCTGAGGTATATGATAATCTTGGCTTCATCACATACCCCGATCGCCGGGGCTGGGAGGCGGACCATCTCCGCGACCCAGATTATGGCGGACGCTCTGCCACCGAGGCAGCTTCATTTGCTCAGGCGTGGCTATATTTTGGTACTCTCAGCGAAGTGACCGGAATTCCAATTCGGGGAGCCAACTTCATCCGTGTTGGGAGAGCAGGCCGTCTGCTGGTTACTACAGAGCGTTTACATTTCTATCTCGATAGATGGCGACAGGAAATGATAGATGAGGAAGACGAAATTTTGCAGAAACGCTCTTTCCGACGCGCGAAGAGATGTTTGGAGTTTGTGATCCAGTATACATATATGATGAACTCCCTTCTCGTTCCGGAGCATCCCGAGGTTGCCGTTTCAATTGAGATGCTGCTTATCTCGTTGTTTGGGACCTTTACCGATATATACGGTAGTGAGTCGTGGGGCGCTGCTCCGTCCATTTTCCCTGGAGGAGAAGTCCCTAGGTGGACGCCAGGCACAAACCGACAGGTCATGCTCCACTTAAAAAACCAAATGATTTCGCGAGGCTGGTGTCAGCACCGACTCGAGAGCTTCGGGGAATGTCTATTCTCTGACTCCCTGTATACCGTTAGTTTATTGGGGACGGATGATCTTCTTATGGGCCATGCCTCCTGTTCGGAGAGTACCTGCGTTGGTAACCAAATTGACGATGCTGCCTACAATAACACGCCACGACATGTGTTAGAAGGATGTGCATGTAACTTTGTAAACGCGGATATTCCAAAGGCAATTGAGATCATTGAACGAGGTCAGATCCCTCTTGCCATGATTAGCGTGGGTGCGGATAATCGAGTACGGCTTGAAGTAACGCCGTACGAGCCAGGTATGAGCTACATCGCCATATCCCACGTGTAAGTCATTTCATTATACATAATTTTCTCTTCCCACTATTGCTTGATCTTGACTAGCCCAATAGGTGGTCACATGGACTGGGAAATCCCGAGGAAAATGCCTTGCGACAATGTCAACTGCAGAGACTGCAGAGGTTAGTGAATGGTTGTCGTGAGGGTCCCGGGCTAGCCACGGTTTACTTTTGGATTGACACACTCTGTCTACCCCTTCGTCCGTCGCACTGGAGAAAAGTGGCCATGAGACAAATGCGACAATGTTACGCAGAGGCAGGCATCGTTCTTGTACTGGACAAGCACCTCCAGATTTCCGCGTCCCATGGCTCTTCTGCAGAAATGTTGCTGCACATTGGGGTATCGGACTGGAGATTCAGAGTCTGGACTCTTCAAGAAGGGTTCTTTGCTAAGAAACTCATGTTTCAGTTTATGGAAACCGCAGTTGACGCGGAAGAACTCTTGAATAATTATCTATCCAGCGTATCAGCAAGCGGGATTGACAGTGTCGGTATATTCGTCCTGCACCACGTCGCTCCCGCCTTGGGAATCGAGCTGTATGAGCAGGGAAGGCGAGGGACACGTCGAACAAAAAAGTACTCGATTGCTAGTCTCGCGACGTCCTTGCGAGGTCGTGCGATCAGCAAACCAGAGGACGAGCCACTGTGCGCGGCCAGCCTTCTCGAACAAGATAACATTCTTCGCACCCTGTTAGACGCCCCGAAAGAGGAGCGAATGAAGGCGTTTTGGTGCGCACAGAACCATATTCCAAGCTGGGTCCCTTTTGTCGACGGACCTAGGCTGACTGATGCCGGCTATCAATGGGCACCCTCTACTCTCCGTTGGCCGGGCATGACGGTTCAAACTCAAGCTAGTGATTATGGGACATTGCTCCCAGATGGGTTGCAAATTATAAAACCAGGATTCGTGCTTTTAAATCGTGAGCCTGCACAACGTGGCACATCGGATCGTGTCATTGGGTTGGTAGATGAGACGGGGTCTTCTTACTACGTCATTCGTTCATTTGATGAATTCAATCCGCCTTTCCCTGCGCTGCTCGATGATACTGCCTTAGCTGTAGTGGTATTGGAGTGGAGCGAAACCTATGAACCTCAGGTGATAGTTGCTGTTGTTCTAGATGAAGGGCCGTGTATCCGTTGCCGTGTTGTATGTCGAGGCATAATCGCGCGAGAGGGGAGGTTTCCGAGAGCAGTGTTTTCAGGTCATTCCATTAGTCTTCACGAAGCGAAAAAGGCGAGGGATGACCAAAAGTGGATAATTGAATGAAGCCACTTTTGATATTTGACCTCATTATGCAAAACGACCATCTTTGAGATCTCGGTGAGACGGTCCAAAGCTCTTCCAGTTATTTCAGTCTGGAGGGTTGAACTAGATTTCCCAAAACAGGACTAGTGGTGTTTGCATTCCTGATTGAGACATCCATCCCTTCCTTGAAGCGCACGATAACGCAACAGCAGTGACCTCGACTGCTCCTTCCATTTCATCGCAGTTACTTCGGAAAGAGAGAATACTCCCCTATTATTTTCTGTCGGACAGGTGCACAGCACTTGGAATCCACTGCAATGAGAAAATATCGGCATTCTATTACTTTTTATTTGATACACCTTGTTTAACTAATGCAGCATCTAAGTACGTGGTGAACAACTCTTATCCAAGTGATATTCTGTCAACTTGTGATATACGCCAACTTACGACAGGCTATGACCAACCTAGTTGGTTATCTGGCGACCTCTTTGGCATAGTGGTGATTTCGGCCTCACAAAGGTCCTAATATCCGTTCACGGGTGGGATCTTTTTCTTGCGTCGAGTGATCGAGGATTCGAAAATGCATCATTTCTGCGTCATCTGCGGTGTCTTAATTCAGTCCATCTCCCAGGCGAATCAGGAATTGGAATGGTACCAACTAGTGCGAGTAGGTGTGTTTGCCCTAATTCTAAGGTCCTGCCAATAGTAGAAGCCTCACTAAAACACTACTGTCATGTAATGTAGTCCAGCGCCGGGACTACATGCAAGATGCGAAACTTAGCGGGATTGGGTATATCAACTCTTCGGATCAAGCGATGGCGCCCCTGGACCATCGGTATTCATACCGAGACTACTCCGACGAGTTGCAGGCCTTTAGCCACCTGTACGCCATTGAAGGTGGATGTTGGAACCTTTTTTGCCACGCGGCATGTTGGACGGTGTTGCTGCAGAGAGTTGGGGTCACCGAGGGGAATGACGACATTGCTAGCTTTTGCACTGTGTTCCACAATTTGATTTATTGTTCTACGTGGAATCACACGTATCTCCGACCAGGACATGATTTCGGTGGCGCTGCCCAATTCCAAAGGCCTGTTGGTGACTGTATTCGGGCTATTACGGATGGAGGGTACGGGTATTTTCTGTCGGATCCATCCCAATTCAACGACATGCAAGAGATGTTGAAATACCTCAACCCGAGGCCTTTCCCCAAGGATCTAGAACGTGGAATCCGGGCCGGATGTGACACATTTTCCCGCCTCCCTGATGAGATTCTCTGCATATTGCTTGCAATGCTTCCTGCTATTGATATTCAGCACCTGAGACTAGCGTCGAGATCGGTTTCGCTAGTGACCCCACCATCTTCCCTTCCCCAGACATTCTGGAGGAGTCGCTTTTGTCCAGACTTTGAAATGGGGTTCGCATTGCCGGCCGATACCAATGGACGTCATAATTGGCGGGAGACTTACCGCGCCATCAAAGAATGCTTGACCCAAACCCCAATCTGTGGCCGCTTAAAGAACAGACATAGGCTCTGGCGGATTACTGCCTTCAATGCGTCCATATTGAGCCAATACATGGGTATGACGAGCTCGTACGCCTCTATTCAACATCACACGTTGATGACGCAGCTTGAATCCTCCGTGGGAACCCTGATTACGACAAAATTTACTAGTCATCGTCATTCCGTCCTCGACAGCGGAAGTAGAGAGATTCATCAGGCAGAGCTGGCTTTACCACTAGATGACCGTAGTTTAACTAAATTCTGGGTAGCCACCACGACATTCAATGCCCAAATGTTTATTTCTGGGGTGGGATTCTCCCTTTCCGGCCCGCTAGAGCAACAGGAGGCCGAGTATAAGATGGGATACCTTATACCAAGCACAACAAGAATATTCGCGATTCCCGAAGGTTCTAGGTTCTCAGGCTTCGAGCTAGCGACTCGTGTGAATGGCATCACAGGCATCAGAGTAGTTTTACAGAATGGCCCGCACACACATATGTCTCCTTGGGTGGGTGACATAGGCAAAGGTGAACCGCAAATTGCATTTGGCAGGCTACGCCTGGATTTGGAAAAGTGCCCAATACGAGTGAAGGGAAGCCTCGATGTAAGTGGGCGAGAACGCTCTTCCTTATTTACTCATGGCTGATGGCAGCTAAGGCGTTTAAAATGCTTGCACTTGGCCTTTTTCGTGGAAGTCAACGCGGATCGGACCGCTTAAGATTCTTGCAACCTGAACTTGTTTGGACACCTTCGTACCCTAGATACAAGCCAATTCTTTGTCCCGAGCCGCCTAATCCCTCGTACCGGAAGTTCAATCCTATCCTCAATGTTGATTTTGGTGGAAGTCAGGGCGAAAGGCTTCGGCATATCACAAGAATAGTGTTTCACGTCTTGGACCTTAGTGCTCCCATCGTAGGATTGGCATTCTACTTTGACCATCGAGATCCTATCCATTTCGGTCGACAGGGCGCAATGGAGCTTTCATACTTTCTTGATGGGCCGATCGGAGAGAGGATAACTGGCGTCTATTATGACCACGCCTCCGCCACGGGTGTTATAGATCTTGAGGTAGGCTGCTGGAGTTCGTATATCACCACGCTAATAAATGCTGAACTTTGCTTCCTAGCTGCACACAAATTTTGGAAATGAACTTTGCTTTACAGCCGATGTACTGAGAGGACAGTGTTACACCCGGAGATCTCCACGAATACCTAATGAACAAATGTTTTGCATGCAGAGGGTTGAGCCCCCGGAGGGCCACCAAATAACTGGTTTTACTGCGGCTCTGGAGGTGAGCGTTGGAAGCCAAGATCTCCATTTTAGTCCTGAAGCTGACTCCTTAAAGGCCGTGGATGGCTCCTTCCAGACCTTTGGTTTACAGTGTGAACCCGCTGTCGGTCAACTGGGTACCAGGTCTGGACCGCGTTATACGCCAAAGCATGTTATTTCTTCCCAACTCGCATCGCAGCTAGGATCGGAAATGATTGGGGAAAAGTCAAACGGCTGTAGAGCGTATACTTCGGCAGCCCTTGAGGGAATAAAACGGATACGTGTTTCAATGGGTTACGATGGACGCCCTCGCCGTATGAACGAAATTTCTGGTCTTTGGATCGAGTATTACGGATCTCCTCCCGTGATCGTTGGGCAGTGGATTTCCGAGGCGGGCATTATAGAAGTAGAAAATGGAGCAAAGGTAACGGCTGTTACCATCTGGCTATCGAAGATTGGTTGGTCGTCTGGCAAGCAGCATCACCTTGGCCGTGTCACTAGAGTCTCGATATCCATATCGACAGGAAAGCAAACATTCCCCAGTGGAGGATCATTGGACCCTGATTCGCACATGCTTTTAAGATTTGAAGCGAATCGCCTCGAAGAGCTGGTAAGTTGACAGGCTGCTGACCGTCCGAGTAACGACTAACAAATTCCTCACTGCCTCGGATAGTCGCATCTGATCTGGGTATTTAACGATAATTGGGACTTCCCACGGGTCACATCAAGATCAAAAGCTTTAGGGAAGAAAATCTCCCTCTGGGACTCGACCAGACGGCTTAATAGGCGGCCGTGGATGGCGCCTCAAAAGTTTTTATGGGCTGAGGGTGGTGGAAATGATAGAATTTCTTCTATGACGGCCTTCTACGTCTGTCGCGATCCTAGAATCCGTTATATTAAGGGGTTAAGTGTTCAATATCAATCAGGTTTGCGGAGGGAAGTTGGCAATGTTTTTCACCCTGCGATTTCGCACACTGTCACTTTCGATTCAAATGACAAGCCTCGTTTTATTGAACTAGTTCGAAACGGCGACGGCCTCCTTGACGTCCTGGTAACCCCTCATCCCTTGTTGGCTTATTTCCTTCTCCTAAGACTCGGAGGGCTACTAGTCTGCTAACTTGCTTTAGTTCCAATATAGGACGGGTAATGAAACCCAATCTCAAATCTATTCTCTGGCTAATGCAGCACCGGGCACGGGCTATGAGAAAGCCCAAATATATCATATTGACCTTTGGAAGCATTCCTGTCGATTTCCTTGGATTGATGGATCGGAGGACGAAGAAGCTATTTCTCCTGGTGAGGTTGTGGGACTATGGGGCTTTGAAACTGCTGAATATGGCCTTAGCATCGGCGTAGTACTTCTTGTGGAGAGCTGGAATGCTAACGGAAGGGATAGCGTTCCGATCTGGGAGTGCAAATTTCCCAATCCCCGTGATGGAGGATGTTTCCCCCGGTAAAAGGTTTTCTCCGGACCCCAGGCTAGCAAGCAAACCACTTCGCCGCCTGTTCTGCTGCATCCTTAACCAATTCCCTACCCTTGCTCAAAACACCTGTGTCACTCATTAGCACATAAAAGCCCAGATATATCATCAAATCAAGAAGACAAACCCACCACTCATGGATAAAATCGTATGCGTAGACTTCTCGTAAACTTTTACCACGGCTTCCTGTCTCACCCCTTTCGCCTGCCACGCCTCCCTCAAAGCCCCCGCATACCCCACCCCTTCCTCGAACAAGATATCCTGCTCCGCAACCGCCACCCACGTCCTCGGACTCCCCGCCAACACCCCCACCGGCGCAAAACACGGCGACGCATCCCACCTCTCCGCATCCCCGGGCTCCCTCAAATACTGCCCCCGATACCACTTCATCCTCTCCGGCGTCAACCACGGCGCAAACCTCCGACTCCTCCACGCCGTCTCCTCCGTCGCCGTATTATCAATCACTGGTACAACCAGCAACTGAAACTTAACAGGAATCCTCGACCCAGCCTCCGCAGCCTTCATTGACAGAACCGCCGCCAGACCACCCCCGGACGACGTCCCCGCAACCGCCACATTATCCCTATCTATCGTCCCTAATTCATTCGCGCCAGAATCACCATGTACCCAGCGCAAGGCATATAATGCGTCCTCAATCGCAGCGGGGTAAGGGTTCTCAGGAGCGAGCCTATATCCCACCGAAATCACCGTACAGGATGCCGTAAGCGCGATGGCGTGACATATTTCGTTATTCATGGACAGATCGCCGAGTGTCCAACCGCCGCCGTGGAGCCAGAGGAGGACGCGGTGCCCGGTTTCTGGTGGGGAGGTGGGAGGGGTGAAGATGCGGATGGGGAAGTGGGGGAGGTGGAGATCGCGTGTTGAGGCCTTTTGTGGGGGGTTGAGCTCGGTGTTGCCCCAGGGGGGTGGGGTTGTGCGGATGGAGGCGTCGAAGGGGGTGTGGAGGGCTATGGGTGGGGAGTAGGCGTAGTGTTTGTCGTGGAAGGAGAGGTATTCGGGGTCCAGGAGGGGGCGGAGGGAGGGGTGGATTGGTTGGTGGATTTGTTTGGTCATGGTGGTGAGGGTTTTGGGGAGGGGTTTGGGGATTCGTTTGAACATGGTGAGAATGCTGGGGAAGAGTTGGGGATCTGGGGAGGGAGGGCAGGGGGAGGTATAAATATTCCTTGCATTGGCGGGTGTACGAGTCGGGGATTGTCCAATAGTGTTGATGATGGCTTTTGCTTGGCTGCGATGGGAATACGGGATGTGAGTCATATTACCTCATTGATGTCGAAGCCCTCGCAACCATATCGGTTCTACGAGGTTTGCTTGGAGACCATCATGGAATAACTGAGCTTTTGAGGATTGTTCCTATATTATACAATGCTTTTCCAGGTAGCAGGTCTCTCGACCAATTTCCGCCGGGTCCTTTCAACCCACGCTTCCCCCTCCCACCAAAGCCAAGAAGCCATCTAACAGTTCTCGAGGAGAACACAGCTCCCACCCTAACAGCAGCAGTTAGCACATTACCAAACATCCCAGAATAGAAGGATATACCTCAGCACGATAGAATGGAGGCTTGCAGAAACATCCAATCACGCACATATCAACACAAACATCTGCCGGGATACCACCAGACTCGCAGGACGGGTAGCAGGCGGAACCACATTCATCGAAGAATTCCTGCCGCGGTCATGTTAGAAAGTTGTACTTGTGAATCAAGAGAAGAAAACCAAACCTTAGGTCCACAAGGTGGCTCAGTGGCGACGTCATAAGCCAGGGCAGAGGCGATGAGAGTCGCAAGAACGAAAGTGAACTTCATTTTGGAAAGGGGATGGTCAATTGTACTACCAGCTTCAGGAATGTGTTTTGGAGTGTCTACAAAGTAAGGAAAAACAGGGAAGAGGGACTGCGCTTGAGATGGAAAGTCGTTTAAATATTGTGCTGTGAGCGGGGTCTGAAACATGGATTGCTGTGCCTGAGCTGAGGGATGCCTTGCGTGGGAGCCCATGGAGGAAACTATATTGGGTATTTAATTCAGGCTGTGGGGTCGATGGGATGGGAAAGGCGATTGGGATTAGCCTGGGGGCGAATACGAGCTGCCCATCATTCTTCCGGTTCGTGGAATGGATGAAGGGTGTCAAAAATTCAAGAAATTCCAGGATGAGATCCTGCCTGTGGAATGAAAGGGGCGGAGTTTATTGGCGCCCAGACTTGCCGGAAAAAGCAATCGTCACGCATTTTGCCGCGAATTCGACCAGGGGTTTTCTTATTTGCTGGAGCTCATCGTGGGTAATATATCAGATAAAGGCAGGGGTGGAGGCGGGGGGAAAGGAGATTTCTCATGCGCTCTCATCCACGCTTGAGGGTATCCGAAAGGACGATCTTATGCCGATCTGCGATCTTGTGTTGGTCCACCACGTTTCTCGGGAATGCCAAGGGGTTGTCAGAAGATGTCGGTTCAGGCCGACTATGACGCTGGGGATTATCTGCGAATCGGATTCTCCCTTGTGTTGCTGTTGTTGCGAACTTATGGCTGATAGAGAGTTAGGGTTGGCTGTCATATCGCGGACACCCATCTACGGAAATACTCCTTCCTACTCGCAACACTCCGTTTACTTTATTGTTAGCCAGATGCTCCAACAACCCCTTGCATAAAACTCAATAAACTTCCACAATGTGCTAAACATACCCGGAGCCATAACCGGCGACGCTCTCTGAGCCTCTTCCGACCATCCCTCACAAGCACAGCCCAGGCCCTATGGAGCCATCCCGAGAAGAGCGACCCGTCCGACCATCCTACACGTTATAGATCATGATACATGGCGCCTAAGGGGGAGGCAGCCTGATTGGGGAATAGTGCTTTCATCTGGAATACTTTGGCGACTTTTACCCCCCCAAGGCTGATGAAAGGAATTGGGCCCATCTAATCATCGAAACAAACAAGCCCTTCCATAATTCTTTATCCAGGATGATTGCGGATATAGTCCCCTGGATTTGCACGGACGGGGTACGTGGGTATAGCCGGGGTTATCAAACTCGCACTGAACGTTTCGTCTCGCGATGGTCGATAGGTAGGAGGTCGGCTGCGTCGCAGTTTCTGGGGTCTTGTCTGTCGATAGAAGCTTCGTGAATACCACTTTCATACCATTCACAGGGGAGGGGCGTGGTCGCACTGAAAGCACAAATTGAGAGTAATACTAGCCTGGCCTCCCTTTTAGCGACTCCCTATCATGTCTTGTACCAACTCTTACCTGACTCGGATAGAACTCGGGTAGGTGTAAAGGTGCCTTCGTCAACCTTGAAACCGACAAAGAGCCTGATGCGAACACGCTCTCTGAAAGAGCATTGACGACTTGAAATGGGATTTGATGGATGGGCGAGAAAACGCGTCGAGAAAACAAACACAAACAGGAAGGAAAGAACTGGACGTGGTTCGGTTCAGGCACATGATTTCTTCTCTATAGACTAAAATAGTAATATCTCATCATACACCTCTATCGTAAGACAAAAATCAACAGAAAAAGAACCCATAATCCCTCTAAAATCCCCACGAACACCCTATATATATCGATAACAATACTTCCCGGCCATCGGATCCGCCGCCTCCTTCAACATAATATCCCCCCCAAGCGGAAAAAAGGTCACCAGTGTCTCCCCATCCACCTCCGGCGTAACACCAATCGGATTCAAAAATATGCTGGTCCCATTATACTGAACCCTGCGACTCTCATCCTTCTCCTGCCAAATCGCCCACAACCGATCAATCTGCCCATGATGCAACCAGAACGTCGGGTCAAGGGGACTAACATAGAAATCGGCCAAGGGCCCACCAACCGAGAAATGGCCCCCGCGATGGATGGGGTTGAACTCGAATTGGAATGTTTCGATATCCGGGGAAGCAAGGAGCTCTTCGATTCTGGACTCGTTGCCAAACCAGGCGAAGGTTAGGTCGTTGAGGTCGCGGGAGAAACAGTGCGGGTTTGGGTCTGTCCAGTTTTCGGGGAGGCCAGAGAGAATGTATTGCGGTGGGAAGGGGCCGAGGGAGACGGTGGTGTGGGCGAAGGGGCCGGTGACGACGCAGCCGCCGCCGGAGCCGACAGGGAGGGTGCTCCCGGCGGGGGACTCGTTGTTGAGCATGGCGGCTTCGGCGGGGCCGACGGTGTGTGGGCGGCGGTTGGGGATGGGGAGGCCGTTGCCGCCGAGGGAGGTGGGGGAGCCATCGAAGAGGGTGCTTTCTTCGAGGGGGGCGGAGGTGTAGAGGGCCCAGTCCCAGTAGGGGAGGCCTTGGCAGGTAGGGTAGCCGCATTGTTCGTGGAGGGCTGTCTCCATGAGGTGTAGGAATTCGCGGTGCCAGGAGAGGAAGGTGCCGCTTTGGTGGATGTTGAGGGAGATGTTGGCGTGCGAGGCGGCGAAGTCGGAGTAGAAGTTTGTGCTGGCGGGGACGGCGCCGGGGGCGTAGATGGAGGGTTTGGACATTAGGCAGGTGATGGCGTCGGTGTAGGCGATGCGTTCATGGGGAGTTAGGCTGCTCCATTCTTTGCGCTGAACGGCGGTTTCCGCGGTACATTCCGCTGGGGGTTGAGTTGGGATGGCGCTGATGAGGGGGGCGAGGAGTGCCCCGAGGATGGTGATGGAGAGCATGTTCGGTGCGAGGATCAGGATGAGGATTGGCAATGAGAGAGTGAGTTGTTCAGATTTGTTATCGCAGGTCAGAAGGGGCCAACGCCCGCGAATTCATAGAAGTCTTAAGACATGGCATGACGAAATAGCAAAGCTGTAGAACTCGGCCAAGGATAAGCTCGCAAGCTTCGGCTCTGTTTGTAGCACAAAAGCCTCTTGAATAAAGCTCCGCCTCTCAGAAGCTTCGCAAGATCCCTGTCAGCATATAAACTCTTCGCGAACCCCAGAGCTTATGGGATTCAGGATCGCCTACACAGCCCAGCTCCACGGTCCGCAGTGCACAAAGTTCCCGCCCGGTTGATTGGGCTGAGGCTAAAACCGGGCCCTTCCAAGCTCTGGGCATGCCGATCAGGCACCCGAAATCTCTATTCAGTTTAAAGTTTGTGGTTGTTTGGGTTCGGTCAGGCACAGCTTCAGAATTGCCCTGCGGTTCGTGTTGCGACGTCTATTTTAAGAGACTATTTGGCGTAGAAGTAGTTGGTGTCGCAAAGTCCAAGAAATAGTGCTCCGTCCAAACATAGGGATGAGAAACAGTGTGAGCAAAAATGGGGGAAGAGCTCGCGAATCAACTTAAAATACGAGTCATGATCATTGCTGCCAAGTGCACATCCTGAATCGGAGGAACAGGTAGACAGTGACCACATAAAGAAACTGAATTGGGCTGCCTAGTGGTTTAGCCTTGACTTTTACCTCCAACACAAACAAACAGGCATATTTTTGCATCCGCGAAACAAACCCCAAAATAAATCATTCATCTTGAAACGTAGGGCTATCAAGCCACACACGAATCTTTTCGATAGCTGATGAATCATGGCTCTTTTCAGACATGGTGTAGTCACTCATCTCCCCGTCGATCCACCCCTTGGTCCCCCGGCTGGTCGACATTTTCTTCCCAACCTCAACACATGACCCAAAGTCGATGATAACAGGCATCCCAGCTTCGTTGACGACAACGTTCTTTGGATGGAGGTCGTTATGCGCCCAACCTAGGGAATGTAGGTGATTTACGCCTGATTCAAGTTCCCTCATGAAAGTTTCCTTATTAATCATCCCAACACCATACTTGAGGTAGTCGTTCAAGTCATAATCGTAGCGGTCAAGGACGAGACCAGTGATACGGCCACGACGCACCCGACACCCGTGGTAACGGATGATATTAGGGTGGGGTTTACGAGAAAGAACCTCCATGGTGCGGGCTTCATCTAGCAAACCTTGAGGAAGGAGATGCACGACGTTGTGCGCTTTGAAAACATCGTATAGGGCCATATTTGGGTGTTTTATATAGGGCTCACGGGGGAGAAGTTCTGGGGCTTGCGTGAGGTTGGCACTGAAGGGTGGCCATTCCGGATAGATCTGGTCGTCTGGAATCGGGATCAAAGCTGATGAAAGCTGCTGCTGTGAGATCTTTGCTTTGGGGATGTTCAGTTGTCCGAAATATATAATGTCATCCTTGTCAGTTTTTGCGAACGTTGTATATAGGAATCGGCCCGAATCCTCGTCGAATTCCTCGGAGACTGCGGTCAGGTCTTTCCAATCCAGTACCCCGGAGGACATGGCGATAGTTGGTTATTAGGGATGGATATGTGGGATTTCGAGTGTCGATTGATGGATGGGGGTGCTGGGGACAATAAACGACATAACCCCGCTCCCGACAGACTGGATCTTCACCGCAAGAACACCCTCACCCCCACCTCGTCCAGTTAGCGTATATCCACCACGAATAATCTGCCATTATCGCCGACAATTTCTGTCGGAATGACGGGAAGGTAAAGCCCAATAGTACCACCAAAGGTATCCAAATAATCGAATAAAAGACGCTAAGCAACCAGAATATATAGCTACGCCAAATAAGTGCAAATCCCGTACTCCCTCAGCATCTTGGCCACAACCACAAACCCCCCTACAGCCGGAGCAGCCAAAGGAACGACAACAAAAGCCACAAACACCGCATGAGTAAAAAGCGAATCCTCAAACGTTTTCGATTCCTGAATCATCTGCACGCGGATCTCAAAAAGGATATAGAGAAAAAAATACCCCCACAGCCCACCCCAAATCCCGGTCGCCAACCAAGCCATCGTAAATCCCCTTTCAAGAACAGAACTGTTGGCTGCCGAAAACCGCGACAGACCACCGACGACCGCCAGCGGAGGGAGGGAAAAGAGGAAACCCAACATCCATGCACTGAAGGTACTGTCGTCTTGATCTTTCTTAATGTCGACTTGTTCCAAATCGAGGTACCCAACTTCGCCGTCGATTATGGCTCCGTTGGCTTCGGCTTCCTTCATGACCGATGTTCGGACCATGTATATGGCGGGGTATTCGGGCGTGATGCAGGTTGCTGCTAGGTTGATGATGGACATGTAGGCGTAGGGGGCAACGGTAAGGCCGAATGCGGCGTATCCGTATTGATCGATTTGGTTGCCGCGCGAGCGATAAAGCGTTATAACCGCCCAGATGGCTTGGGCCAAACTGATAATGGCCTTTGGGATATTGTATGAGGCTGCTAGGTCTCCATAGAGGTTTTCCGGTTCGCTCTCGACCTTGATGTCTGGTTTGGTTTCCGGTGTGTCCTCTGGGGAGTTCTCTGGGGCGCTCTCTGTGGTATTATTTCCCGCAGAGTTCTCCGCTATATTGGTTGTTTCACTTTCCGTTGGATTCTCGACCCGCCCCTCCTCAGCACCCTCCACCTTCCCCTCCCGAAACAACAACCCCGCCGACTCAGGAACATACGCAAACACATACCCCTCAGGGAGGTAACCCCGACCATGAATATTCGCCCGTTCCCGAACAAGCGAAAGATGCCTCATCCATCGATACTTAGACTCATCAACAACCGGTTTCCCATTTTGCCGGCGCATTTTCACAACCATACACAGCGCCGTCGCGGCGGCAGCCTGGTTTAGCGGATTTCGCATTCGAAACGCGGGCCGTCTGATGAAAATCTGAATGGCTCGCATGATGCCACTCGAGGGCATAAGGAGCGCTGCAATTGCGACGCATACCGTCTCTGTCACGCTTTGGCCTGGAACGGCGATGATGGTCGCGGCGTGCGCGAGATAGTTCGTGAAGAAGAATAGGAGGTATTCGTACCATGCTGGAGGGGTGCAGATGAGATTTGGGTCGCCATGGCTGCTTGAGCCTTCGGGGACGTTGATGGTGAGATTCATGCGTGGTTTTTGGAGATGAGGAGTTGAAGCCTGAGGGTTGGAGGCGCGGGGTTGCTGTGGTGGTTCGGTCGCCCTTTCTTTCTTGGTTGTTGCTGCTCCCTTTTTCTTTGCTTTTACTGTTTCCTTCACCTTGCGGAGCAGTGTCGATTTCTCGGTCAAAGGATGCTAGGGGATACGAAGTATTTCTCTAAGATAAAACGGAAAAGGGTAAAAGGTAAGTCATCCCATATTTATTAATTGATCAGAAAATATTTGCCTCGATGTCAAGCTTTGACAGCCTCGAGCAAGGCTGAACCGCAGCCTTCTTTGAAGAAATGACTGAGGCTGAGTCCAGCCTCGCGTTAGTCTGGTTTCTAAAATTGGTCGCCACGCGTTCTTGAAACTTGAATATTTTGAGGAACGAAGAAAGTATATTTATGTACTTGGAGAAATCTATCAAGAGTGTGAATGATTTTGATCGGCTGATATAGATTCGATGGTCGACCTCCACGTTCAAGGCTGCAGCAAAAAGCGCAGTTTATGGGGCAAGTATTCCCCCACTTGATCAGGATGGAGATGGGATCAACGCCATGAGGAAGATGCTGAAGGCTAAATCATAAAAAGAGGCTAGTGCTTATTGGCTCGTGTGAATTGAGCTGCACTAAAATCGCCGGACCTCAGCTGGTGCTTGTTGAGATGCATGGCAATATTTACCTCCCTCTTTTGATTCGTTTCTTTTTCTGGGTAAGTCATTCCGAGGCGAGGCTCCCACTGTTGGTAATTCTGGTGCCCCTGCCATACACGCAAATATCGAGGAGATGGTTACAGCAGCCCTGAACGACTTGGAATGAGATAGGAGAAGGTAAAACAGAGCGTCCTCCTCCTACTGGAGCGCAGTGGGTATCCTAAAAATAACGCCTCAAGAAGCTGGAAATACCTTACTCATGGTACTTTGCTCAAAGCTGGACGAATACCCGACCCGTAAATGCTCAAACCCTGACAAACAACAAGGCTGATATCACGCCACTCGTGGATAGCCTTGAGCAAAGCCTACACACATTCTTAAACCTGGCTTACTTGCAGACGCTCACAGAAAACGACCTCTTAAAGAAAAGCATCTTCATCAACAAAAGATAGGCACCCAATCATAGCCAATATCGACTGGTACCGAGGTGTGATCTGGCCCCCCTGGTCTGGATCTCCACTGGTCACTTCTAACTATGAAGTTCATGGACTTAAGGGAAAGATATGATCATATCTATCGCACCAATTTACATGCTACTTTCGGGGAATAATGGTGGAAAACTTCCGTCTAACACAAGCAAGCGGAGGAAATAATGTTTTATGAAGTTCCACGAGACCTATTCCCAATCAAGAGGATCCCCCAATAGCGCGGGACCCCTAGCGAAGATCAAAGCATCTCGGAACCTGCCTACCCTCCGAAACGGTAGTTTCTTGCTCCCTATAAAGAGGACCGTGTCGTCCTCAAGCACACTAGGGTAAGGCAAGGTACGAGGAGCGGGGGTGCGTGACGGTTGACAGCATAGGTGAATTGGCGACGAGTGACAACCGATATCATTTGGAGAGGAACCCGCCAGCGATAGAGAGGGAGGAGTAGATACCGAAGACGGGGGTGGTGTGAGAATAGGACATTTATGCGGCGGTACGGGCGAGGGCTCCCGGGGAATCATTTGGGGTGAGGAGGATGGAGAGGGTGTGATAAATCGCGGACTGGTGCTTATTCGCGACGGAAGTGAACGGGACGATATCTCGCCCTCCGAGGTATATGTACTCGGAGTAGCGATCTCCACTGATACCATTCGCTGCCGGGGTTTGGTGACGGGAGGGATACGGGGAGGACAGGTTTTTGATCTCTGGGGAGTTTTGTGCTTTTTAGGGGTTTTGCGCTTCTTGGGAGACTTGTGTTTCTTCGGAGATTCGTGTTTCCTGGGGGTTTCGTGTTTTTTGGGCGTTTTTTGCTTCTGAGGACTATCAAGTTTCAGAGAAGTTTCTGGTTTCCGGTGAGCTCCTGGTTTCCGGGGAGTTTCTGGTTTTTGGAGAGTTTGTGGCTTGGGAGTGGGCTCAGGAAATAAAAAATCCCTGACTGCGGCATCGATCAGATATCGTGAACCGTGGTGGATGGGGCCACGGTCTGCCCTGACGGCTGCCGCAACGGCTACTTCGGCGGAGCTGACACGCTTCTCGTCGTCCGGGAGCTGCCCTTGTTAGGGTTGTTGGTGGCCATCGGGAAGGTTTCTTACCGGTTCACACCGGATCTTTTTATCTTTACAACGCTGACACGGTTTGCGTCCTTCAGCGCGCTGGCAACGGATTTTGGGATTTTTTGAGAGATCACCGACGCAACAGAAACACCAATCCCTTGCTAAAGGGACCGGAGCCCAGCGGGGGGGATCGGAGGAATTCGTAGGCCGGGCCGGACTTTTCTGGGCCTTTGGCATAGCGATTGACCCTTCGAGTACTTTTCACCAAGGTACAACGATAATCGGAACAATTAAGATGACGACGAGGAGGAAAATAAGGAACACAAAACTATTTACTGAGTTCCGGGATACGTGAAATATATTGCAAAAGTGGTTGTGGGAATATCGTCAAGTGAGGGTATCAGCCTACGCTCTCTCCACCAACAGATATGAGGAGTCAACTGGTCAACCCGACAACAGCACAAGATATGATCTATCATCAACCTCAACCCTAAGCCTCCCAATCAAATAGGGTTGTCACGCCCATTTTGCACCCTATTCCCATCCGAAAATCCACTTTACAGCCTGTATGACCGCGCCGCCCAGCTCGCTTCCAGGGCCTCACACCCGACGACAGGGACACCGCGATAAAACAATACTCGCTAGGAAATGACGCGGAAAGTCAAGACTGGCTAAAGACAAGATATCCCGGGGACCTTTCTATGTGGTTTTACATCAAGACTATAAATCTTGACGATGTTTTCAGATGCCTTCATGGTTAGAAAACATGGTGACTTATATGTGGGATCACTGAGGTATCCGTAATGTAGAGGTACCGCACTGTGCGCGACCCTGGAAGCAAGCTGCAGGGGGCGGAACCGCCTAGAGAGATGACCTAGCACAGCGCCTACACCGAGGCTCTCCCAACCTCCCAACCTCCCAACCTCCCGCTTCCCCTGCATCACCGCATCCAACGCCGGATTGCCCCTAAAAAAAAGAGGTCGCTGGGTCTGGACTAACCAGCATACCTGCCCAAATTTCCATCCCCGGGCTATGTCTCCCCGAGACGCATGTCAGATCATAATATTTTCATTCCTCGGTTCCGTTTTGCGCTTATCCCTTGCCTTAATTCATGGTGATAATTTGGGCCGTGTCTTTGATCGTTCAGTGTACTGGCCCGCCGAGGGGGGCTTGTCTTCCGCGTACCATGCCACCCACACGCGGCTGGAAACGAATTTTACTGGAGCGTGTAGGGAGGATGCATGCGTGGGGAGCACCTAGGAGTAACGCGGGACAACCTTTTGCTCGCTAAACCTCTAGTGATGGGGTTTATGGTGTGTCTATTGAACATTTCAAACACCAGCGGGGCGGAATTATTTGTATCTCAACGTGTTTCATAGGATATACATCCCTTTTTTATATATAGAATATTAAGGCTGCATCATTCAGTATAAAAGTTTCCCCACCCTACACAAGCATAAGCCGCTCCAAAACCAACTTCTGAACAGGAGAACACCCCTCACAATACCCCCCCGCCACCCTCGACTCCCAATTCTCCATCACCGCCTGCCTCCCCGTCAACCGCACCATCGACTGCAAAATCGTAATGAGGAAGTACACATTCGACGACAAACCCGGCGAGCCCAACATAGCCGGAATCCCCACGTACAGGTCCCGAGAGGCCTGGGAAATCATCTCCATTGATTCCGCGTACGATTCCCGCCCCATCTCGGTTCCTGTCGTGGAATCAGGTGAGAAATCCATATTCCGCACGATAGAAAAATGAGCTAGTATGCGACAAAGTCGGTAGTAAACCCATATTCGCATAATCCAGGGCTCCGTAGCGATACCGGGGAAGTTAGTGCGATGGATCGGGTCCGTCCAGTCAGTGGGGAGGGATGTTGTCCACCGCAAGAGGGATTGATAGGAATAGGATGCGGCGGTCGCGATCTCAGATCTGGATCGAGACCTGGTGCTATTGGTGTTGGTACTGGTTTCGATATGGAGATTAACTAGATCGCAGAGGATGGTGAAGAGGTTGATTGCGTGGGAGAGATTGGTTGCGTTAGGGGATTTTCCGCCCTCCTGGACGAGATTGGTGAGGTAGGTTGGGATTGGGCGCTCGCAGATTAGGCAGGCTAGGGCCTAGGTAGGGTTTAGCATTAGCCATCCATGATGTTGGGGGATTTCTTTCAAAATGGGGGGGGGGGGTTACGCTGGTGTAGGCGATTTGGAGAAGGGCTTCGACTTCCCCGGTTGCGGCGCTGGGGGTTACGGGTAGGAAGCGGAGGAGGGTGGTGGTTCCGTGCATGTGGCGTAGCCAGCCGAGGGATGTTGAGCGGTCGTCGTGGACCATCATCTGGTATTGTGGTTAATAGTTTAATAGTTGATAGAGAGGGAGCGAATGGGGGAGGGAGAGAGGGGGGAAATGGGGAGCGGACCTCAAACATTGACAGATTGAAACTACTCGTGACGGTTGGCGCTTTGGTGATTTCCTGGGGATTCCCGATTGCCTCCATAAGGAGTCTTAGCGCCGCGGAATACTTCTGTCTGGCTAGTCGCATTAAATGGGGATCGTTGTGGATGAGGGCGATGGCCGCCAGTCCGACGGACACGACACTCGACACTGATGAGGAGGAGTCATTCTTGATGTAAGGCCGGCAATCGGTAGGTAGGACCCTGCCGCGCCGCATGATGTTGAAATACTGAAAGTAATATCGCCATGCGATCTCCTCAACAGGCGCCCTCGGGGCGAATATGATGAGCGGAGGAGAGGGAGTAGGAGTGGGGAGTTGCTTAGGGGCTGGTGCTACATCGGGCTTCTGATACTTTTGGGCTATAGATGCTGTTTGGTCCTGGAAGGTTAGGTCTAGCTGGCTTCTGTACCCGGAGCAGCGGAGACCAGCTCGGGTGCATTGAGAGCATCTTGGATGGAGGCGGTTACACTGGCTTTACTTTAGGCAGGGCGGCAAGTACCTAGGAGCTGGGAGGTTTACCTTGATTCTTCTTTTGCGACAGTTTTCGCATCCTAGCCTGCCTTGGCGGATCATTATGGCAGGAGGTGAGTGCTTTGATAGATAGCGGAGGGGAGTTCACAATCGCGGAGATGGCTCTTCTTTTTTTGGAGGCTCTCATGGATGACGTTTTGCTCTGGGTCATTGAATTAGTCACAGTGGAGGAGCCGTTGGCCCGTTGCTCGGATTGGTGGGACCGAGGGAGGGTCAGCGCTATTGTACGAGTGTATTTCCTTTTCGGGAAAGGCTGAAGCCACTAGTGCTCCTCAGACACAGCCCTGGTTCAAGCCATGGAAAGGATCGGGAAAAGAGGTGTTTTCGAATTATTAAAGAGTTCGCGGATCCAGTGGAGAGCTTCCCAGAGTGGAAATTCGATCGTGAAATAGCCTTCTTTCCAGCAGGTGACTCCTCTCAGCCGACATTGACGACATGTCGGTGCTCGGCGAACACTGATCCCGGGTATCCGGCGATCTATTCTACGAGGAACATACCTTTTTTGTCGATTGTCGGGATTCAGGTTGGGATGGCATGCTCATCCTGCTCGAACTCCGAGAGCCATGTTGAAGGTATATAAGGCATGGGAATTCCCATGCCAGATCACTCTTCCCATCCGAAAAGCATCACCTCAACATCTCAACACTTGAATATCACCAAGCTCAGATAAGCCCAATCAAATCCAATCACTCAAGGCAAAATGTCTCTCCATAAGGTCGCTCTCATCGGCGTAAGTCCCCCTCCCCCAGAGACAGAACACTACTAACCCCCCGTCCAGAAAGGGTTCCTCGGATCCGCAGTCCTCCAAGCTCTGCTCAACGCCAACTTCACCGTAACAGTCCTAACCCGCTCCGTCGCCTCCCTCTCAGCCACCCCGGCCGAAGTCTCGATAAAAGAAGTCGACTACACCTCCCTCGACAGCCTCCAGGCCGCCCTCCACGGCCACGACACCGTAGTCTGCACCATCAAGGCCCACTTCATTCCTCTCCAAAAGACCATGATCGACGCCAGCATCCTGGCCGGCGTGAAGCGCTTCATCCCCGCAGATTTCGGCGCCTTGTCCGCAGACCCAGAAGCGCATACTCTCCCCAACCAGCTCCCCGCGCTAGAGATCCAGGCCTATCTCAAAGAAACGGCCAACGAGGGGAAATTGGACTGGACGCTCTTTGCTGTGGGTCCGTTCATGGACTTTGTGTTCTCGAAGGGGTTTATTCTGGACTTTGCGAATCATGATGCGGTGTTGTATGATCAGGGTGAACATGCGTTTAGTACGACGAGTGTGGAGGGTATTGGGAAAGCGGTTGCGGGTGCGCTGAGAAAGCCAGAGGAGACGAGGAATCGTGTTCTGCATGTGCATGAGTGTGTCCTGACGCAGCGGAAGTTGTTGGATATTGCGAAACGGCGCGCAGGTCCGGGGGTTGAGTGGACGGAATCGAGTGTTGATGCTCACGGGGAGCTTAAGGATGCGCTGGAGAAGGCAGCGACAGGGGTTGATTTGCCTGTTGTCATTGCGTTGCTGAGGGCTGCGGTTATGGGCGGGATGTATGAGGCGGAGTATAAGAATGTTGATAACGAGTTGGTGGGGTTGCCGGTCCTGAGTGATGCGGAGTTCGAGGCCAAGTTCGCCGCTGCCGTTTATTAGGGAGAATATTTATTTTTGGTCTGGTTATCAAGTGGTCGATCGGGTCAAGGGTGGGCGTGGATTATATTTCCGTGGATAGTCGGGATGGGTTGTTGGTTATTTTCGAGAATGAAGCAGGTTATTCACTTTGAATAAGGTACTCAAGCGATTTTAGGATTTAGGCTTCGTTTCTGGTAGATTAGTCGTGCCCAGCGAGTACGAGATGGTCGACTCGACATCGGGCCCGGATCGAAGTGATCGACATGGACAGATTGCAGCCGTTGAGAACTCGCGAGAAGAAATCTCTCCCAGCGAAAACCACTTGTCACTGATATATTGACGTTATTATGTATCGCATGTATATTCTGTGTAGCTCACAAAGGTACTACTAGCATAAAACCCGAGACTTCCCCAGACTTTTGTGGCTCATCCTCTCTGACATCTCGAGGGAGGAAACCAAGATATCATCATCAGATGCTGCCGCGGCTAGGCCTGTGATCCTCCCATCCCCGCTACTAAACGAACACCCTCTCCCTGATAGGCCCATCTCTCTTCGTTCCAATAAATCCCCTGCCTTAACAGTGGCTGCTAATATTAAAGCCACCCAAAAATTGGACCTGGGGGCCGTCCACCCCCGCAGAGCCAAGTCAACTAGTCAGGGGATCCCCCAAACAATAAAAAAAATAAACTGTAAATGGGACACAACTCCCGTTTCATCGCATCCCATCTGAAGTATACCGAAGCCACACCTCTCGCTCCCAAGTTAAACGGAACGGCCATGGTCTCGCTCCTCACGCCCCTTCTACTCCCCCTGGTGCTGGTGCTCTGGGTGACCCAGGTCGCAGCGCAATCGGTGGAAAAGGCCGACTGCGCAACGGGCGTCCATGCAATCTTCTCTCGAGGCCAAGGGGAGGGAGATGATATGGATGTCCTCCAGACCGTGGCGGATCTCATCACGGACGAAATCCCCGGGTCGACGTACGTTGGGCTGCCGTATCCTCATGCTTCGTATAATATGATCGGGGCGGTGTCGGATGGAGCCGATTTGATCCAGGAGTATATTCAGCAGTATGTGGATAGTTGTCCGGACTCGAAGATCTTTATCCTGGGGTACTCGATGGGAGCGATTACGGTTATGGATGCGGTTTGTGGGACGAGTTCGATTTTGCTCCCGGCGGCGAAGGCGGTTGATCAGCGGTATATTGAGAATGGTCAGTGACATTTGCCCCCCTCCCCCCTCCATGTCTGTATTCTACCGATGAGACTGGCGAAAGGTGATGTACTAACTATCAAATTTGGTGGTGTAGTGATTGCCGTGGTTGCTTACGGAGATCTCACCCATGTCCCGGCCATGCCTTGGAATACGGGGACTTGTCTGAACGGAATTGGGGTACGTTTTTCGACACAAAATGTTATTTATCGTGTTTTTTGAAGCTGATACCGAACCCCCTTTGTGACTTAGGTTATCCCCCGAATGAGACCGTTCGACTGCTCGCCTTTCGCGGAGTCGTTGAGAAACTACTGCGATGACGGAGACAAGATGTGCTGTAATTTCTTTGCTGAGGGGAACAACAATGCTCATCACAAGTACTTTAAGAAATACAACGCGGAGGTATTGCAGTTTGTGAAGGACAGGCTGGCGGAGACGAAAGGAGCTGAGAATAAGTTTTCTAATCCATTTATTGACACTTGATGGAGGGATCTGGATTGGGATCATGGGGATACACTGCGGGATTCGGCGCTTTTATGTTGTCCCCAACCAAATGGAGAGTGTACAATTAGCGAGGAGATCTCTGTATGGAGCGAGAAGTAAGATATAAATCTTATTCATTAATGGCGTCCTCCACCAAATATAAAGGCACATTCTAATATGCGGGCTTTCCGTGGGTAAGCAGTGTGGCTTGCTCTGGATTGGACATGGGCCCTAAGTCGGTGATGAATTTGACAGGGGGCAGGATGTCCGTAGAAGCCACCAGGGGTGCTCCCGGAATCCCAACCGTTAGCCGTCACAATGCCTCTGAGGTGATTATTATGGGATTGGCGTGTGTTCTGTAACGATCGTTCCTTCCTTATTCTGTATTCGCCCGATTGTTGGTAGTACCTTCCTTGTTTCCTACAACTGTTTACCCTCCTAAACTAGCTACCTCTAGCGTACGAGGTGGCTGCTGAGTCGCATTCTTTCTTCCAGTGGTCCTGTGAAATCCCCTCATCCGTCCAAACCGCTCCTTAAACCACTGTCTATTTGGTGTGGAAGACGGCTTTTGTTTTGTAGGGCTGGGGCTGGTGGCCGCAGCTTTCGTGGCGGCGTTTTTCTTTGCGGAGTTTTTATTTGCGGAATCTGTCGCCTCGGACTCTGCAAGATGGGCGAGGCTACGGATTTGCTCTTGCGTCAGAACTCTTTGCAGAATATGTAATGGACTAGGCGCAGGTGCTGCTCTCCACTCCACCAATCGCATGTTGAGATCTGCTCTGTGCTCCACGAGTAATATAATCATACGGTAAATGTTCGAGACGTCCTCTTGCGTTACCCGTGATAAGCGACCATCACCACTGGATATGGACATCAAACAGCACCCCCGCGTACCTGTCTCCTTATGATGATAGTTCAAATCCGCGCCATGTTCCAAGAGTGGCTTGACAACCTCTCGAGCTTGCGAACTAAGCAGCCCTTCCCATAGAGCCTCTTCCAAAATTGTCCCTAACTGTGTTTGGGATAATGCGGGTGCCGACCTCAGTTCTTGCGCGATGAACCGCCACACTTGGGCTTTCATACACTTGCTCAACATCGCAACATAGCTCAGAGTAAGGTTGTGGCGACAGATTGTACTCCGGAGTTCCTCAAGGATGGTTATCTCGGTGGAAAGATGGATTTTGTCCTGCTCTAGGCTATGAGCATGGGCAAAGAATAGTGACATAAGGTTCGAAATGTCATGGGAGAACCAGGATGGAATCATCTTCAGTTGGGCGAGGAGACCCTTGCAAATAGTCACCCCAGGATCAAAATTCGGGCCCACCTTCTCGTGGAGGCGCCGCTGAGCTTGCGGTGTTTCAAGGAAGTCGCGAACGCTACGATGCAAGAAGTCAACCTTTTCGCATATGTAAACTCGGGCGAAGGTGTTATCAGCGGGGATATACTCCGCATGTACTTCAAGCAGTCCCTTGGAGCATGCATTTAGTCGTTTTCGCATGGCACGGTTCCACGCTACCGCCTGGGGGTGATTTACTGGCTCTGGTTTCAGTCTCATGGCGTAGTCAGCTTCTTCGCGATCGATAAACCAGTAGCAGGTGAGGGGGAGTGTTTCTGCCGTGGCAAAGGCAGCCAGGAACATGACTCCCATCCGGCTGCTATAAATCTCCTCAACCGTAAAGAGGATCCTCTCAAAATACTCATTCAGGTCGGAGGGAAGGCTGTGAAGTCTCTTCAGAAGGTCCGTGAATGTGTCCGCATTGGATAAACCCTCCAAGAGTAACCGTACGACAAGAAACACCCAGAGAAAAACCCCCTTCGCAGCGTCGACAATATCTCGTACAAGCTCCGACGATCTTTCCTCTCCTTCCAAATTTACCAGATCCCGAAACATGGGGTCCTCCTCAAACGTTTGCCGTACGTAAAGTCGAATGTCTTCATGAGTAAGGTCCTGCATATACAGCTTATTGGTGTCATGCTGGCCAAACGCATTCTCGAATTCGTTCCACGGTCGGCTAGAAGCGCAAATTTTGACATTTCGTGAAGATTTTGAAGTTTCGACTCATGATATAATGTCGTTCGGCCGGCCGTGGTACTCATCAAGACCATCCAAAAACACGCAGAGTTTGATGTTCATTTCTACTAGGGACGCTGGCAGGCGTTCAAAGGCCATTACCAGTGCCGGTGCTGTCAGTGAACCCCTCTCAAAGACATGGCCGATGAATACACCCGAAATCGCCATATTCCACTCCGCAGGAAATGCTCGGGGAATCAGCTCCGGCTCCTGGGAGAGAATCTGGAAGATCAAAGAACGGAGGACTCCATCTAGAGACTTTTGCCGGGAGGCCTTCCCGGGACTCCATATGAAGAAACTGGCGAGTATCAATCGATGAGCATCGGCCCAAATCTGCAGCTTTTTCCGCGTTCGACGGTGCGTATACAGATGCTTCATCAAAGTCGATTTGCCTGAACCAGGCTTGCCCGCAATCCAATATAGCTTATCCTTTCCTTTCAGCCAATCGACAAAGTGAGCCGGTGACTGGTCATCGAAGATCCAGTCGAAAGTCTTTGCATGGGCTTTCGAGACACCCATCTGGCGGGCGTCCATTGTATCGAATCGAAGAACATCTAGAATTTGTTGCCCCGCGGTGTCCTGAAACTGTCTCTCCGCGTGTGCAGCCAGAGAAATGGCAGTGCGCACCATCGCTCCTTCGCGCAGAAATCACTCTTTGATCTCTTGCGACATGAGCCCGAGCTCCTTCTGGATGTAGTGAATGTCCTGGCTCCTTTGCGTTTCCAGTTGTTCGTTAATCATCATGGTCGAGTCGAGTTTCCTTTCCAGCTTTGAGATTTGGCTAGGAAGAATAATTTTGCTAAGCTGGTCACTCATGCGGTCCAGTCGTCGATTGAGTGCGCTGATCTCGTCTTTTTTCCATGCCCCCTTGACGGCTTTGACAAAGCTTTCTCCCCAGGTCTGGTTCGGCTTCACCACCTTGAGACTTCGAATCAAGGCAAGTAAATCATTGGATACTGATGCACACTGTTGATTGATGGTTCTGAGTGCTACATCCTCCTCCCAGAAAACCGCATCTTCGGGTATCGTCGCCTTCTGCGCCTGTGATTTGATCAGTCAGGCAATATTCTCTACTTCTAGTTATTCCGATGTCGCGCCAGAAACCGATCGATATATTTCCGCCATTCCCGACAATATCTTGCTCGCTGTATCGATAAATTGGACAATATTTCCTGCTGAACCCACGGCCGCAAGAGGCTCCATCGTAGTCGGAATATTTTCCGGATCGGAGTGCACTTTTTTCTCCGCTCCCACAATATATATAAGGTCAAGGAAAATTCCCTCTGGTATTTTCTTTTCTACCTAGGAACTAGGAACCTCGATCGAAAATTAAATACTACCGTTGAGACTTGCCGCCCGGCATGAGGCTGAGAGCGGGGTTATCCGCCCTGTTGACTGCTAAGCATAGCCACACACTATTCAGACGTCTTGCCAGCGAACCTATTATAGGCGCGGATTTTTTTGGATGTGCTCAAGGCTAATCTCGCACAGCCTCTGGCCAGTCAACCTATTCAGCTTTTGGCATTGACTCGAACGCCCTCATCCTTGGTTTACTTGAGGAGATTCCAGCTCCCTACTGACAACATTATTGTGCAGAGAGGTGCCCTCAAACAGAATCCAGTCAGTATGATAGGTAGAACGGGGGGGTAATGTGGTAGCGAAATAGTTCGCATGTTTGGTTATGCCATAAAGTTTTGAATGGGCTATGCCATGGATTGTCCATTCGGACTCAATTCGGGCGCTGTCGGCCCGCATCTCTAGGCGACACGCCCGCAGCTTAACAAGAAGATATATAACGCTGAAAGTGAGTATAATCAAATGTTCCCCCCAACCGACCAAATATTCGGCCCCAGAAACGTGGCCCGGTTTCTTAGGCCGCAAGCCTGCAACCAAGAATGGGCGCTTGAACAAGGCTCCCCCTCCATGATAAGCTGCGACACCCTCAACAATCGATGCCCCCTTCAAGTAGTCGCCTCGATGCCCGATGGTAATGTCCTGGATAGTTCTTCAAACCCTGTGTGAAAAATTGCGGGGGGCAAGGAAAACAAGCCTCCGTCAGATTCAGACGGTCCCAGCGGGGATCACGCGGAGTTGAAGAAAGTCCGTGGAAAGAAGTAAACCTTCGCACCGTTTATTGGAAAGGCACGGTCCGCTAGCCTATATTCGGCGAGGGTGAAGGCAATCGACGAATGAAAGACGGTTCCGTGGTTCAGGTCGGTCAAACATTCTGGGCTGCTGCATGTGGCGTTAATGTGACGGACGTGGGGGTTGAGCTGTGTTCGTGGTTGGGCTTTGGTGCACCATTATATCATCGACAGTTTGCTTGCAGAAACCAACCCCTTTGAAATGCAAGGACCTCGAGAAGCTGACAAGATTTCTTCTCATCTTTAAGATGTAAACATCCTCCCCATTCTTGTTGAATTTCCTGCCCGGTACATTCCATGTCTGTTGACCAGGTTTGAAACTGCGACATCATGCTGGACCTCGTCCCGGCGGAGGTGCTGACAATAATCGTCAGAAAGGTAGGTGCATGTCCTGCACCGGATCGTTGGGTTTTCCGCTGATTAAAAAGGTTGAAAATCGCGCCGATGTCAAACGGCTGTGTGAGGTCTCCCGAGGGATATACAGTGTCGCCGCCCCTGTCCTTTACGAGTCGCTCGTGTTTTCAGCGAGTGAGACAGCTTTGGACCGACTCATTACGACACTCGAATGGATCCCTCACTCACTCTTGAGCTACACTAAACATCTCGCTCTTATCTCACCTGCTGATGGACGCCGGACGGCCTGCGTACATAGCTGGGCTGATCGTGATACAGGGGAGAACCCTGCAGACAACGAGGTGGATCCTCTTCGATCCCAGACCGCTGGAAGGTGATAGATAGTGCATGTTGCTAACGCATATTGGTCTAGTGCGACACGGTCCAAAAAAAGAGCAGACTGGAATGGCTGCTTCGGCTCCTGTTTTCCCGCCTTAGGAAGCAGAGCCTCCGAAGCTTCAGGTAAATGGGGTTTTGTCTGTGTAGGGAAATCAGTTGACCATGTCTAGGTGGGAACTAGGTTGCATTCCCAGCTTCATTCTCGATAGCCACGACTTCCCACTTCAGAGCCAGCAGCAGATTGAGATCATTGCGCTCGTCTCAGACCCGGCATGCTCTCGTCTCCCCCGGTGTGAGATCCTTGACTTGGCCAAACTCTCGGATCTCCGGTCCCTCTCGTGGCAGGGCGTAGGGCAGTACGAGGAGTTTGAGTCGATTCGTAAGGCCGTCAAGGCACATGGACACAGTCTGCGCGCTCTTAATCTGGATCTCGTGTTTTGGTCCGAGGCAAGAAGTGGATACAACCGGGGCTACATAGAGCAACATCCTGAGAGCGCAGGACCCCCAGATGACTTCTTCGCCGGCTGCGTGCTAGGAATCAACCCTAGCTCAGAAAGAGTTGTTTTCCCATCACTTCGGGAGCTTTCCTTGTCTGAGGTATCCTTTCGAGCGAGAGTGGAAGAAATGGTTCGAGCCGTTAACGTCGAGAACCTGGAGTCATTAACCCTACGCAACTGCTCGTGGACATCGTCCTGGTTCGCATCAATCATCGAGCTAACCACAACCCTACATCTGAAACGGTTCGAGCTAAAATTCAGCCCCTTTCTCGGCGAACTCGGCGATCCTCTGCAGTGGCACTTCCCCCGGCATCTACCCCTGTTACTACAACATTTCTCGGGCCTAGAAGATCTATACTTAATGCTTTACGAGCCGCTCGGGCTGAAGTCCCTGGCTCCGGCCATTCTCCACCATGGGCAGACGCTCCGTCGCTTGATTGTTCACTGCATGGTGCAGGGGGTGGGCGTATTCTTCAACTACGATCGCATGGACGAAGCCTCCCTGCCTGGCCTGTTCCAGTCTCTGTCTCTATCTTGTGTGGGCCTCTGCATCTCCGCTCCCAACTTGGTAAGTACTTTCTGAAAGACAATTGGCAATTCGCTGCTACTCACACAATCAAGCGCGGTGTGCTGGGACAATGTGCATCCCGACCGAGGTGGAAACTCCTCCATCTCCGTAACGGCGGTACATTTACCTCCGGAGTCAACGTGGGCGCGATCGCTGAACAAACGCACAAATGCAACCTAGAAATCATCAGAAGTAAGTTTCCTTATTCCAAATAAAGTCTGATATAAATGCTGACCAAGTAGCCTTTGCACGCTGGGCGTTTGGTCCGGACGGCTTATCTGAGCTCGAGGTTCTTGTGTATGGCGAGTTCTCCTCGAAGTGGAATAGCGACTTGAACATCTGTCTCTGCCGGTCGGATGACGGCTTCCATAACTTGACGAAGAAAGATGAGACGGCCTGGGATCTTTTCCAGGGCAATATGGACATGTTGACTGCGTGTCCGTGGGGGTCGGAAAAAGCCAGCCGATAACGTGCGTGTCAGCGGCATCACGTCGGGAGATATTTTGGACGAGTTGCGTATTTTCACCGGCGTTATGCTATTTCAAGACGGTTCAGTTTATGATGATTATGATCGGAATAATTTTGATGTTTCATAGATAGGAAATGTGGTTCATCGGCGATAAGAATTGAAGCGTATCTTAATGACACCACTTTAGCAGCAATTATGCCACCCACCAGCATCTGTATACAGCTGTCTGAGTCAACGATTCGCCATCAACCTGGATAATTACTCAAGAGAGCGTGCTTCTCGGTCTGTTAGGCCTCACGAACATGAACAACAGGTGAAACTCAGGTTGATCGACAGAAGTGGAGACGATGGCGAGATCTCAATCGCTCCAGATCCCCGCATTGGCATCATCATTAGCGTCGATGGTAAATTATTCGTAGTTTTCGACCTATTTTCTGTGCTATTTTCTACCTAGCTACGGTGCTAAAATCGCCGATAAGCATGAAGTCAGTGGTAGTATCTGCTTATCGCCGAAAGCCCGATATACTCTGTACAGCTCTCTGTATTCAAATCTGACAGCAGGTACACCACATATATAAAGCTCTCTCCCTCGTCCTCTATAGATACAATATCATCGCAAGAACAATTGAATGAAGATATAGTATTTAAGAGCACAATGACCGTCGCACCCGCCGTCCAACCGCCTCAAGGCGACTCCCACCCCCGAATCCACTCCACCGGCTCCCTCGATGGCTTCAAACACACCCTCCTGACGCCCGTAATCGGCAACGAGTTCCCCAAGGACACGATCAACATCGTCGACGACATCCTCAACGCCCCTAATGCGGACCAACGAATCCGCGATCTCGCCGTCATGAGTCCGTCCCCTTCCCCCTCCTCATTCCCCTAGTCAAACCCCCCTCTTTAGAGAGAAAAAGAAGCGAAGGCTAATGAAGAATAGTTGCTGAAAGAGGCGTCGTCTTCTTCCGCGCCCAAGACAACCTCACCAACGACCTCCAAAAAGACCTCATCCTCCGCTTGGGAGCCCTAACCACCCGCCCCGCCAGCCACGGCCTGCACATCCACCCTGTCGTCAACGACGCGCGGGAATTCGGCGACCCCGACCCCCAAATCAGCACCATCAACTCCCTCGAACGCAAAAAACTCTACAAACCTTCCCCCTCCAACAACCAGGGCTACGGCAGACTCGCCGCAATCTGGCACAGCGATATATCCTTTGAGCCGGCACCGGCTGATTTCTCTGCCCTTAGACTGACGCTGCTGCCGCAGACGGGCGGGGATACGTTGTGGGCGAGTGGCTATGAGCTTTACGATCGGATTAGTAAACCGTATAGAAAGTTTTTGGAGAGTTTGAGTGCGGATCATGTGGGCGAGGGGTTTCATCGGGTTGCGGAGGGCGGGGGGTTTGAGTTGTATACGAAGGCGAGGGGGAGTGAGTTGAATGTGGGCGGGGATTTGAGGGCCGAACATCCGGTTGTGAGGACGAATCCGATTACAGGGTGGAAGTCGATTTTTCCTGTTGGTCCGTCTTTGAATCCCCTTCCATTTCTTTATTCTTATTTCTTCTTGAGAATTTATGGGTGTGAAGGGTTTTGCTAATGGCTGGGCAGGCACGTTCCCGAAGAAGATCAACGGGTTGACGACAAAGGAGAGTGAGAATACGCTCAAGTATTTCCATGATTTGATTACCTATGGGCATGACCTGCAGGTGCGGTTCAAGTGGCAGGCGCCGAATGATATTGGTACCCCTCCCTTTCCTCTCCTTGGAATATGTGATAGTGTGCTGACTGGAAATTGAAGCGATCTGGGATAACCGCAGCGTCTTCCACTCCGCCACCTTCGACTACGACGGGTTCGGAGAGAGAAGCGGAAACAGGGCCGTGGGAATTGGCGAGGTGCCCTACTTTGATCCGCGCAGTAAGTCCCGTCGCGAGGACTTGGGGATCGAGGATCAGTTGTCCTATGTTCATTTGTAGATTTCCACTTTTCTTTATTACTCCCATCAGATCATGAAATGAAGCTTTGAATTACATATTTAGAGATGTTATGATGTATAAAGAGTAGATGAAACCTCTCCCATCCCCAACCCAAACGAATCTCCCGTCCAAAAGTCCTCGAGTAACACCCCCACCCCCGAAAACGGCCGTACTGTATCCGATGGCGGGAGGAGGGCATCCAGCGCAGTACCGGCACCCGGTCCATGAGGTGTGCGGATATTCAACCCCGACTGATTCATCGCCTGTCGGATGGGCTGCATGAACGACTCTGCATTCGCCAGGGACTCCGTATACGTACCGGATATCTCCTGATCTCGAGCAGGAGCCTGGTTTGTGGAATCACTCACGTAGTCCATCACCCGGTTAATCACCGTCTCCAGCGCATCCCGGTACTTGCGCACGCTGGGGTTCCGCTCTGCCATGACGAAGAGGGCTGACGAGCACGCGCGGAGGTCATTCGAGACGGACGTTGTCCAGAGACAGGGGGCGCGGAAAAGACACAAACTGTCACCATTAGCATCCCCAATCACACACTCTCTCCAATCCAGCCAACTCGGCAATATGAAGTAAGGAAAAGTGAAAAAGGGGCCTACCACATAGTCAAACCGGCCATAAACACCGAATTCACCAGTAAGAAAGAATACCACGACGAGTCCCTCTGCCTCAAGCGCTTAAAATACTGACACATCGCACCACTCGCCCTCAGACAAGTCGCCACAAACTTATCCTCCGCCGGCAACAAACACAGAAACGGCGTCAACAGCATCCTCACCGAGCTATTCCAGTGCATCCTCACAAAATCATCCTCATACGGACTCAAAGCCGGTATCCCCGCCCTATACGCCTCCAACTCCTCCATGAGGGGCCCGATATGCTGTACGCAACTCCCCACACTCCGATCAACCCGATACACCCGTGTCCTAATCCGCGCCATAATCCTCTGCAGTTTGATTGCTGCAATGAAGCACCTTACATTCGGCCCTTGCACTCTTTCAGATTGGTCCCTCGGATTCCGAATCATCTCCTCTACAGCAGGGTCGTCCGTAACACTATCATCCACATCCGCTGGAATCTCCGCATCAATCTCCTCATCGGGGATACTAAACGGTCTCCCTAGCGACCAAGCTATCGACCGTTCATTCAAATACACACTCCAGAAAAGCCTTCTGTGGCGTTGCGCTTCATAAGGCTTCATCCGGGCATACTGTGCTTCGCGATGCAACCCAAAATCAACACATATCCTCATCGCCTGGCCGACGATATACCACAGACTCGAACTAGCGGATGACTGCTGGTTATACATGGACAGTAGCATCATGGCCTCGATACTAGAGATGGACAGCGAAGAGCGGATCGACGGCTCGAATTGGAGCGCCGTAGAGAAGAAATCCCGCGGCGGGGTGGAGTCGTATGTCTCGGTCATTGTTAGGATTGAGGCCCCGATCGCGTACACCATGTAGATTTTGAAGCGGTTGAATTGGGCGTGTGCCCCCGCTCCTCCTCCTCCTGGGTTTGAGGGGGAAGAAGAGGAAGGGGGAGGAGGGTGGGGGTCGTGGCGGTGGGCGTGCAGGGCGTGGATCTCGGCGCGGTCGACGAAGGGGAGGCGCAGGTGGATGCTGGCGAAGTAGGCGGAGAGGATGCGGGCGCCGGTTATATCGTCTGGGGGAGGGGTGGGGGTTTGTGTTGGTGGGGAGTGGTAAGGGGAGGTGGTGATGGGCTCGTTGTTCTCGTTCACGGGGATGGAGTTGGTCCATACGGCGTCTTGGATGATGCGGCTGATGTTTTCGGCGATGTAGAGGCCCGACGAGGGGCCGAGATACGTTCCTGCTCCCGTTCCTGTCCTGGGAGTATCTAGTGGTTCTGGACCCTCTGTTGATTTCCCTCTGTCGTATTCCGGGCCCCGCACGAGGAGGTGCATCACGGCGCTACCCTGGTGGGTAGGACTCCCGGTTTCATGCTCGTCGCCCTGCGATGGTGCATCTTGATGGAATGGCTCAGCCTGACTCCCAGAATCAGATCCCCCCCCCGAATCCACCAACGCGGCCAGCTGCCCCTCCAACATCTCGATCCTCTGCACCAAAGCCCCCTTGGACATGCCATGGTGCCATGACGGCACGCGGTCCGATCGGAGACAGGGCGTGTTAGCCGCTTGGCAGTTCGAGCAGATCGGGGAGCCGACGCAGCGCTGCTTGCGGCGGTGGCAGCGGCGGCAGGACTTGGGAATGCGTTTGCGGATTCGCGTTTCCTCCATAGGAGTATCCGTCTGTAGGCACGGCGATATCTGGAGAGTGAGGAAACCCCGCATTAAGGTGTTGGTCTTTCGTTATCGATCCCGCGAGAGGGGTGGATTGAGGTCATTGCGATGAGGAAGCACGTCATCACTTGCCGTGCTTTAGAGGCTAGTCGGTGAGGCCATCGGAGCTTAAGATGTCGGTAGTTCGGATCAATACGGGTTGGTTATAGGTGTTTGTTTATTGGTTGTAAATGGGTATATTGCACTAGCCTAACGATGCATGCTTAATCTACTTTATGTCTATACTTCTATATTTCTATGGTCTAGTATCCCTGTCCGGTCACGATCGTCTCCCCATCACCATACCACAACCGACCCCTCTGGATAACCAGTCCCTTCCCCTGGCCAACTAACCACTCTCCCCCAGACGGAATGCTGCCATCTTCACGAGGCCAGTAGTCCTCTTTTAATTTCTGATTAATCGCCTCAATCTTGTCAACCAAGGCTCCCACACGGGAATGATCAACCTGATCCCCCGACGAAAAGCCATCCTGCGTAATAAACCGCGCGATCGTCAAATGAGCCGATGGAACGATATAGCGCGACGCGACCGGGATCCCCGCCTTGCGGGCCATTTCCCACACGTCCCGACGAAGATGGTGGTAGCTGTATGCGTCTTCCTGCGCGGTGGACCCCTCACCAGCCGCAGGGGCGAAACTCAACGCCATCGCAGACGCATCGAAGCTAACTGTCGGCCTCAGGAGGCGGGTGCGATGGGTTAATGTGTAATCTGCGATTTGCTGCGGAGAGACTTCCGTCGAGGACTGCAGGGTGTCTACGAAGCCCTGGATTTGTTCTGGGGTCAAGGAATGTACGACCTCTAGGACCGTTGTGTGGAGATTGGGGGTTGGCATGAGCCAGAGCGCTAGAATCCGTTCAATATCGTGTCTCTGTTTGGGAAGGTTAGGGACTTACTTGGGGCGACTTCCTTTAATTCGCGCTGCACGAAGCTGACCACTTCCTGGATCTGTGGAGGGGGCTTGGCCCAGACAACGAGACAGTTGCGGGGGTCTACGAAGCCGTCTTCCTTTTTGGGACCGTCGAGGCGCATGAGGATCTCATCCAGGTTCCAGCCCGGGAAGTCATCAGCGCGGATTTTGGCGCTCTGCTGGGCATTCCGGTTCATGCGATGGGTCTCGTAGCGCGCTTGTAATTGGGACTGGAGAGGTTAGTAAATATCGTGGACAGAAGGGAGCGCCTTGTACTGACTGGATCATTTTCAGCCTCGGTGATCAGGGTCTGGAAAGGATTGTCGTCGGAAATGGAGATAGAAGCCATGATTGCGCTGGGATTAATTATAAGCTGGTAGTATCTTTGTCCAGTGAGTTAGGTATATCGAGTTAATCGAGAATTGGCTTTCATTCTTCGACTGCAGGATCAAACTCAATATATACGCAACCCAATGACACCGCAGAAATGAAACCGCGCAGCCACGCGGGAGACGGCCAAAAAGAGGCAAAAAGGCTAAAATGAAGGGCAAATTTAGAAAAATATGGAGATCGGCTCTTCAATTAAGGTATTTGATTGGCTAATGATAAACTTGGCACTTGGCAGGATGGGAAGATTTCTAGTGAACGGCCATTAATAATCCGGCAGCGACCC
The DNA here is from genome assembly GCA_027569885.1 of Aspergillus diversus. NCBI lineage: Eukaryota > Fungi > Ascomycota > Eurotiomycetes > Eurotiales > Aspergillaceae > Aspergillus > Aspergillus diversus. The sequence goes on from JAPDKZ010000028.1 coordinate 400,850, forward strand.
AAATTTTAGGAAGAGAAACAAGAGGCTCGAATCAGAGGCGGAGGGCTCCGGCGGCAGTGGCTCCGGGTTCAACTACAAGTAAACTCTGGTGATAATCTCACGTCAGAGGGACAAGTAGGTTGGAGGTATACGTAACGCTGTGTGCGGGTGATGGTCAAAGATCAAAAAAAAGGGGCCCTTCATGCCAAGAACTCCAAGCAAAATGACTGCGTCTGCAGCAGAAGTTCTGTTCCATGAGTGATCAACTCCGTTGGGTGGTACAGCATTCCACACCCCTTGAAACCCCTGTTTGGGCGTGGGACGGAAAGGCCTATCACCTCTTTCGTCTAAGAGAGCAGGGGAGAACCCTAACGCGTCTGTTATTTCCTAGTCGAAGCCTGTCGGACTCACGAGGAAGGTGCACCACCGCCAAGTCTCGCGTGGACGTATATATCAGGGTCCTCGTATGTTGCCAGCTTTCTCCTCCTCACTTTTCTATTGTAAAGGGGATTATAACGCGAGGGTTTTCCTCTTGGATCAATTTGCCGACCCTGCGGAGGCGTTGATACGAGCATCCTGGTGACCAACTCCCATGTACTCCCTGGATTGGTGCAGCAGGGCTTGGTGCAACTCGTGTCACACAGCACAGTAATCCTGACTGGACCAGCCCCAGTAACAATCGAGACACTGGAACATCCTGTGGGTGGCCAAACGCGATCAGGTGAGCGTCTGGGGAGTGGATCGGGAACCCGTGGTCAGTAGAATCCTGCATAAACGCAAGGAAAATCATAGCGAGCCACCAATCTGGCCAGTCGCCACGAGCTCTGTCGATCCTGCAGGTAAGGTGAATCAGGTCATCTCCCTTCAGAAGGCCAAGGGTCCAACAGCCTGGCGAGAGAGAGCTCTTTCCCGACCCGCAGACTGGTCCAGACCCACTCCACGTTGTCCCACGATTGAGTTTGAACTTGGACCCTCGTAATCTGGGGTATATATCCGTTTTTGTTATTTCGCTTCCCTTCAGCGAAAGTTAAGTGGCTGAACTCTCTTTATCTGAGGACTGATGCAGTGACCGCGACGCCAATTGGCGCTTGGCACCCCTCGGTCCGACGTTCCTCGGTAACGGGATCCTTCATACTAGGGGTGAGGAGTACGGCATACGAGCCAAGAGAATAGGAGAGGTCGCTTCCAGGCAGCAGAGAGCCCAAGGACCAGTTTGATGGGAAATTGCAGGTCTCAAGTGGCTGGAGCTGGACTTGTGGTTCCCCCAGCTGCCTTCTTGGCATTTCCAACTGGTTTGTGATAGCTGCCACACGTAACGGCCATGAGAACAACCACAACACAGCTGTGTAGGGTTGTGGGAATAACGACCCGAAGAAGGCTATATGAAGAGGGGGGCATCCTCATTAAATAACCTTCTGCTGGCTGGGGGCGCAGGCATGGGCATCGAAGTCAGTGCTTTGCATGCATGGCTTTGGGCAGGGATGAAGCGATGCGTCTCGCTCCCGTTGGTCAAAAGGATCACTTTTTTCCAGTCGAAGGAGCGCTCGGACCGAGGGTGGCCCTTGATTGGTCGATTCGCGCCAGCTATTCGTGCTAGCATGCGGTGGCGAGTGAGATAAGCATAACAGGTCTGCTACCCCGCAAGCTGGGGGGCTGATGGAGCGATGCCTGATATCTGGCAGCGATGTTTCACCGTGTCGCGACACTGCCAAGAGCGTTAGAGGTCAGCCGGTGAATCAGCGCTGGCGGAATTCGACTGCTCATTCGTACAGGCGTGGACCTCCCACTCGTATGCTCCACCATAGTCGAAGTATCGCGATGCGGAGACCCTCTTTTTCCCCGTTTCCCCGCACAATATGGGACGAGAAGCTGTAGACGATGCCACCAGGCTCTGATTCAGTATTTTACGAATTGGGAAATTGGTGAGGAATTCCCTTACGCCACTGTTGAGGCAGGTCAACGCTCGCCAAGTCGTACTACTCGTTCCCCTCCATAAATAGGCGGCATGGCCGTGTCTTTGCCAATGTTTCCCCTGGCATTCCCCTTTAACCGGCTGTCTGTGCAACTGCTTGAGAATTGTCCAGCCGAATAACCGCGTGTTGTCTGCAAGATGGCGATCGCTGCGATGGGAGACAAGGCCTCCGATGCCTCCGAACACGTAGAGAATTATGAGAAAGGCAGCTCCACTGTACAGTCTACTGGGACTCCGCTGGAGTATACTGACGAGGAGGTCAAGCGCATCAAGCGCAAGATCGACGTTCGTCTCTGCTGCGTGGTGGCGGTGATGTACACTGTCTGCCAGATTGATCGCACCAACTTGGCCAATGCGTATGCCCCCTCGATCCATCCCGTATAAACTACATCTACTAATGTTGTTTTTTCTGCCCGTAGAGTCATCGCAGGAATGGGAGTCGACATCGACCTGACGGGTAACCATTATGTACGTCCCTTACCCTCACCTCGAATTAACACGATATACTGACTCTGTGACCGTGTTTTAGTCCACAATGGTCGTCGTCTTTTTCCCCTTCTACACGCTCTTCCAGCCCCCTATGACCGTCATCGCGCGTAAAATGGGTCCCAGGATCTTCCTTGGGGGTATCACCGTCGCCTGGGGCCTGGTAATGGTCGGATTCGGTCTCGTCAAGGACTGGAAAGAACTAGTGGGCCTGCGATCGGTACTCGGTCTACTCGAAGCCGGATTCTTCCCTAGCTGCGTCTTCCTCATCAGTAGTTGGTACGTGCGCCACGAAACGGCCAAACGCATTGCGCTCTTCTATCTGCTCGGGAGTGCTATTAGTGGGTTCGGTGGTATTCTTGCATACGGCGTAAGTTTGCCCCCTGTCTTCTTGTCCCCATTCCGCCAATGTCAAGAGCAGAAAACTAATGTATGTGACCGGAACAGCTGCAACAAATGCACGGTGTTGCCGGAAAAGCTGGCTGGCGATGGATCTTCATCATGGAGGGTGTCCTGACGGTGGCTGTCGGGCTGGTCGGGTGGCTGCTTATCGTTGACTTCCCCGAGGACGCGCGCAAAACAAAATGGTTTCTGACGAGCCGTGAAATCGACATTATGATTGACCGGGTTGAGAAGGACCGTGGTGATGCGCATGTTACGCCGTTCGTGCTCAAGGAATATCTCCACAATGCGCTCGACTGGAAGGGCTGGATGTTTGCCATCAACTTTTGCATGTCGGCTGTTGTTATGTGAGTCCTCATGATCCTAGAGGGGATGGGTATAGTCAAAATGTGATAGCTAACAGGCGGGTACCACCCAGCTATGCCGTTGCATACTTCCTTCCTATTGTGCTCAACGAAGGTCTCGGGTTCAGCGTGGCGGAAGCACAGACTCTTACAGCTCCGGTATATTCCCTTCCCCCCTTCATACCCTCCAAACATATCTAATATAAGGTAGTGCTACCTCTTCGGAAGCATCCTCGGGTTAGCCGAGAGTTGGCTGTCCGATAAATACAAAACACGCGGTGTTTTCGTCGTCATCAACGCTCTCCTCCAGATCATCGGCATCGCAGTCCTCGGGTACGCCAAACAAAACCCCGTCCGATACTTCGGTGCCTTCATCCTAGTGGGCAGCTGCAACGCGAATATCCCTGCCTCCTTAACCTATCAATCAAATAATATCGTGGGCCAGTGGCGACGAGCCTTCGGGTCCGCACTGATTGTTGGTGCTGGTGGTGTTGGTGGTGTGGTTGGGAGCTTGGTTTTCCGGAATCAGGATAAGCCTGAGTACAGGTTAGTTCTTTATCTTCATCCTTATATTACTTGGTGAGGCGGGAGGTGAGGTATTGCAAGAGAGAGGCTAATAATGTAACAGACCGGGTCTTTATACGTGTTTCACGGCCGCTGCTATCTCGGTGGTTTCGGTTGCTATTACGACTGTGGCTATGTCGAGGAAGAATAAGAAGCAAGCGAGGGATGGGACTCTTATTTTGGACACCCCTGGATTTAGGTATACGCTGTGATTGCTTAACTACCTACAATAGTAGTAAAAGAGATCTACATGTTGGGTCAGGGTTCGAAGATAGACGTTGTGAAGGGGTTTAGTCATATATCAAACTTCTGCTACTGTTCCACATCTTCTCAACGAATGTAGAATTGTATCAGACTGTCTTAAGCCTAAATCTCCGGTCACTCCACTGGCAGCTTAAAGCTCCATGACTCCGAGCCTATGCTGAATGACCGGCTCAACCAATCAAAACACACAGTAGGGACATTTCTAGCCAATGAGAAGCAGTCGTCCCCATTCAGATTCTCAAGATGAATATCAGTGATGAGATTCTGACATCTTAACTACGTTTCAGGCTATGAAATCGTAATTGCAGCACTTTGACAAACCTTACTATGACTCCTCTATACTCCTCTCAAACCCACCTATCCTACCCTCATTCATCCTTTCCCATATTCTACACTCACTACACTCACTCCAATTCACATAATCCACTTTACACTGCACCTCCCTTCATTTCCCCCAAAGCAACTCATTCAAATACACATGCACATCCAAAGAAAACAAGAAAAGAAAAGAAAAGAAGAATGTTCGCCTCCTCCGAACTAAGCTACGCCTCCCCCCTCCCCCCCACCGCAACAAACCCCCTCCACCGAACCCGACGCACCGCCCTCTGTGCGTCCGACTCACCACCCCTCCCTAGCCAAGACGGGTTTATACAAACTGACCTCCGAGCCGGTGGACCCCGTCTCGCCTGCGCCCCAGCTGAGGTTCACCTGCTTAACTCATCTCACCCGCGCTACAACGAGTTGGTCATCTATGGTGGGCAATACATCACCGATTTACATGAGATTGCGGACGAGGAGGGCCTAGTGACTGAAAAGATCGAGTTTGTGGAGAGGGTTCCGGTCCTTGAGGCGTTGAGGCCGGCTCTTACGCTGATTGTTTGGAGTCACGCCACCATACCCAACAAGGAGGGACAAGAGGAAGAGGAAGAGAAAGAGGAAGGGGAAAGGAAAAGCTGGATAGACATTGCAAGGAGGATGCACACCTACCTAACTAAAAAGGACGTGTATGAGATCCAGGTTGAGATCTTAGATGAACGGTTCCAGGAACAATATTATGAGTTTGCCTACCAGACACTGGAGGAGTTGTGTCCGAAATGGAGGGAGGTTTTGGGGGTTATATTAAACCAAATATGTGAGGTAGGGGTAACTGATTGGTTGAATGTTTGGTTTGAGAGAGCTGGGAGTAGTGAGGTGGAGGAGGAGCGTCCGGTTACGCTTATTCTGAGGGTTGAGGATGAGGATGGGGAGGGCAGGGATTGGAGGGTTGTAAGAGAAAAGATTATAGGGGTTTTGGATGGGTATGGGTTGTCTGATGTGGCGGTTTGGATTTATAAAGATCGATTTCGAGGGAGTACGTGTTTCTTGGGGCGATCTAGCCTTTGATATGGGATAGATAGCTTGGTTTGAAATGTTACGATTCATTGCTTCAATGTTGCTGACGCGTATAACCAGTATCGCTCGAATTGATAAACGAATGACAACTACCAAAAATACCTCAGAAACGGCAAATATACCGCCTGTAGGTGCAACTCTTATAGACTGTACATAAGCGTCCCATGTCCGAGCTGGTCAAACGAACCACTGGTAGTGCCATAGTCTCTGCCTCCTCCCTCCGCACCCCCGCCATCCGCAACAACAGTATCCCTCATCTGCTGAGTCCAGGTAACATCCAGCCCTTTAAGAATACCGTAGTGGTTATACAGAAGCTCCCAGATCGGACGAATCTGGCCTCTGCCCGCATCACTGATCACGTCCTGCGTAACATCACTCTTCGTGTAGGTTGTATACGGAACATATTCGCCCATATTATACTTGGCCTCATACTCAGACCTGCCCCAACGCCAATGAATCAATAAAATAGCCAAGGCAGAAAAGACATAGGAGAGAAATAAGAGAAGGAGACTCACCCCGCAAGAATAATATTATCCAAGTAAGCAAACAAATCTTCACCCTGATTATACGCCTGCTGCGCAATCACACCCAGAAGCGCATAATCCAGCAACGAATGCCCCTGATCCCTCCCAGCTTCCTGCCCCTGTCCCAGCGTCTGACCATCAATATCGTCATATAACACCCAAATCATATTATTGATCTGGCCGTTACCCTCGCCGTTTTTAAAATAGTCCATTGCCTCGTTGTACATTGTTTCATTGTCTGACAAGACACCGATAGCCTGGATAGCGGCGCTATTGCACAGGTCCCAGTTTGCCCAGTAGTGGTCGAATTCAGCACCATTGTGGCCCACCAAAAAGTCGTGGCTAAGAGGGTAGAAGAGGGTTAGCAGCATGTCGACGAAGGCGTCGAAGCCCTCGGTTGACCAGCCGGTGTGATCGCGCATTAGCTCGGCGACGTTGGCGAACTCGTACCCGTAGATCCCCGCTGGCGAGGAAGCGATCGGAGCTTCCGCTAAGCAGGGTCAGAGTTGAGCTCCATGCATCGAGGATCTTGATGGCGGCGTCGGCGTAGGTGGTGCTGCCGGTGACTTGCCATTCGACGGCGAGTTTGTAGGCGGCGGCGATGTCGCGGTAGAGGCGTAGTTCTCTCCGTGTTCGCCGTCGTCGCCGCGGTATATCTCTGCCTAGGGAGAAGCCGTGTAGTCGGAGGAGGAGTAGCTGTTGTTAGTGAGCTTGTACCATCCTGTCAGCCAGGGCTCTTTCCGTTGTGCAACATTTGTGCTGATGCGTTGCAGGTCGCTGGCGGTATGGAAGAGGCCTGGGTGGACAAAGGCGTTGGAGATGGCCACAAGGGGGACCAGGGTGTTAGCTATATGCGACAGATGCATGGCTTCCATCGGGATCATAGTGCGAAGTATGACTTGAGAATGTACCGTGAGAGTCATCTGGGGAAGCAGGCCGCTAGCTAGCTATATATACGCGAAGCCGGCAGCTGTCCGAAACCTCCCCCGGCCGGTTGCGATCGACATTACCCCACAATATGGATCCTGTTTCCGTTTGTGCAGTCCTAAGGATCATTTCCCCCGACATAATCCGGGGAGACGCGGATCGGACTATCGTTGCTTCAGGTTGACAACGCCTGCGTGGCACGGAGAAAGCCAAGGACCACCGCCATCTAGGATGGGGTGGAGTATTCCCGGCAGAAGAAAGACGCCCATCCCTGCCCGGTTACAGGTCGCGCAAAAGGAATCTCTGCGTCAAGGTAGGTAGAAGACGATAGTTAGTCAAACAGGGCATACCTGCAGACAACATAGCTATCATCCTCTCCGCATCGAACCCAGTAGCTCCCCATACCAGACTCCCTAGGGAATCCAAGCGGCCCACAAGACCGAATCCCTTTTTCCGCGGCCTCTTTCTCCGCGACATTGTATAGGGACTCCGGTATCGCGACCACACTTGTCAACTGGCTCCCTCTCGTGCCGACGGTGCTCTCCACACGGCTCAGCGTCCCCTCCAGCAACCTCATCATATTCTCCGACGGTGGCTGATAGCCGCGATTCTCTCCATGCTCGATCGATAGATATAGAGATCGCAGCGCAGGAAACAAGACGGGCATCCTAGTGACAATCTCGTCGAATGTATCCCAGTCACGCACCGACCTCGCCATCATCCCCTCGCCGTTATAATCCCTGAAAATATCAAAGTGCCCAATCAATTCCAGCGACGTGATCATTTCGAGATGGCGGGAGGGTAAAACCACGTCTATATTCCGCATTAACGGTGCAGAGCCGATGTGGATTGTGTTGGACTTGTACAGAACCGTTGCCCCTTCTTGATACCTGGAATCGGTTAGGTTCCTATTACTGATAAAGTAAAAGTGGGGAGGAGATACTCACCCCATCCGACAGCTCAGAAGCCAACCCATGATCCCGAGGCAATTCTCCTCCGTCCGGGGTTCCGGGCTGATGAACTTCACGCGACACCAATCTTTGCAAGCGTCCTCTTCTTCACCACGAGAGCAGATGGACCCCCACCATCGCAGTTGCTGGGGTGGGAAATCCTCGATGAAGGGCTTATCCCAGGGATCGTCACTGCGAGGGGGAAGGAGTTCCAGGTGTACGACGCGATTACCAAAGGCGAGGTGCAGGATTATCTCGCGCAACTCGAAGGGGAGGCGGTAGAAGTGGCTGTTGGCGACGGCCTCTGCGGGATCGACAGGACTGGGTCTCTTTCCTAGGGATTGGGAGTATGTTTTTTGGAATCTGTCGTGGAGCCACGAGCGCAGCGGCGACATCGTGGACCGCCCGTGCGGGGTTGTTGAAACGTTGAGGACATTTGTTGACGTTATCGGAGGGGTTCGGGTTCTTATATATTTCGATGCAAATCCCTGCTATCAGTCCCGCCTCTTGGCCCCAATGATCCGCAATAATGACTCACTGTATAAGCACTGCCTAGTAGGTATCCATATTGGAGTGGAGAACGAATTAATTGGGTTGCAAGGCGGCAGTCGGAGAGATCAAAAGCGATCGACCCTATCAGTTGAGGCTATCACCATTGTACCTACCCGCCATGTTCCATTCTTAGCCTTTTTCAATGCTCCGACCGAGAGACAATGCGCTGTCCAAGCTGGGCCGGTGTATGGTACGTTGGGACGCTTTACAGCTTCAAGTTTTGCATAGGGGCATTATTCCAGCCCTCTGAGTTGCTCCTGCCAGTGGGACGCATAAGCATATTCGAGGGGGAGTGCGGGGTCTCGTCATCTCGGTGGCTATGATGCAATGGAAAATCGGTATTATCCCGCTACTAAATAGATAGATCCCTTCTTTAATTCCATTTAACATTGCTTATTTGTTTAAGTTAATTCCTTTAACTAAACTAGGTTGTTTCTTCTCCGCTCCGTTGAAGAAAAAACGCTCGGTCGGAGCCGAGCCCGGCAACAACTCGGTCGCTAGTTCGATTGGATGAGGATACAAATGCGTCTCTCGCCCTTCCATCCCAAACTGCCTTTAAATTCAAGGTCAATCCATTAATATCATAGTAATACCACCTCACCAGTTCATCACCATTGTGACATCTCTCAGACAAGGCACGGGCATTTTTGACCGTTTATAGGAATGTTGCTATCCTCTGCACTGGCAGCACTCCTTCAACATTGCATATACAGCAAACTATTATGCACACTCTACCGAAATAATAGGAAGGCATTAATACCGGGGTGCCATTGACAACCAAGGGCGGGTAGGCTAGGAAGATTACCTTGGTTGGGCGAGGTTCTTAATATACTAGTATAAGAATATTAGCAGCCACTCAGTATCCTACCCAATCACATCACGAAATCGAAAACATCTCCTGGCATCATTTAAAGTTAAAGCCCAGCATTAAGTTTAAAGTTTTACTTATAATAGCACGCCATGCGCCTCCTAGCCGTCCTCTCCGTTCTCTCTGTGGCCCTCGCCCTCCCCGTTCAAGACCAACCCAGAGGTGGAGATTGTCCCATCGTCTGCCCCCTGGTATTGCAGCCCGTGTGCAAACTCTACGATGGGAAGTATTACCACTACGACAACGACTGTTTCTTCAAGGCGAAGACGTGTAAACGAGAAGGGACCTGGGTGGACGCTAAGTGGGAGAAGTGCAGTCTTGACGGGTACGTCTTTCTATCTTTCTATCTTTCTACCTTCGTGGGTCTGCATGAATACATTACTAACAGCTTTGGTTTGGGGTAGAGTTTCTTTATTTCTTAGGTGTGAGTGAGTCGATTTCGGTACTATTCGCGAGCGATGGGGTATCTTGATGGAAGAGACTGGAATGTGGAGTAGCTCCGGAACTTGGACGATTGATTGATTGTATTGGTGCCTCGCTAGGGAGGGGATTGTGGGGGTTGAACCAGAGACAGTTTTTGCTTGGGTTATAAGTGGTTCAGGTAATGTGATCCGATTAGATAGCCTTAATGTTATATCCGAGTCTACCGAGGTAGTCATTATGTTTTTACCATAGACTCCAGCCGTTGAGCATATCCATGATGAGGTATCTGAAGAGCTTCCAACTACCTATGAGAGAGCTCGATCCATCCCTGAATTTAAGGTTGCGACGTGTCAGACGCAGGACCCCGGCAAATGCCACGACATCAAGCATTTGTCTGACACCTGGCCTGAGCGACTGAAGAAAACACTTTCTAAAGTTATTGAGTTACTACTAGATTAATTGTATATTAAACTACCCTGTAAGGAGCCGTAAAAGAGGGCGAGCTGCCTCATATCTTTGGAGTTCGGATTGACCTCTCCCGTATCGACCCATTAATGAGATTGGTCAGGCCATGCAAGCCGCCACCCCAACGCCAATCATTCCCACTAGAACCCACGCTAGCAGGGTAAATGGCCGTGATGTGCATCTGGCGGGCATCCTTTCATGTCGCCGAGCCCGAGCCCAGGCCCAATCCCCATAAAAGCTGTCATCTCCCAGCTTTCTTCGTGCACCGAATGACTGAATCTACACGTAACAATGTCTTTTGAAACCCTACCAAACGATATCCTCCTGCTTATCATCAAGGTCTTGAGAGGGGACAGCCAAACCCTAATAAACCTCTCATGCTGCTCCAGCCGCCTACACGATCTCTGTCTCGGCACCCTTTACTCGCATGTCGCCCTCACAACCTCCAAAGACGATAGATCGCATCGGGTTGGTCAATCCCCCAATACCCTCACAGTATAAAGGCTAATTGTATAGCTCCGCCGCTTCACCTCCCTCCTCCTCTCCAACCCAGAAAAGAGGAACCTCATCCGCTCCCTCAACCTCACCTCAACCGACTGGATCTGGAACGTCGGCATCTTCCACAGTCCCACCACCGACTCTCCTCCCCTCCCCAGCTCCCTCAACCAAACCGCCCTCCAAACCATCGCAGCCACCCACCCTCTCCCCTCCCCCTTACAGCAGCGATGGTGCAAAACCCTGCAATCCGACCCCCGAAACCTCGACGCCCTCGTTGCCGTTTTATTACTGTGTTTGAACAATCTAACACACCTGGAGACACAATGGTGCGGCGATCTAGTGTACACGCCCGCCTTATTCTCTGCCCTCGCTCCGAAACCGGACTTCACCGTGTTAGCTAAGCTTACACACCTTAATATTGCGACGGAGGATCAGCATACGGTGTACACTTTTAAGGATTTTGTTAGTTTGTTGGGGTTGCCGAGTTTGACGCATTTGTTTGGGGGCGGGTGGGGGCAGTATTGGGCGGGTGAGAGGCATAATATTCCTCTTCTTAATACTCATCCTAATTCTAAGGAGGATGAGAATGGGAATGAGAGGGATGGGTTATTTACCAAGGTAAAGCATCTAGAGCTACGACGGTGTTTCCTAACCTCCCATGAACTGGAGGGTTTCATTACCCGGTGTCCGAATCTAGAGACGCTTATCCTCCACCGCGAAGGGAAGGATTGTCGGTGTTTCGTGACCATGCCATCTGAGTTTCTGTGGCGGTGTCTATACCGTGTGAGACACAGTTTGAAGAACCTTCGGCTGTCGCAGGAGATTTGCTGTGGGCCGTATGATGAGGTGGCGAGCGAGATGTTACCGATGGATTTCTCGGTTTTTGGCCAGCTGACGGAGTTGCATGTTGCGGCGGGGCATTTGGTTAGAGATCCCGAGAAGGGAGGGGAGGTGTTTGATTCGGTTGTGAGGAGGGCGATGGGGATGCAACTTTGGGAGAGGTTGCCGGCGTCACTGGAGGTGTTGAGGGTTATGGGGCCGAGTTCGGAGGGGCAGTTACGTGAGGCGCTGGATGGTGTTTGGGGGGTGGTGAGGGAGGCGGAGAGGTTTAACTCTTTAAAGGAGATACGGATTGAGGGGAGGTTGAAGGATTTGGAACGGGGAGGGGAGGATGGAGATGGGGAGATGTATGAGCCGGGTTTATTGGTGGAGGAGGGGATGAGGAGAGGGATTAAAGTGCGCAGGACGGATAGTACGCCGATTGGGCCGTGTCGGAGGGAGTGCTGTGCGAACCCGGATCTGACGGATTGGGGGATGAACGGGGAGTATAAATGGGGAACGCAGGTTGCGGGGCAGGCAGTCAGAGAGATGTCGGATGGCAGTGAGAGTGGGAGTGGGAGTAGCCGGGGAAGTTCCGGTGGCAGTTCCCCGATATTCTCTGGGGTGTTCTCAACGAGGTTTTAACCACGTTGTTCAATTCCCCTTATGGGGTGGTATCTCCCAAATAAAGTCCTATAGTAATCAAGAAGGAAGAACAGCCTCCTCCCCCCTCCCCAACCTCCAAAGCTGCTGAACCCAAAATTCCTACCTCTATCAACACAACCATCCCTACGGGGTAAATCGAAGTGTAGAAAACTCACATTATCAACCGACGCCCCAAACATCCGCGGCAAAAACCTCGTATAGAACGGCTCCGAGACGCGTGCGAGCGGCATCTCCGCTTCCTCATCCGGGATATTCTCATCCAGAACCATCCGTGCCCACGCTGGGTCGATGATAGCCGGTCGTCCAATACCAACTAGATCACAGGCCCCAGCGGAGATAACAGCCTCTGCGGGGGTGCGAGAACGTAGTCCACCCGTTAGGATGAGAAGAAGACTCGGGAAACGGGATCGGGCTTCCGCTGCGAATTCGAGGTAGAAGGCTTCGCGGGCGGCGGTGCTGCTTTTAATGTTGGTTTTGGGTTTGAATTTGGGTATGTGTTGGGTGCCTGTTACGAACTAATCGTTGTTAATGCTATGATTTAGGATGGGGAGGGGGGAAGAAGGAAGGGAGTACGGTTGGATCATCGAGCGTGCCACCACTGATTTCAAGAAAGTCGATCTGGGTTTCCGCTATCAGGCCGATCAGGGTCATGGTATCGTGAAACTTATCCGCTGAGTTCATCTTGACGCAGACGCAGAAAGAGGCGGGACGGCCTTGCGGACTTTAGCAATGATCTCGAGGAGGAACCGGGCGCGGTTTTGTGCGTTGCCTCCGTACGCGTCTGTGCGGCGGTTTGACTTCCAATAATTAATCAAATGGTTCATATGATGGGAATGGTTCTTACCTTTGCATTCAGAAACTGGCCTAAGAAATATTAGAAAACGTTTAACAAAAAGTATGCTAGGTATAGAAAGAAATGGGGATATACTAATAAGATACCCATGCGCGGCATGAATCTGAACCCCCGCAAACCCTGCCTCCACCATAAGACGCGCTGTATTCACATACTTCACCGAGCGCATCGTAATCTTACTTATCACCCTCCCCGCAAGACTCTCATCCAATAGCACCGGTATCGGACTCGGGCCGATCGCCTCCCCGAATGGATTCTGTCCCTGGCCCCCGCTAGTCCGCGGGCCCTGGCGACCTGGATGGTTGATCTGGGCTATACAGGGGACGCCGTGCTGTTGGCATGCGTGGGCGAGTTTCGACCATTGTTTGATTGTGGGGGTGTGGGTTGCTCGTTCACTGGATGGAGTGGAGATTGCGGTGTCGAGGGGGTGGAAGAGGTGGTGGGCGTCTACGTGGATATTGCCTGCATACTTTAGTATCGAAGGGAGAGGGGAGGGAAGGGAAGTACCGGTTAGGACGGCACCCCAGCCGCCGTTTCCCCACTGGCTGTATACGGAGAGGAGTTCGGGTGTGGGTTCGTTGCGTGGTCCGGCCATATGCTCGGCCATTGCGGCCTGGATGGGTTATTGGTGAGCTGTTGAAGAAACAGGAAGAGGATTGGGACGGAGTGGTGATGCGTGCCTTGATGAGTCGGTTGCGAAGGGTCAGTCCACATGGGAGTGTGACAGGATCATTGAGAATGGACGGCATCTTGATGGGGCGCAGTTACACTGTAGAGCCTTGGAGGCCTCATAGGTAGAGGAAAAATGGATATATACTACAATTAAGTAGTGAACCAGTTCATGCGTGCCGTACCCTTGCGCGCACGCAGCAGAGAGTATTCCTGTTTGAGCCATGGACATCAAGGAGAAACCTTAATGAAACAATGATTTATAGTGGCAATTGTAAAGAAAGTTACTCCCTCGCAGTTTGTCATGTCTTGTGCTCTTACACTGAGCAAGGGGATTGGATGGGATGTTGCACGACATAAAGGTTCATACAAATATTTACCACGGATATTATTTCCTCCCGCCTAAATCCATATCGATCGACCTGATCATCAGAGCCTATTGGATTGTCGACTCAGAGAACAAAAAAAGCGGGGTGGATATCGCCAAGTGCGCTACCTTTTAGTCGCATTCCGTTTCTTTTCGGCCTAATACAATTCTGCCCCTCTTCCCTCCTGCCCTCACCATCACAAGCCAAGATCAACATGAACTCAAAAATATCCTCCTCGTCCACAGAAACAGCCTTCATATCCGGGCCTCTCGATACGGGACCCGATGCCACATATTTTCATACCCATTATGTTCCCAGAATTAACACTGCCATAACCCGCGGCGATCACTTTGTCATTGGCCCTCTACCCCACGGAGTCGATTCCGACGCCCTGAAATATCTCCGTGAATATCCAATCTCCCCCACTCGAATAACAATATTTGTGACAATCGCCGAGGATGGAATTTGGGGCGCCAGTTTTCGAGCCCACGGTGTCAACGTGCACGTTCTTGAAGATGTGAGAGCGACGTCACAGAATCGCGACGCCGCCATGACAAAAGCGAGTACATACGACATTTTGCGATGGAGAAAGACTGTGGAAGCAAAAGCATTTTATGGAAAGATGTACCGAGATGGTTACGTCACAAACACAGAGCGAAATTGGAGGCGAAGACGAGGCATCAGCGAAACGGCAGTGGTGCGAGAAGAAGACCTGGACTTTTAGCCTATGTGAGAACGGACGATCGGATAAGATACTTACTACTTCTAACGAGATGTCAGCACACCCTCCAAGATCTTCATAACCAGATAGGATGTGACGGGCCCACTCGCTATGACCAGAGATCCTCGCCAGGGGAGCAGTGGATTGACCCCCCTGTTGCGATCAATGGGGGAGCGTGTGTACGCCAGGCATGCGATGTACCCGATGATGCTGGAGGAGAGGAGCAAAACGTCTGTCTTCAGGAGCTCGATATCCTCAGAGTCGGTTTTGACCAGATTTAGGCTAGTCAATGCGGCGCCGATTGTGACGTAGATCTGGGGATGGTTGTCGAAGGACGCGAGCATTGCACCGGGCGCGATCATGCTGTTGATGAGCACCCAAATTGCGTCTTCGACGGAGTTTGTGGGCATTTTAAAGTGTGGAGGTTTGATGAGAATCTGGAAGAGAATCAGTGGGATATTTTGGAGTGCTGGGACTGTGTGTACTGGATGATAACGGGGTGGTGGCGAAGGTGGTTTGGTTGGAAAGGATGAGTCCTTTGCGAAGTTGGAGATGTTGAGGTACGATATCTCGAGTTAGGTTTAAAGATGTGGAGGAGAAAAAGTTTCGATTCTACATCAAGAAGAAAAGAAGGTGCTGTGGTCTGTTTTATATCCTTGGTCTGCTGATGCAGTGAATGCAGTGATGGTAGTTGAATACAATTCACTATGGTTTTTCATTCACTGTCTTGGCCGTTTGATACCTCGATACCCCACCATCAACCGCAGTGAATGGCGCTCAGACGGAGACGCGAAGGAGATGGGTGTTCTAGACCTTATTTATCGAATATCGATCTAATCTTTTCAGGTCCATTTGAGCCTCGACCACTGGCTAGATCGGTAACCCGAGAGAACATAGCCGATCGGAGCGACTATACTCACCGGATTGATGTTGAATAAATCGGTAGGGGCCTAGAACTAGTGACCAGCATGATAGACCACGAGCAGAACATTGATCTTGTGAAGTACCAGTCGCCGTCCAAATTTGGCTCGAGGGAGACTGTTTTGGGTGCCTGCCGACTTTCGACTCCGAGTTTAAACATTAAATTGTCCCCATAGAAGGTAAAAGCTTCGATAATACGAATTTTTCAAATGTTTTCTAGGTTAGTTAGTAAGTATCACTGAGCTAGGCTGATGAGGAAACTGAACGGTACAGCAAAGTCTTACGGTAAACCTGGTTGGCCGATTTGCCAGCTCTTCGCGGCGATTTGCTTCATGCCCCCTCGGGTCACTGGATGGTTCGCATCCCTATTTATTGATAAGAATTAGAATCAATAACGGCCAAAAGCAGCAGTCACTCTATTCTTCTAGCATTTAAGATGCCCCTCTGCCTCTCCTGTAGAGAATCCGCGTTACCACTCATCTCATGTCCTTACCTTCCCGTCCTGAGCCTTGAGGGAGAACCTGCCGTTTTTACCTTCCTTCCCCATCAGAGCTTTTGGTGGGTGGTCCACAAACACAGTACACGCGTACTCCCGCCATGTAGCAGCCCAAGAGGTTTTGTTTCACACACAGCAACTGGCCAGATGCAAGATTTGCAACAAAATGACCGACCTTGCCTATCTGTTATACCCCCCGTTTTCCCTGTTCTTCATTCTCCCTTTTCCTACGAGAAATAAGGAGGCGACAGGGGAGCCAGGCCGTACGTGAAGGCATTTTGAATATAAAGTAGAGATGCTGACAACCATATAGCCCTCGCAACATGCTCCAACCGTGGAAATATCTTGCCCAGGAGACGCAGTGTTGGCCCCTCGGCGGCCGATGTAGCCACCACCATTTGCGGCCATGTCGTTATGAGCACTCCGTCTTCGTGGCCGCCGGCAGCCTATCATCAGGTTATACTCCCTTTATAGCCTTCGTGCTATCCTGAGCCGACATGGGCTTCCTAAGAAAGCGGACGAGACCCGTTCCGCACGCCTCCGTGACGACTGACCGGATACTATCCTTGGGAGTTTTCAAAATTACGGGACCATTTGTCCCAAAGAACGATGGCCTTTCGTCATACGAGCGCTTTGCCAGGAACTACAGCGTTTGCTGCATGTAGTCATTGAGAGGAAGGATAGGGAATGTGGCTTTCTTGAGAACATCTGCCATGTCCGACGCAAAGGTCTACAAGGCCCTGATCTACCGGACGTCTTTCCGTGCTTTCGAGGAGGTCATGAATGGCCAGAGTTCGAATACGAATCTGCGGAGAAGCTTCAGCTTCTCGACTTGATCCCGAAATTTATCTTCCGCGAAGGAGATTTGGTACTGTTAAGGAAAGCAGAGCTCTATAAGATTAAAGGACGGAAATTGGAAACTCGCCGGGATGGTCCATATAGTTATCATCAAGAAGGTTACGTAAACCAATCGGTCAGTAGGGTCGATAGACCCTACCAGCCTCTTATCAGGTACACGTTTAGAAAGGTTTTAGTTTATAGGAAAACACAGGTCGTGCAACAACAGCGCAACAGCAACCCAGCAACGCAACAATAACACAGCAGCAGCAGAGAAGCAGCAGAAGCGCCGCAACAACCCCAGGGTGTTCAAGGGGAATTGGGGACGCTGTGGTGCAATTCCCCAATGGATTAACTGCGGGGCTGTGGGATGTTATCCCTAATGAATGGTTTCCTAGTGCAGAAGGATATGTGCAGAGGGCCAATACCAACATCAGGGGGGATACTCGGATATCGCCTCCAATCACCGGATCCATGATCCAAAACGAGCCTAAACTTGGCAATGCCGATTCTTAATTACGCAGTGCAAACGATATGCAAGACAAAACTACGGTTCTGCCCGAGGCCTGCAGAGCTTCGAAGGTGGTGCTGCCCTGTTTGATGCCTGTCGGTGTGTGTCTCCCTCCGTTTTAGTGTCTTCTTTCTAACTTTCGCGTCGATCCATAGTCGTCTCCAATAATACAACTCGCCTCTTTCTTAGCTATCCCATTCAGATCCAGCAACACTTTAAGCCAGGCTTATTACCAAAAATGCCGGAAGGGCTCCTCCTCCCAGTTCCCGATTCCGATGGATTCCAATGATATTCACCCCGACAGGATTTCATTTTCAGAAATTATGATAGAATACGATTCTGAGAGGCGAGAAAAAATCGCTCATACCATTGCTTTGACGAGTCAGTCGACATCCCTGACTTCTCAATGCCCGACGGCGATGATGTAACAGGACATCACAAGCTCATCCGCAGCTATATCTTAGCCTGAGAACAACATTGAGGTTATTTTTTATTCCTTTTTAGTGCAGAAATTCAAGGCATAGCCAATTGTATCCAACAATAGACAGGTTCTTCACTTTGCCCTTGTTTAAAACTTTGTTTTCGAGACGCTTCCAATATCTCAGGACAAGCTATCTCGGTTGTACATCACATGAGGCCTTCAGTTTTTCCATGTATCTTCACTTCGCGCGTCCTTACATCGTAGTGCATGGCACCTGCCTCGCAATTTCCAACTCCTCGAATCCCACGCTGAGAGGTCGTACGATGTACAATAGGTCCGGGGTCAAACGCTACATAGATTAAATATAAACTAAATGAGGCACCGTCTTCAACGAACTATTTGTTCTAAAATTCCAGACAAGCCGTTAATGTTCAGATACAGGCCATCTCTTTGAGCACACATGCTTCCTGTAGCAATTCAACATAAATTTTTCATTAGGAATGACAGACCCGGTCTCCCGCTTCCACTTTTCATGCCTAATAACTGGTCTAGCTGCGGGTAGGCAACGCTTATGAGATCGTGGGAGATTGGGAAAATACCAGAGGGATCCATGCTTTATACTAATGGGAACTTTGGAAAGGAAAGTGGAGGGTTGTAGCCCCTAACACCCTTGTTTCTGTCATTGCTTGGAACGGACGAAGTGATATCATACAGATTCCCCGACTAGCTAATGCGTACTAGTAGTACGCCTCCATCGTAAGAAGGCAATACCCGCGAGTACAGGGAGGAGCACAAAAGTAATCAAGGGAGGAAGGACCGGGAGAGGCTTTTGCCCTTTGATCCCTGCCTGGAAGGGGCGATCCCACTCTTCCATCCGGTATTCCTTCTCTTCTTTCTCCCCCACCATTACCAGTAGTCGAGGTTCTGCCTCGCGAAGTAATTCCACCACATCCTTGCGTTTCATTTTGATTGCAACAGACAACGGTGTCCGACCGTTATCGTCCTTGAAGGTCGGGTCAGCTCCCCCGGCAAGAAGCTTTCTCACAACCTCTGTGGGCTTGCACCGCTGTTCATACCTGGCTGCCAACAGGAGGGGTGTCCGTCCCCGCCTGTCTTTGGAATTTGGATCCGCTCCGTTTTCAAGCAGGAGTTCGACCATGGCCTCCGCGGTTTCTTTATAACTAGCAGCGGCATAAAAAATAGGTGTCCGACTCTTCCAGTCCGGAGAATTTGGATCGGCTCCAGACTTGAGGAGAAGGGTTGCAACTTCTCCTGAGCTCTGTTCAGCTGCGAATGAGAGCGGTGTCCTCCCTTTGGAGTCATTTGAATCTGGGTCTGCCCCCTTCTCCAGAAGGATAGCCGTTAATTCCCTCTCACTTCTCCCGGCCTTAGGGGAGCCAGCAGTATAGGAGAGGGGTGTTCGGCCTTTGAAGTCACTGCAATCGGGGTTTACTCCCAGCTCTAGAAGCAGTGTCGCGATCGGCAAATCCGTCCCCCTCGGTCGCAATATGCCCCCTTGCGGCCCTTCAGCCGCGAAGGACAAGGGTGTTCGCCCTTTCAAGTCTTTCACCTCCGGATCTCCTCCATTGTCGAGCAGCAGCTTCATGATGTCACAGTTGTGGAAAAATGCGGTGGAAAAAGCTAATGACAAGGGTGTCCGGCCTTTTGAGTCCTGAGAATTGGGATCTGCTCCATTTTTTAGGAGCAGTTTGATGGTTTTAGTGGCGGGGAAAGAAGTGCCAACGGCGAAAAAGAGAGGTGTTCGGCCATTTGAGTCTCTAGAATCGGGACTCGCCCCCCTCTCAAGAAGCAACTTGATAACTTCGACATCGCGAAGGGAAGAGCCAGCGGCGAACGAGAGAGGTGTCCGCCCTTCACAGTCTAGTGAATCTGGAGCTGCTCCCTTCTCAAGAAGTAACTTAATGACTTCGATATCAAGTAGCCTATTACCAGCTGCGAGTGAGAGTGGGGTCCTACCTGTCAAGTCTCTCGAGTCCAGATCCGCTCCCTTGTCGAGTAACAACTTGACAACTTCTATATCGCCACTTGCGGCCGCTCGGGAGAAAGGTGTCCGGCCTTCGACGTCCCTTGAACCTAGATCTGCCCTCATGTTTAGAAGTCGCTTGACTATTTGTATGTTGCTTGTTCGCTTTTCGGGGTTTCTCGACCCCCCTGCAGCAAACCATACAGGCGTTCGGCCTCTGCAATCCTTTGAGTCTGGCTGCGCCCCGTTATCTAGTAGTAGGTTTGCGACTCCCAAATGTCCGAATTCCGCGGCAAAGGATAACGGCGTTCTCCCAAAACACCAATAGCCAGTGCCCTGTGTATCAGGTTTAGCGCCTCGTCCAAGCAGAAGCTGCACACAACCCTCATGTCCCTTTTCCGCTGCAAATGACAAGGGCGTCATGCCAGCGTTGTCATCGCCACTGGCGCTTGGGTCGATATCGGCACCATTATCCAACAGGAGCGTGGAGATAGACTCGTGGCCGCGGAAACATGCGAATGTAAGGGGTGTCCACCCTCCCCAACTCCCAAACGCCCTCGAGTTGACGTAGGCACCATTTTCAAGCAGTAAGCGAGTCATTCCCACATTTCCGGCAAGTGTCGCAAACGAGAGGGGTGGGATAATGGTATCTACAGAGTTTGGATCAGCTCCCGCATTCAAAAGTAGCTTGGCTATCTCCTCGCGACCACTGTGGACGGCTAACGAAAGTGGCAATGTTGGAGGCCAATGATCGACGAGAGCATCATCATCCGCTGGGAATCGCCTCGACCCCAAACGCGAAATCAGGTCTTGGCCGTGTCTTTTAGGGGCTGCGGCGATCGAAGCACGGTTTGATGCCCGAGCGCCTTTCTGGGAAAGAGTACCTACCATGGCCTCATCCCGATTATGTTGTGCGAGGAGCAGAGGTGACCAGCCTTCATGGTCCTCCAGGTTTGGATTCGCTCCATGGTCCAGCAAAATGTTCGCCATTTTCAGATCTCGCTGGTCAGCCACGAACCACAGAGGGGTCCATTCATGGCTGTCTCTCACATTGGGGTCAGCCCCCTTTTCTAGGAGCAGCCGAGCTATATCCAAGTAACCATTCCACGCGGCGATTGAAAGGGCTGTTTGTCCATACGAGTCGATTAAGGTGGCTTTGGCACCATTCTCGAGGAGCAACCGAACCATTCTTACATCCCCATTTCTCGTTGCAGCCACAAGTGCAGTTTCTTTATTTGTGGAGAATGCTGGGTTTAGCTCTGCTTTGTTCTCAAGTGCATCTCTCGCGATAGTGAAAGCTCCACTGGCAACCGCAAGCAAAAAGGAGTCTCCGGGATTAATAGAATCGTTTTTGAACCCTGGGTTTCCCGATAGCTTTCGAGTAATCTCCACATTCTCCCACTCCCTTGTAACCCAGACTGATTCCCTACGTTGATCATCTCTCGAGTTTACATCCAGGGATCCTTTGTTAAGGAGGGCCCGGACTACTTCTGTGTGGCCCCTCTCGACAGCAAGTAACAGTGGTGTTTGGCCGCGGGTGTTCCTGATTTCTGGGTTGTGGCCAGCCTTCAGCAGGATCTTAACCATGTCAGATAGGCCAAAGTACACGGCAGTATGCAGTGCTGTCCACTTATCCTCCTCTCGCTCTTTTCTACCGGAAACAAAATGTCCGGGATTAACGACATGGAAATCTGCAAGCGCTCTCATTTTGTCTTCGTCATTGAGAAACTGTACGACGACCTCTTTTACTTCATGAAACGATATTTCAGCATGGTATCCCCAGTTGGATGCGGCGTATTCGTACAGGCTGTTCACTTCTTGTCGCTGCTTAAATCGGTCTTCCGAGTTGCGTATTCGCCTCCTAGCAAATTGTTTTTCTTCCTCGAACCGCCCCTTTGCCAGGATAGGCCCTGCTCCAAAGGCTTCAAATGAAAGGTATGTGATGCATGTCTTGCTGATATCTGCATGGGCATTCGGAAACCACTTTTCGCCGGTTTTCTCGAAATACTGCTGGGTGGTGTAATGCACGAGACGAATCCTGTTACTTTGTTTATCTACAATGACAAATCCAGCACAGACAGAGACCATCTGATCAATTTCACACAAGTTGTTTTCATCCAGTTCCACCGTGTCCTCTTGAACTGCAAGCGCTTGTTGGAGCTCCTTGGGTGTCAACGGTCTTCTACAGCACACGATCCACGAAAGTACCCGATCAGCGAGATCACGGAGGCCGGGTTTATGGCGATGTATCCTCTCCATAGCGAGGGTGTATACCCTCTCGTACGCCTTGAACCCTATCTCACGAGGGTTTGAACTCTTGTGGTGTCCGTCTCGACAATCGTCTGATTTTTCTGCGTAATCTCTCAGAGCTTCCTCCACTTGCGAGACGGTTGTTTTGTCGGTCAAGGCGTCGAAATAAAAGCGGGCAAGAAGGAACCTGGAATCGAACAACCGATCAATTAACATCGTCCCCTCGTTAAACTAATTTTCTGGAGGCACTTACATTCCATTGGCGGCTTTGGCGATCCCATGCTTGATTCTGTCTTCAAGCCCAGGGCATTTCGAGACAACTGCCTCCAATTTCACCATTTCACCATCCAAATATTTCCGGACATCTTCGTCCTGGGCCCTGATCTCGCAGACGATGCTTCCCCTCTTGTAAAACTTGTTCTCTATTTTTGGAACGAACCTTGAGGTCGCCAATATGTTCACCGACGTCTCATCCTGAAGGTCGAATATTTCCGAGATGAAGAACAAAACCTCGTCTGAGACCTGACATTCGTCAAGAGCATCGATTACTATAAAGGCCGTCGAATATCCTGAAATAGCGGAAATCAGTATCTTCCTAATTTCATCCATCGTGGGACGCATTTTGTCCTTTGAATACGATTGATAAAGTTCCCAGACGGGTTTTGGGAGGGACCGTTGGGAGAACTGTCGCAGAAGGGCCAAGAGCAGATCCATGACATGCTGTTCCTCCTGGTCATATCGGCAATAAAGATATGCAATACCAACACCTGGGTCATGCTGAAATGCTCGAACGAGATGGCGGACCACGGCTGAGGTTGTGATTGTCTTGCCCGCCCCAGGGATACCAGGGCAGAACAGGGTGGCCTTTTTGTTCTTGACCCAGTCCAGGAATTCCCGAGATGCTAAGATCCATCCCCGGTTTCAGGGTGTTTCTTCTTGAAGTGGTCGTTTTGCTGGGAGACCGGGTCAATTGGACTCAGCCAATCGAGGACGGTTTGATGGTCTCGACTGCTTTTCTCCTGAGCCAGGTCGTCGACATTCTCTGATATTGTTGTCACCTTTTCACCGATCTCAAGGAGGTCTATAGGCCGTGTTATCACCGGTTATCCGTTGTAGCAAAAGGATATTGTTACCTTTGACCAAGGCCAGGTTCTTAACCTGCTCTGCGGGTACTACCGAAAGCAACTCTTTCGCTGCGGCGGCGGCTACAGCTGCAGCATATTCCTGCCAACTATTATTCTTGTGCGAGTCCGCATAGTCACATATGCCGCGGACAACGATACAGGGGAAGTCGCTCATCAGCAGCCCAGCTGCCTCCATCTCGAAACAGAAAACATTACCCCCGAGTTCTGCATTGATCCGGTCCCGATCGACGGCATTCTTTATGACCCGGTTCCCAGAGGCAACCACTCCGCAGTGGACTTTCACTTCTGTATTATCTCGTGGGCGTCTGTTCACGGTCCTGGACTTGTCGCAGTGAGAACAATAGTCCTCTTCCTCTTCGGCATCGAACCCCGTCGGCGGTACATGTTCATAATCCGATCGGAAGAGAATGTCCTTCAGCAACTCTGACTTCGTGTATTTTGGTACCAGCCTTGGGCACTTCGCTTTGAGTTCCTCGAGGTACTGGGGAATTGCAGAACCGTACATCTCGCGATCTCCTTCCAATCGTGTTATTGCGGACAATAAGATCTGCGGGGGATTATCCAGTGCCCCTGTACGTTTGAAACCGTCAGATTCAGCCTTTCCCATATCCCACTGCACCACACCTGGGTACTGATCCGTTGGTGTGCCCATAACAACATCCCCCAACCTGACGTCGTTTTTGGGAACGCCCCCACCAATCCCGACCATCAAGCCAAATCTGATCGATGGGAATGTTGCCGTCATTCGTACTCCGAGAGCTGCAGCAGGATTATTGGCGATCCTGCCTTGAGGAAGACAAGCTATGACAACCTCGGCACATTTTTAGTGTCTTCTCTCGCTTTTCAACTAGAGGTTCCCTCACATTGTGATTCCCAATACGTCCGAGTGTGTACACGTTGCTATCCCCTTGGATCTGGGGGAGATCTTCATGCCTTTCATCGAACATGGCGGTCGCCGCTGTGCGTTCTTTCGGTAGGGCGCATACCCATCCCACCGTGTAGGCATCGTGGGAAAGGGATTTGCGGGGTTCAGCCTCCATTTTCACCTGTTAACCAAGACAGGTTTCAGGATGCCCAGGTACCATTTCTAGGGGGTCGAGGCTGATTTATTTAATCCTAAACCCACGCGAGGCATAGCCCAGCCTCGGGTTTCACCGAATCCCTCAGCCTTGCCGCCAAGGCATTTTTATACGCAGCCAATCATGCCACCGTTATACCTCAGACTCTGGTATCTTCAAGGTGTGTAGGGCATTCATTGGTGCATACTGGGCGCTAATATCTGCGGTCAATGGGTCAGCATGGTTCCAATACGAATCATTCTCGCAAGTTTGCCCCGCGCCCAAAATCAAGCATGAGCCACAATATCATCCGCATTTTTTATCTCATGTATCCTCATTTTCTTATGTTTGGTACCTGGCGTGGAGCTTCAAACAATTTCGACCCGGTGGTGGGACGGTACACTGTGCACGATGCATAATGATCCCAGAGTTCATTAGGGAGAATAAAAAGTTCAACGCAGAATAAGTGAGATGAAGATAGGAGTAGTCCACACACTGAATACTTGGAAAGACATTACACACATATTTACATCTCGACCTTCCACCAGCCCGTGTTACCGCCTCCTCCCTATTCGGTTGCCGTGGGAGTATATAGCCTCCTCCGGGAAGCAAAATTGGACCTCAGGGCCGGTCAGAGAATAACACACTTCCTCCCCTTCTTCCGTTTCCTCTGCCCATCCTCTTGTCTAATATTTGGTGGACGAAGCCCTTGATATCGTTGAACCTCTCTTGTAAGCTCATGGACCACATCCTCAACTCGAGCCCCCGATTTAGCCGACGTCTCAAAAAAGCCCAAACCCAGCTTATGCGCCAGCGCTTCACCTGCTATTTCGTCCATCAGAAGAGTCCCTTCCAATAAAGGGAATCTGCATATCACCATCCATACCTTCATAAGACACCATCCTCCACTCCTCATCATCACATTTATTCCCAACCAAGATCATCGGAAACTCCTTCCCCTTTCCCGTTCCCTCTCCCTCTTCCCCTTCGTCTTTGTCTTTTTCTTTCTGTTTCTGCTTCTCCTTCACCTCCAAAGCCCGTCGATACAACCCCTCCACCGCCTCAGATGACTCCATATCACTAATCGAGTACACCAGGAGCAAACCCTCACACGCCCGCAGGTAATGCTCAAATAAAAGACTATATTCGTCTCGCGGGTTTACCTCCACAAACTCGAGGACAAGATAGTCACCGTCGATTTCACAGTGTTTCCTCGGTGGATCTGCTACAGGTGTGTACTGTACGTTAGCATCAAAGCGAGATTACTAGTAGGTTCCAAAGGGGCTCTCTGTAAACGGCCTTCTTAGTGGGGGAATTTACCGCAACAAGGGTCGTACCAGTCGCAGAATTCATCAAGGGTGAATCGGGTGGTTAGGGCGGTTTTTCCGACGCCGGGTAGGCCGAGGAGGCCGAGATTGTGTTGTCGCATATGTCTCATTCTGTGGGCCATAGATATAGATATAACTGGGGGAGGGTGGTGTGGTGGGCTCGTATTTATATCGAGTTTAGGTCGGATAAACAGTTGGACCGGTTCTGATCTTTCTTGAAAAGCTTAGGGGGTATAACTGGGCTTTTAATTGGCAATTACGAGTTTGATATAAAACAGATGGGGGATGGAATGGAAAGAGGAAGTTGGAAGGAATAACGGGCTGTATCAGAGGGGTTTGGTGAAGCTCGCTATGAGCGGAAGAACGGGTCAAACAACTCAGGGCAATATGAGATTTTATTAATAATCGTAAAATTTATTCATATAGACGCGTCGAATCCACGACAAATGTTCCATATATCAGACCAATAGGTGAGAAGATCCAAGATTTTCAAATTGGCTTCATTGTTCATCAGTGTGCGGGAGGAAGGGGCAGATGAAGCGCATGGGTCAGGATACCGAGGATTAGAATGATAAGCGAGAACATTCTAGCCTCGATTTCATGGCCGGTATGAGGCGCAGCCGGGGAAATCGTGGGTTTCCTGCTCAACGAAGCTACCAGCGCGGGCAAGGAACAGAGAAGTGTGGACGCATACAACACGGTCAAATATCCGCTGATATGCTCTCGCAGTATGTTGAGTGCGAACACCGCTCCAACGCAAGTTAAAGCCAAAGGAGTCCTGCTGATGCCCCGAATGACTTCTAAAAAAGAGGTGGTCAACAGCCAACCGAAGTCAACATCCATGAAACGTGTCCCTTCCTCCAGCTCATAAAGTCTGTCAAGACCCGGGGGTATATCAAGACCTACAATTACACGAAACCGCCACGCAGCTCTTCGATTATGCCTTACACTTTTGGCAACCGGAGCGAGTCCGAGAAAGAGCAAACAAAGATTCCCAACCCAGGAGAACAGCAGACCAATTTGAACCGGCTGGGTATCTAAAGGGCCCATGAGATCCGATTTCAGGGGGTAAGACAGCAAAGATAACATTCTTTCTTTTGCTAAATACTCCATGATATCCCGCTGGCGAACTGACGATTGCGGTGGTGGGCCCAGGCTATAATTCCCTAGGGCTTCGCATCCATCACTCAAACGGCTCCCCCACTATAACTTTGCTCAGCAGGTGATTTCTAATTAGAGCAGATCGAGTCTAATACTAACATCGCTCGAGCAAAGCTGAAGGTCATCCTTATTTGCTTCCCATTCCACAATTTCCGTGGCTCTGATTGTCGCTGGCGCAATTTTAACTGCATAAACAACCCCAATGACGGTCACAGCCCCAAAGATTATTTGTAGACACCTCCATAACGGTGGCTCCGAGATTCCAATGGTTTTATTATATATTTTAGCGCAGGCACTCCGTATCCATTTTATTTTGTCGGTCTTCATACGCCTTTGAAGTGGAGTACCGTTAGTTGACGCATTATGCGAACCCGTCCGTGAATTCGGTGATGCCTGGGGCTGAATTTGCGATGACTCGGCCGACTGCCGCTCCGACGCTGTGGATCGTCTAGAAGTCGCTACGGACGAGCTTCGAGCAGGGGCGGATACTTGGGTGGGAGTATTCGAGGATTGCGGCATGGCGGAGCTCAGAGATGAAACGGTTCAGGGAAACCAGGGAGGGGTTGGAAGTTGGGAGGCTTGGAGAGGAAGGAGCGACCAACAGAAGACCGCAGGATTTCCACAAGGCTTCTTTTTCAACTTTTTCAGCCTTGTCCTTGACGTGGCAGATTCTCAGATTCAGCCTTGCCGGCGGCACCAATCACCTTGGGCTGAGGCGATCTCGCTCTGGAATGATAACCTCGAGGGTATTCGAAACGATAACTGGTCTCATCTTGCCGTCGGACACTACTACACCAATAAGAAAAACTACTTTAAAGGGAATTTGGGGCGTGAATGAACCCTGAACTGGATAATCGTATCCTCTTATCTTGTGATGGCGCGATTCTTCCCGTGGTGGCGCATGGATGGCGGCAGTCTGTGCGTATCAAAAATAAAATTGGTGATCGGCACCAACAACATCACGATGCTCCTATTGGCCCAATTCTAAGCGCCCAGCAGGTTTGACAGGTTAAAAGGGTCTTGTCCCCTTGGTATTTCGGCGGTCAAATTCTTCTTCCACGTTTCAAAACTAACAGTATGGGTGGCAAGGGTCAATGGATGCCTTTGGAGCGATGTCCACCCGGGGAAGGTGAGAGCGATGTTGGACTTCGCAATAGCGATCGAGAGTCAACATTAGGAGGCGAATCAACACCCAGCAAACGAGTCAGTATAGAAAAAGAAAGGGAAAAAGATCCATGGGGTGACACGCCAGGCCAACCGATGGCCTGTGACCGACCAAAAGCATTCCGAAGATTCTGGCGATTCCACGCTATCCCACTAGGCGGCGCAATCACGCTTATTCTTCTGAATATCTGCACTCAATTTCTGGGGTCGGACAGTACATGGGTCAACCTATTCCAATTCGTGGCCAAATTCCACGAAATCCTGATGCAAATCTCGATTGCCACGGCGATGGTGGCCTACCTGCAATATCTGCTCACGCAGTCGACCTCCGCCGTGCCGTTTGGGTCCATCTTTTCTGCCTATAATGTCAATCAGGTCGGCTATTTGTGGTCTCCGGAGTTCCGTGCGAGTTTAACGACACCCGGGTTTCCGTTGCTGCTCAAGGCCGGGTTTGCCTTGTATGTTCCGGCGAGTATCTTGCTTGCGGCTGGTGTGGGACCGGCCAGTGCCATTGCCATGTTGCCTCGATATGTCAATTTCACGGTGGCCGACTATCCTGTCGCGTTGAATACGAGTTACAGTGATCTCTTCCCGGCGGCGTTGACTGCCCCGGGAGAGCGGTTGGAGAATGATATTGAGACCCGTAAGATACGGAATCTAGGATGCTTTGAGCCTCTGTCTAACAGATGTGTAGGATACTATAACTCCCCTGCCGCGGGCTGGGAGTACCTCCGAGATCTGCCGGTGATCGGACAGGATCAACAGACCAAAGCAGGGTTCGGTTATGAAGCTGTTGGCAACGGAGGCTACGACGACTACCGGGCAGTATGGCCGCCAATCTACACAGTGCAAATCCTGGATTTCGTTTCATTGCGCTCCTGGCGATCTTCACAAGTGGTTCCACGCGGCTTGTCCGTGCAGTACGGACCCAACGGAACCGTGGTAACCGTTCAGTCGGTGCCGGTGGCCCAAGGACTCCCCCGAGCAACGTCGAATTCCATCAGAGGCACGAAAGCGACCAGCGCAGCGTCGAGCATCCGCATGCCCCAGCCGTTTGTCAGCACCAACTGCGTCCTGAATCCGATCATGGGCGGGAACGACACGCGGCCGATCCAATTTCCGCTGCACTATTTAGTGCCAGATCGGGATGAGACGAAAACCGCCTCCTACATCGGTATCACGCGCCAACAGCTCTGGAAGCACCACCTGGACAAGGGATTAGGCCAAATCCTCTGGGTGGACGACGTTCCTTTTTCGGGAAAAGAAACCCTAGGCGCCATCGTCGTGCAGCCGGACCTCTGCGCCAACGGCCGGCGATATCTCAGCGTGTCCGCCTGCGCCGTCAGCGGGTCGTGGAATAACGCAACCTCCCAAATGACCGAGGACCGTGTCACCGACGACTTGAGCCCAGCGACAACCATCCTCTCTAACGACTTCCTCACCACCCTACCCCCGTGGCCAGAGCAGGCCGTCACCCTTTCTAAGCCCTGGGCGGCCAGCATCACCACCCAACTCACCTTCCAAAACCGCACCGTAGCCGACAGCCTCCTGCGCTCTCTCCTCCTCACGGAAAACATCTGCCCCCTAAACGGCAACTACACTAATAGCAACTACCTCTATACAACCCAATACCCACTAATGCACGAAGCGCTCGTCTCCTCCCTGATCGCGAACGGCATGGCCTACGGGTCCGGCACCTTCGACCTGTCCATCGACAAAGGCGACGGCGGCAAGTTCTGGTGGACGAAACCCAGCGGGTATTACGTGCAGGACGATCCTCTGACACTCTTGACCTTTCAGTCGCGACTGCAGGGCTACGGGTGGAATATGGACGGGACGGCGATTAAGATTGCGGTGCCGATTCTGGGGCTGTATTGTCTGTATACGCTGGTCTTTGCGGTGTATTCGTATTGGACGGGGCATAGTTCGCGGGCGTGGGATACGTTGTCGAGTATGACGGCGTTGGCGTTTAATTCGAGGCCGAGTGCTGTGCTGGACAACACGAAGATGCGGATTGAAAAGACGGAGACGTTTAGGGAGTTGGTGAGGATTAGGGAGACGGAGAGGGAGACTGGGAAGTTGGAGTTGGTGTTTGACCGGGATGACCAGGGAGTCAATCACGTCTAATCTTTAATTCTGTGTTTTAATATGAGTCCACGATGCATTGTACATAAATATTCATGATATCAATAATAGGATGTGATTGGCCGGAAATTCGCCATTCCATAAGGCGATGTTCCCAGCGGAAGGACCGGCTACCAACGTTGACCCCTAATAATATCTCCGCCACAACTCGACTTAGTGCCTTCTCCATCAAATAAAATATCCAGAGGTGAATTAGTCTCAGGATTATTAATAAAACAGTTCCTCCCCCGCAATTAATATTCCCATGGTTCCAGTGGATCATGACTCCGAATATATATTACCTCCTCGGCTGCCGCAAACGGAAATACCGAACCACTGCATTTTCCAGTACCACCGTGGAAAAGGTACAATACGTAATGGATGACAGGCACAGGAACTGGACCTGGATATGACAGCTTGACTCGATATTCAATAAATGAATGACGGTTTAAAATCCAACTGGCAATAGTTCAAGGTTGTAATATTGGAATATTAATTGGTGTGCACGTGCAAGAATCAGCGCCAAGCAATTCGTCGAACAGAAGCATCAAATCTCCGCATTCAACCCCCGATTGTTCATTCACCTCCAATCGGGAGTAAGAGAAAGAATAATTCGAGGTTCATTTCCACAAGGTCCAGGACTCAGTCGGAAAGGAAGGAGGAGGGAACTCCCGCGGACCGGTCGAGTCGCCCCAAACGCCAGCGATCGGGCAGTGGACCCTGGCGTCTTAGCTCGTGGAGCCTCCACTCAGCCCACCAATTGCAGCAAATCCGCCACTGGAAAATTGGCCAAGTTGCATTAGATCAGGCTGGATCCAGCTGGGGCTCCAATGATAGCCGAGTAAGGAGGGATCGTCTCGTGAAAATTGGCACTGCCACGCTGGACCCTCGAGAGTCCAGAGTTTTGAGTCTGACATGAGGGGATCTTTCCCCTGATTCTTTTATCTCGAGCCGCCTCTGCTGACTCTTTCTGTGAAATACTGCGGATAGTTTTAAATGAGCATCTCTGATCTGCCGCTAGCTTACCCAGAAGCCTTTCCCAAGCTCTGAGAGTCTGAGTGTTCGGTTTGACTGACGAGGTGGAGGAGATGAGGTCACTGGGTTCCGTCGATCAGTGATCCCCTTTTCTCTTATTCTCATCGTCCAAGCTGCTGCTTTTCGCTCTCTTCCCCAGACACACCAGAAATAAGGCAGAATGCCAACATGCTACTCGTTCGGCCGACGAGGCCCGACCTTCCTCATCATCGCCGCCGTCTTCCTCCTTTCCTTGATCTCCCTCCATAACCGCGTCGGTCCCAGACAGGCGCCCCCCACGATCACAGCGACCTTCGCCTATCCCGCGCGATGCCCAACCACACCTCCGAACCCTCCATATAACCGCACCAGCATCGACGGCAGCTTCAGTTGGCGCGACATTCCGACTAAATACCCCGTGGAACAACTGCGGGAGCTTCCTAGTTCTTGGTCCAAGTCGTCGCTGCCCAAGATCCAGTTCGACTTTGAGCAGCCTACAAAAGAAGCAGAGGCGATTCGTGTCCAGCGCCAGAAAAAGGTCAAGGCAACCTTTCAGCGGGCGTGGCATTCATACGAAAAATATGCCTGGAAGCAGGACGAGCTGAAGCCTATCTCTGGGGGGTCGAAGAATACCTTTGGCGGCTGGGGAGCTACACTCGTCGACAATCTTGATACGTTGATTATCATGGAGATGTACGAGGAGTTCGACCGCGCGGTGAACGCCCTTCTCGATATCGACTTCAACCCGGAGTCTTCCTCGCAATCCACCATAAATATTTTTGAAACGACAATCCGCTACCTCGGCGGCTTACTGGCTGCCTACGACCTCACCGGCTGCGGCGACACCCGCCTGCTCGACAAAGCCATCCAGATCGGCGACATGATCTACGCCTCCTTCGACACGCCAAACCGCATGCCCGTCACACGGTGGAACCCACATAAAGCTGCTGGCTCTGAGGCCCAATCCGCCGCGTCGAATGGTATCATCGCGGAAATGGCCTCGTCTTCTCTCGAACTCACCCGTCTCTCGCAATTAACAGGGGACATGCGCTACTTCGACGCCGTTGCCCGCATTACAGATGTGCTCGACGAGCAGCAATCGCGCACCCACATCCCGGGTCTCTGGCCGGTCGGGATCAACGTACAGAAACCCGATCTGACCCAGGGCTCCTCGTTTAGTTTGGGCGGCATGGCGGACTCCGCCTACGAGTACCTCCCCAAGACGTACCAACTGCTCGCCGCCACCGGCGACAAAGAACTATCCGCGCAGTATAAGCAAATGTATGAAAATGCATTGGATACAGCAGCCGAACACCTCCTCTTCCGCCCCATGACGCACGACCACGCCGACATCCTCATCGCCACCACCGCCCAATCCTCCTCCGCCCCTCCCACCTCTCCCAACCCAGGCTCCTCCAACTCCAAACTCACAGCCGGTCCAGGCTCCGACCTCACCGACACAAAATCCCCTTTCACAGACGCCGGTGGTAAAAATCCCCTAACCGACCACGGCGACAACCCCGCCGACACAACCGAGAACACAGATATGAGTATCGACTGGTCCGCGCCTGAGTCTAATATTATTTCTCCGTCTACATCCTCATCTTCTGCGCCCGTAACAAAGAATAACCAGGGCGAACATCTGGCTTGTTTCATCGGCGGAACATACGCCCTCGGCGCCCGTCTCTTCGCCAACGATCGCCATATGTCCCTAGCTAAGAAGCTAACCGACGGCTGCGTATGGCTCTACCATAACTCCCCCAACGGCATAATGCCCGAAACATTCACCCTCCCCTCCTGTCCCTCGTTAAGTGAATGCCAATACGACTCCAAACAAGATGGCGGGATGGGCGTTTTCGCCTCCGTCAAGGATAAACGCTACATTCTTCGTCCGGAGGCTATTGAGTCCGTGTTCTATATGTATCGAGTGACAGGGGAGGAGAGAATGAGGGATGTAGGCTGGGAGATGTTTCAGGCGATTGACTCGGCCAGTCAGACGGAGTATGGGAATGCGGCGGTACGGGATGTTATGGTGCCCGAGCCGGAGAGGGAAGATAGCATGGAGAGTTTTTGGATGGCGGAGACGTTGAAGTATTTTTATCTGTTGTACAGTGAGCCGACAGTGGTGAGTTTGGATGAGTTTGTGTTGAACACGGAGGCGCATCCTTTCCGCTTACCTCTTTAAATCTACATTTTGGTTTGGTATATATAGGAAATGGAAATTTGTTTTGTTTTGTTATTGATTAAGCTAAGTAAAGGATTATTTTGGTTGTAGGCTATCCCGGTACGTATACGTGCTACTCGTCATCCCACTCACCACCCGCCCACTCCCGATACTCGGCACCCTCGTACTCCGGCTCCCAATCGTACTCGGCACATACGTCGGGCTCGTCACATCACTGGGCGCTGAGTTACTCGTACTCGTAATCGTAGTCGTGATCGTCCCATTCCTACTCGGCGTAGAGAAACTATCCTTCGGCGCATGGTACACCCTCGTCCCGTACACACGGTCCACATCTTCCAATGTCGACGGCGAACAGGGATCACTCATGCGAATACTACTGGGGATCCGTTCAATATCGCCTGACCCTGACCCTGCCTCTCTGCGGCCACGTTTGAATATCCGGTCCCTCTGTTCACCCAGCCAAGTAAACCAGGCGATTATCATCGAGCGGCGGACGGTGCAGAGGAAGCCCCAGAAGCCGCAGCTCTACATCCCCATCACATTCTTATTAGCTTCATTATAGAGAAAGGGGGGTAGGTATAGGGGGGAAGTGAAAGGGAAGGGTACCGCTAAAAGAGCCAACGCCCCCACAACCATCCCCTGACTCGGCTCCAACGCATCCGCATACGGCAAACAAACATCCCTCTCCCCAAACTCCACCAAACACTCTATCCACGGCTTGAGCTGCTCATAGGGATATTTCTTTGAATCGCCCCATCGTAGCACCGCCTGCGCCACAAAGACCACATGAAACAGGATCAACAGCACAATACTCATCGGCCGCCACTGCAGCTGGAGGATGTGCCAGAGCCGTCTCGATACTTGGCGGGCTGTGCTTCGGGACGAGAACGCTTCGGGGGTGGCGGGGCGTTTGAATATAGAAGAAAACCGGGTGTTTGTCATCACGCCGCGGATGCAGTAGATTATTATGAGGAGTTGGAGGAGGAAGGATACACCGGCAACAGAAATTAAAGGGCCCCAGAAGGAGCCTTGGCTGCGGGGGTAGGAGACATAACACACATCGCCGACTTGGTAGGAGACGCCGGAGACGAAGAGGACGATTAGGAGCATGGCGAGGGAGCCGAGGAAGATGGTGGCCAAAGAAAGGTTGCGGAAGCGCGGGCCCGGTTCGTGTTCCCAGCAGAGTTGGAGGTAGAGGGAGAGGGCGCGGAAGAAGCCTACACACACATATTAGATGGGGTATATATTAAGGTAGAGGGGGGAGGAAGGGGGGAGTACAGCCGGAGACGACGACCCAGACGCCGTAGAGGAGGAGAGAGCCGGAGAAGGCGCAGGTCGTGTCGGAGAGCCAGTTGTTCGGGGTGATGGCGTCGTAGCAGTAGTGGACGGATGGGCCGAGGGGGATGATCCACGCAGCCTAGTTCAGTCAATCGGTGAAGTCAATATTAGGGTCTGGTGTGGGATGGCTCACTGTCATGAAGACGAAGCCCAGCAGAGGAGCAGTGGTGAGGTAGTGGCGCTGCGTTGCGCTGACGGGGAGCACAGCGTAGGTAAGCAGCGAGATGAGCATCATAATCAGCACGAACAGCCCTATCCAGGGCACCATCTCGGGGTGGTATTCTATTCCGTCAGCATCATCCCCTGCCTAGGTAGTGTAGACTTACCATCAGAATATCTCCAGTCCGTGATCGGACAAGGAAAGCAGCACGAGACATCCTCGCCACCGATGGTGATGGGATTGCACCATCGGCCCAGCTCATCTAGGAGCATACAGTCAGTTCCTCATCTTCATCCCCTAGTATATATAGTGGGCAACGTACACCCCCCATTCCCAATAAAGGAGGCCTCCGCAATAAAAGGCGCAGGACATGGCGTGAAGCTACTATTCGAGCTCCCAGACATCCTGCCACATATCTGGCTTTGGCTTACAGGAACGAACTCCGTCAAGCAGTGGACTCAACCACGCAGGGAAAGGGGCTGCACAGAAGCATTCTAGGTTTAATAAACGCCGGCTTGGGATTGTGGGGTGCAGGCCTATATACAGCATGATTACGCGCGGGGGGGTCCATCCATCATCCACAGATAGATTACTAGGATTACTTTCCAGAGGGGGCTTCAATGTGAAAGACCCATGTCAGGGGAGCGCGTCGTCCAGGGCCTCGACCAGATACGACGGTCGGCAAAGTGCCGAGCCTGAACGGCTCTTGGCCCCGTGGCAGCGGCCTGAGAGTTGACACCAGGATTCTCACTTTTTGATTTGATTTGATTTGTATTCTGGGGCCAAACTCAATGAAGATGGTGCAAGCCAACCCCGCAGCAAAGGAAAAGAAAAGAAAAAGTCTAAAGAGAGAGAAGGCTGACGGTGGCCACTCATGTTGGATGGGCTTGTGAGTTTGGAATTTCACTGCCCTCCTTCGCGATATTTCGGGTTCCCATTGGTCGCTTTTAGGGGGTTTTAGGGCATCTGGCGCAAACTCATGTGCAAATGCGGGTCTTTCCGCTGTCAAGTGCATTTCAGTGATATCGAGGTTCTTCCCAAGTTTCTAATCTCCATCCAAGGAACTGGACAAGAACCGGACAGGAACCAGGCGAGAACCGGACAAGAACTAGGCGGAACCAGGCAGGAACCCAGCTGCTTTGGACGATCGTCGTGTGCGCAGTGCTACACGGTCATGCAAATCCTAGGTCTCCGAGGTTTACCCAAGTGGAGTGTGACCCCGGATTGCCAGAGAATCTCTTTAGTTACACTGATGACTGACGAGAAGAGTTTTCGCATCCTTCGACTTGGCCTAGTTACGGAGATGGAACTCCGCTTCCCAACTTCCCATTCTTTGGGTTTCTTTCTGATTGTTCTGTTCCCGCTACGAAGGCTGGTAAGACCCCAGCCTCCAGCCTCCAGCAGAAAGCCAAGACTCCAAGAGTGAACATGTTGGTGCTTACTCTGAGGGCTGACCCCTGATCCCGCTCGAGTATGTAGGGGAAGACCCATTGCTGACAAGGGCTCCCGGCCTCTACGATGGGAAGGTGACAACGAGACGAACTGCTGGAACAATGTATTCAACCAGACTTCGGTCTCGGGACTTGAAAAGTGGATAACGGCATCTATCTCGAGCGCTTTTCAGAGAAAGTTGAACAAACATTCCACTTGGCGACAAACAAAACATAAAATTTGAAATCATTTCGCTCATGGAGCTCGATCAGGATAGCCCCCGATGAACTGCCAGTCGCACTTACTCTTTACAGTCAAGATGGACTGACTCTATCCGGAAAAGGATCTACACGATCACGTCCTGAGGTTCCCCAGTCTCCAAGTGATTCTGGCGTCAGAAAAAGAAAGAAAGATGACCAGCCTTCAAGACGAAATGGGATGAAGATCGCCAATCCAATTTCCACAGTCGAAAATGGCACTATTTCAGTAGCTTCCTTGGCTCGTTTCACCCCGCAACCAGAGCTGGAGCTAGTCACTGACTAGACCAGGTTCCGCTTCCTTCTCCCGAGCAACTCTCGCAAGAAAGCGGAATCTCTTTCCTCTTTTTACGAGGGACTGGTCGCCCTTGTTGGGATTGCTGGAGTTGGGAGGAGATGAAACCCAGGAGGATGGGAGGTGGCCAGGGGTTCAATAGACAGCCATTGATGCCACTTGGGGCACACTCTGTGCCCAAATATATTATTTCATGGTTTAATGGCTTTGTTGAAGAATTAATGCCTTTCGAGTTAGCTTGTGGGCTCCAATTTCTGTCCCTTGGGACTTGAATCATGTAATGTTGATATGGGAGAAGATGTCCTCATCTCACCTCAATAGACAATAAAGAATCCACTTCCAGAGATCACCTCGATCACCCTTTTTGCTTTTGGTGCCATTCCTTTTCTGCAAAACAAGGAAATCACATCCGCTAGTCTGAGGGTTTTATTGAGTTCGAATGTGCCCCGACTCCAGTAATCCGAATTCTCCGACCAATTCCATCTGGAGTACTGTAAACAAACAATTCGCCCCCATTACCCTATCCAGTCTCAATCCAAAATTCCCTCTCGAACCAAACTCCAAACTATCACAGAGCACGCAGATCCCTCTCCGCGCCCAAAAACCCAGGTGGTGGATAATTCAACTGCGGGCACCAATCTCACCCCCTCTATCGCCGGACGAAGGATGAACCTACCGACCCTCCTCCAGATCAAGGGCTCACCTTTACTGGTCCGCCTTCTTCTTCTTCTTCTTCTTCTTTTTCTTTGTTCTGTTCTCCTCATACCCTTCCTTTGCAGAGTCAGGAACTGCGGAGTACCGCATTATCAATTTATGGTAGGTGGTGCGAAGAAACAAGGTTTAATAGACTCCAGTCCATGTGAAATAAGCACAAACGAGGAATGAGTGATAGATGAATGTGATTTCCCCTCTCTCAGACAGGATGCGATTGGGTTGGAGGGGTTGAAGGTAACAGGCTAAGGCTATTGATGGGATTCAGGTAAGTGGCCACTGACAAGTAACTTAAAGAAAGAGTTCGGGCGCATCGGGGTAGAGAAATCCGACCGTCGCGGTTATTCGTATAGAGAGTTTCACAGGGCCGAGTCGGCTCCGATACTTACTTCCTTGGTTAAGTGTGTCTTTTGCGACTTGGGCTCGAGAGGAGCGGGTGGGCTGCAATATACAATCTAGGAAGAAACTGCTTCGGTTGCGCGTTTCAATTCACAGTTAACGCCGGTCTGGCTCTTCAGCAAGCCGTCCTGGTGATCTTCCTTGGCGGTATCGTCTTGCATAGTGTCGTTGATCCGGAGTATCGCGAGGAGTGGAATCGAGATAACGAGGGGCATCTTGCGCTAGGAAATCGTCAGTGGCTGGAAAACCTCTCTTTGATCAGGGCCTTTAATTCTTATCGCACCGATGACGATGAAGCGATGAGAGAAGCCCTACGTAACTTCTAATCGAGCAGGCATATATATTAACGGATATTAAATGGCGGCGCCAAGGGCCTGCGAAAAGCGTCATCTTGCAGCTGGCCGCTGGATTCAGGCTCCATACCTGCTTTAGGAACACTTTACGAATATCGGATCGCCAGATTAAATGGTCAATCTCATTAGACACGCTGTAGAAGTATTAAAGTCATTCATTCGGCCGTAAAGTCATCTCAATTAAATAATCATCGTCCCAAACGCCCCTGATCCCTGTTGCATCAATCAATTCGGTGGCAAGTGGCAACTGCCCCTCACTATAATTCCCCCGATCCCTTCATATCCTGCCGTCAGGTGGTAAGGATGAAGATCATTCCTCCCAGTCACGCATCGACAGCGCCGACAGAAAGACCATCATGCGAAACACGTCGCCATACTTGTCGCTCATCAGACGAACCTTGCCCAGTCGCCTCAAATTCGTCACCCCGTGGTCCAACGAAAACGCGGCCAGTAGCTCCCCCGTCCGCTCGTCCACCAGCTTGTAATTCTGGTTGCTGAGCTTACGCCACTGCCCCGGCGGCCGCTCGATATTGACCGCCCGGGTCCGCTTCCAGATAAACGCCTTCCTCTCCACGTTGCCCGTCTCGTCCACGACGGCCATCTCCCACCGGTATTTTACCCCGGCCCACTTGTCGACCCGCCGCATGTCCTCCCAGATGGCGTTCTGGGCGTCGTTGGGATCACCCCGGGCTAGTTTCGCCGACCATGATGTCCGCATGAAGCGCACAAAGGCCACCGGTGGTCCGGAGGAGTCTTTACCCCGGTACAAAGTTAGATGCGGGGTACTTGGGTTCAAACCCGGGGTTGTGATGTAGTAGAGCGGTAAACTCTCGCCTTTTGTGATGGTGTAGTTGGGCTTGAGCGACTGGAAGATGGTGTAGACGTCTGATCCGTCCTCCTCGGAGCGTCGAGTGTCGGTGGATTCTTTCCTCCGCTCCATGACGGTGACGCTCCGACGGGGGAGATGCGCGTTTCCGGCGCCGATTCTCATTTTGCTCCTTCTGCTGTAAATTCCCTGGTTTGTATACTTTGTATAGTGTTCGCGTTTGCGATGTGTTGCTGTAGAGTGGCTTGTATTGTAGTACCCGCGATGTATCGGGGGCGTCCTCTTTTTATCTCTCCGCCCAGAGGGGCAGGACTGGCAAAAAGGCAACCGAAACAATCATGGCAGGAGTAACAATAGAAAAGAAAAGAAAAAAGTAAAAGAAAAAATGGCAGAGAAGTAGGCTTCTTGCTTTTTTGTTCTTGCCTGCATCCCACCCTCATGTGATGGGCTGGAAAAATACGAGCCAGGAAGGGCGGAAAGACTCACCGATTGGCCACGGCATGCTCCATCATCCTCTGGGGAAAAAGCCGAGAGGGTCTAATGCATCTTTGACGGGCCTATAAGATGCGAATTAAGACGGCGCTAGGGACCTGGGGAGCAGAGATAGCCAAACAAGCAATCCTGGGGGATGAGGGCCTTGTCGTCAGCGGGGAAGGCCAGTTGGAAGCTCATCATTCTCGGGAAAACTTTTTTTTTTCTTTTTCTGCCCACCCTTTTTGGCTGGAGATGTCCTGAGATGGGCAGTCAAGGACGTAGAATCTGGCAGGGGTCGGGCGGGATTCCACGCAGCTGGAGAGCGACGAGTGGCGCCGGGAAAATGACACCGGAAAAATGATGAAAAGGCCACGTTAGAGAAAAGGATATAGGAAAAATCGAGGCAGAAGAGGGGTAGCAGAATGATGGCGCCCCCACCACTCCTTCGCTTATAAGGAATGGCATCATGCGTCTCTGCCGTCAATGGTATCGCAGCCTTGGCGATAAAGAAACCTGTTGAAGAAAAAGACACACACACAAGTGAGCAGACCTCCAAAGAAACTTTGCAACCTGCATCCATCGCCTTTGGGGTACTTTAAATCTGCACGGGCGATTGGGCCGTTTTCCTCCGTGCCGCATTCTGTCACCGAGCCCTTTTTGGCAAGGCATCTGGCGCGCAATTTTCAAACTGTGAATTTCACTGCATCACTTTGTCGAGAACTCCAAAGTCGCTCATAATCCTATTCTCGGCGGCCCATGGTTAATGGACGCCCTCCAGTCACTTTGCTTAGCGGTCTGCCATAGGCGAAGGTTCCGCAAGAAGGACCAGGCGCTCTTCGACTCCATTGCTCTCACGGGAGATATCAACCACCTGAAATAATGGAATAGGGAGGTCGTGAGTGAGAGGAATACCGATGGAAAGTTACTCAGACAGTATCAGGAATTCCCCAGTCTTTTACACCAAGAGGCAGCATTCGACCCCTAATATACGATCCAACACGGGAAACCGATGCTTTTCACTGAATCGCCACGGATGAAGACACTACGGCAGATCGGACGGGTTGGACAGCATCGGAAACGGCCAGAAACGGCGCCATACCGGACATGAACCTTTCAGGCACGGGAAATGGACTGTATCCGATTGTCTTCTCCGATCCTGTGAGGAAGGGAAGGGCGAACGGCACCTGAGGGACAATACCCCCGATCAAAGGCTGGAGGATAATGCGACAATTGAGCATCAAAGTCGTATAAAGGTCGCTATTTTCCGCATGATACCAAAAGGTTCTCCCCCGTGTCGCATGGAGTACCAGCCAGGCGATGCTATTGGGAAGGAACGACCCATCTTGATTATGACGTATTGCTGTACACCAGGCTACGACCCGAGTATGGCAGTTGCTACCCATATCTCACTTGCAGCTACAGAGGGAAGGAGCTCTTCAAGACCGGAAAACCGACCCGTCTGCCGTCGTCTCTCCGCGCACATACCAGGCGATCTGCAGGATAACTTTAATGACGATTGGCAACACCGAAGCCAAGGAATTCCCCGACTAATCAACTGTCGTAGACCCCGGGGCATATAAACCTGCTTAACGTCCGGGGATGCAACGTTCTTAGCCCTCCCGATTTAGGCTATGGCTACGGCTAATATAGCTGTCGATCAGGGCGGTTTTTATGGCCCAGTTATGAGGCTCGACAGGAGCGATCAACCCCGGGAATACCGTGCTAGTCACGGAGGCTACATACTAGGCCTGCCTGGGTGATTCGGATCCCACCCGACAAGCCTTCTGGAACCCTGCCTGAGAGAACCGGTGGAACGTCTGGGGAATGCTAGCCAATGGTGCACTGATACTCCGTGTTGATCGCTGCAGGGACAGGGATAGTGTGACCGGAGGCTTCTCCATGGGGTATCCTGAGAAGCTTGGGACGAAAAGACCTCAGTTCTGAAACCCGATATGTTTCTGACAATCTCCAAACGTCAGACACAACCGTCCTCCTTTATATATAAATATACCTCCAATCCTTTTCACATACTATTCGGCAAATGAAACTGCCCAAACACATCAAGACTCCTTTACTCCATATTGAGCCCAAAGCCTCAAACAGTAAAACAAAATGAAACTCGCCATCCTCCTAACGACGGCGCTCTCCACGACGGCTCTCGCCCAAATGAAAGCCTCCTTCACCCTCTACGGCACCGGCGACATCATGGGCTCCCCCAACTGCGCCACCACCGAGAACGCGTGCGGCGTCCCCTCCCAATCCGGCTACACCGCCGCCCTCAGCCAGTCCCAGTTCGGCGCTGGACCAGGTGAAGGCGCCGGCCCCGCCTGCGGTCAATGCTGGGAGCTCACCCTCACCTCTGATCTCGATGGGAATCCTGTGGGACCGTCCACGACGACGGTGACGGTGAACAATCTGTGCCCCATTGACGGTAATCCGATCTGTAATGTTCCAAATGAGTACGGTGCGGAGATTCATTTTGATTTATGTCTTGATACGGGGGCTGGGGACTTTTTGACTCCCGGGGCGGGGTTGGGGACGGCGACGCAGTGTTAGGGAGTCGAACTTTGTATCCTCCTTCCTTTGGTTGGGTAGTTGGCGGTTAAGGATGGCCGGTTGATGCCGGATGCTCGATTCCTTTGTTGTATGGGAAGACTCTTGAGGGGTAACCTCAGCTAAGAAAAACATTCATTGGAGTAGTTTCTTTCCCCTTAGTTCAATCTGGCAACCGGCTGCTTACACTCTGTTTGTGTTCGCGTATACACCTCCAGGATTATGATGGGTATAAGAGGCCGCTAAGGGTAGGAAGAAGGAACGAGACGCGCTCAGGGAGTATGTATCTCATCTCCGTGCCCTTTTCCATGGTGACGACCCGCTTGGGGACGAGGAGCGAATGGGCCGTTTGAGGCTGGCGGACCCAGAGGATATCTCATACGCCTCGTCTGCACTCCTCGCCACAGACAGGAACATCTTCATGTATGCGGCAGCAGTAGCGGCCGCGTATTCCTGCCAGATATCATTTTTATGCGAGTCTGCGTAATCGCATATGCCGCGTATCACCAGGCAGTCGACGGTATTCATGATCCCTGCCGCCTCCATTTCTACGCAGAGGACATTATGCTGGTGCCCCAGTCGATCTCGGGTAAAGCTGTCTTTGATGACTTGATTTCCGGATGCAATTAGGCCGTAGTGGATTTGTGGATGGCTACCGGTTCGCGTCGCTCTCGAGAACTCCAGGCAATTGCATATGCCAGATGCGTTGTTAGGGACACAGTCTGATGTGTAAAGCTTGTCAAGTTCCGCGCCCGGGCATTTGTACTCTGGTCGTCGGTTTCCAATTGTTTGTACGTGCTCGATTAGCTGGGTCTCCATCGAAATATCCGGATCAGACCTCAAGCTGCTCATCGCTGTCATCAGGAACCGTGATGGTCGATTCAACAGACCTGCGATCTTGAATTGGCCCCCTACCAGGGTCTTCCCAAGATCGTACTGAACGACACCAGGGTAGGTGTCGGTCGGCCAGCTAACAACAACATCACCGAGCCGAATATCATTATCTGCGGAAGGGACACCACCCCCTATGCCAACTAGCAAACAAAACCTCAAACTTGGGAAACTCCGGGCCATATGGGCTACCACACTAGCAGCAGAGTTGGTCCCGTACTCCCCCGACGGTAGACACGCGGCCACAACGTTATGCCGCTCAATCCGGCCTAACGCATAGTGATTAGTATCACCTTGCGCCATCGTTAAATCTGGATGTTTACTGTCAAAGAGCGCTCTGACGGCCAAAAGTTCCTTCTCCAGCGCACAG
Source organism: Aspergillus diversus (assembly GCA_027569885.1). NCBI lineage: Eukaryota > Fungi > Ascomycota > Eurotiomycetes > Eurotiales > Aspergillaceae > Aspergillus > Aspergillus diversus. Next base: position 444,213 of record JAPDKZ010000028.1, read on the forward strand.
ACAATTCCTACCGCGTAGCTCTCACAAGTGAGCGGCTCCATCACCGGATTTCGTATAGGCAAGGTATACTCCAGCCTGCCCGGAATTGGATTGGTGCGATCGGGAAGAACGATCGAATCTTGGTCGCGCCTTGTCTCCGGTGTATCCGACGAAACCAGACTTTGTCCAATTCCACTATCTTGGAAAAAGGAGTTCGCCTCCCCAGGAACTGAATTCGATTGGTATTCCCTGAGATTGTCGCTTTGATCCCAGTACCGAGTGAAATTTGTGTTGTAGCCAAAAATGACAGCTCCATCAGCCTGTAGTGGGAGGGGTGGCATTTCCGGCAGCTTTCTCCCGAAAAACGTGGGAACGAGAACTTGAACGGGATCCGAATGTTTATTTTCACCATTCCAGGTACATTCACACGGGTCGAATGTCCCATTTATGTGATACCAGGCAATATCCTCGGTGAGTTTGGCTGGATTTGCTCTCCGATCGCCCTCAAGGTCCATGATGTGCTGGATGTCGGAGACACTGCCCGCAATCAAATATCTCCCCATCGGTAGTTGGGACCAGTATTTGCACATGGGAGTTCCCTGTGGAATGAATATGTCCCCGAAACCCCTTCCGAACAGGGGCAGCACATGGATGGACTTGATTAGCCCAGCCCAGCTCCTTGCAGTTGGATGCAGCGCTGTCACACGAGCGAAGGATGGATCCCTGTCCGTAGCAAGATCGTGAAAGTCCCAGCCTTCCAGATATTTCCAAGGTTCCTGCACGGTGTCATTGTCATCGTGTCGGTGACCCATAATTTGGTAGTCGATAGCCTTTTCCAAAGACTCACACAGGTGCTCCACCTTGTCCTCTAACTTTATGAATCCGTCCTTCTCCCGATAAAGTTTGAGGTCTTTATTCGCGGAATCCAGTAAGACCTCAATGGCTGAGTTCGCGCTGTACGGGTTCGAACTCTCTTTCATTTGGTCCCAACGGAAAAGAAACTCGGATTTGAAAGCATCGTTGCTGTCATGCTTGAGAGACTGTCGAACAAGATGTAGCAAAGCGCTGGTACCATTCACTAGCCATCCGCGCTTCTCTTCCTCATCCCAAAACAAAACAAACTTCTTCGACAGCCATTTCAACATTAGTAGATAGCCTGTCCGCGACACATATGGAGGTATATCCTTTTTTCCAAGGGTCACCGGTGAACCGCCGCTGATTGTGCGGCCAGTCCTAATGAAGGCGTTTTCCAAGGCACACCCCTTGTGTGGTTTGGGGAGTCCGGATTTCTCGACCTCATACGATGCGTCCATGGCTCCTTGAATCCATAGATGTTAGAATTTATAAGGACTGGGTCTTGTATTGAATGCTCTCACCTGCGCAATACTGAACGTTTGAGCACCACCCAACGACATGCCTGTAACTATTTATCTCGTCGGTACCGACAGGTGAACAAAACGTTGGACCGATAGCGTCGTACGATATTCGACTCCCATCACCATTGAACAGTAAATGCCATATTACTAAGCCACTAACTTGCTTGACCGCATATAGTATCGTCGAGAAGCCTTTGATAACGGTATTCTCTCCAAAGTACTGTATGCGCTTGGTTTGCACCAGTTCTGCTAACATATTCAAGGGCAGCTCAAGGCCAGTACCAGGCTGGGACCTGCGTAGAATCGGAAACCCTAGCACTACTACCGGGTTTTTGAAGAGGCCGTGCCAGCACTGCCCCTCGAAGCGCGAACTAGGATCTAGGTCGGAGTCGGCAAAGTAAATGATCCAACCAGTGTCCGCCGGGAGCATCCCAAAGTAATTGCTTGATCCATGCCAATTAGGGCTCGCAGTTTTTACAACGGGATAACAGCATTGTACTCCAGCATCAGTGAGATTAGTGCGAAGAGCAGCCCCAAGCCATGCTAGTTGCTCGACGATTTCCGCAATGCTTTCTGCAACACCCGAGATTCTTACCATGATGCCTCCACCACGATGGATACACATATTGATATCCGTACCGTCAACAAGTTGAACTGCGTTCAGTCAGAGGCCATTCTACTAAAAGTGGAAATGAAAACCCTCACCTTTGGCACGGCCTGTGCCATCGCTCACAATGTCCTTGACCAATTGCATGATCTGCCCCGCAGACCCAGGCCAGGTCTGTTTCAAGTATTCAATGCACTGTAGAGCCTGTGCATCCTCCAAGGACCCGGTTAATGTGATAGCTGAGGCTAGTGCATCCCCCATGTTGCCACAGTACTCCTGCGCATGAATAAAATCCTGTGGGTCCCACATCACTCGGAGAATGACAGCGTGAATTGTAGGAGGGCTCCGACGACTTATCGTTTTCGATGATGAAAGCTCGCTGAGAATGGAATCCCGAATAACTTCCTGATGGTTTGGTATTTGTGGAGATAGAATAAGTTCTCGACGCATCTCAGCGACTAGCCAATCAAAAGCAGGTGCTCTCGCAATGAAATCTCGGTAAGCCTCCAGAGCGGGCAGTTGTACTGGTTCCTCCTCCCCATCCTCTAGCCGATCGGTTGGAGGTTGGACATTGTCTTCATCGCCTGCAGAATCATCGACCTTCTGGAGCCATTTGGTGATGAATTCACGAGTTGGCATTTTGTCATCATCATCAACTGCAGGCGTTTTCACCTCTTCGGCTTCATCTTCCTGCAGTGACTGACGTATGAACGAGTCGGCTATTTGGCTACAGAAGAGGGATAAGTTAGCGTCAGACAATCCAACAAAATATAAAAATCGAAATAGTTATTTGAGTAGGCATACTTCCTATACTTGTGCACAAAGTACATCACGTTGCGATGCATTGGGCCGTCTGCATTGGCGCCTACTTTCAGGGAGAACGCCCTCAACAGCCTAGGAAGAGATTCGAGGAGCCTATCCCCAGATTCCTTATCGATATCTTCCAACCTCACTCGATTACACAGATCGGAGGCAAACTCCGCTACGTATCCCTGAGTTTCCCAACCAGCAAGGCTTCCCTCATCCGAGTAAATAGTTTGCTGATCGTCCAAATTTCCACGTTCATCCACGTTGGGGTTTGAAAGATCTTCATTCCATCCCTCTAGTAGTAGGGCATCCTGGCCGGGCATAAATTTCGGCAACCGGTCAACCGGAGGTCCCATGGATTTATCTCCCCTGCTGAGCGACGCATATCCGGAATCCGTTGGCACATATAGTTGTTCGCCTATATTATTTGGGGGAACACGATATGATTCGCTGGCGCCCTGTTGCGTATCATTGACGCCGGATTCCGGATAGAGCCCTTTCTGGGGCCGCACATGACGCAGAGCTGGGTCCGTAGATGGTTGCTGAAGGGTATCCGTGGCTGAATCAGAGCCAGAGTGATAAGAGATCAAATGAAGGTGTTGACCCATCGACGTGGTGATGCTGAATGACTGTTTCATCAAACCATCCTTCTTGTAACGGTATCCATCGGACCCTTCCTCTCCCTCCCCTCCCGCTTCCCCCAGCGGTGCCATTTCGCGATACCTGAGAAAACTACCGCTCACATGACTAGCGCTCCATGATCTCCCGTCGGTCCATCTTCTCATGCCGGCTTCTCGTTCATCCCAAACGAATACTGATCCATGCCGAATTGACTCTCTTTCTTTCGTTGATAGACGCCTTTGTACCCGTGGAAGCAGTCCAATGCGGCATGCTTCAAACAAGATAATGGCATCCGCGGGTGTTCGGACGTGACCAAGATAGGTTTCCATCTGGTTGATCGGGCATCACGCAGAGTAGCACAGGGTTAATATCGAGCTCTAGCAGAGAATCGGAATGCTGAGAGGCGAAGTTGAGAATGGGAGAAATTGTGGAAAGGTTGAGGCTGCGAGAGAATTGAAGGTGGGGCAGCAGGGGTGGAAGGATGCCCATTGAGTGAGAGTCGCTCCTGCCTCAGCTTCGTCCAGCCTCGTTCTTGCCCAATCATCCCTCACCACCCTTCGCCTCCCGGGAATCAATCAATTGTGCGCCTCATTTTCGTCCACTCCTCTTCATCCACTCTGCTCCTCCTGATTTGAGGGTTAATTGCTCTATATCCTCGTGGATGCATATCGTGAGTGTCGCTTTTGTTGATTTTCTTACGTCGCGAGAATGATTAGGATTGACGCTGGGATGGAGCAGGATGAAAGTGCATCCGTTGATCGCGGCCTGTTGTGCAGCTTAGCTAAGTACGCATGAGCAGAGCATTTCTTTTGATGAGATGGACATCATAACAACATCCTCCAACAGCTTCGATCTCCTCCCCGGGGTTGTTTCTTGCGGAAAAAAACGCATCTCCCTCGGCCGAATCACCAAGAGCCACCTCACCGGCCCGGTGACGCTTTGTCCTACCTTGAACCACAAATGTCGGTGACGACTCCAGGATGGCGATCTGGAGACCCACAAATAGGAGATCACAACAGGATCGCCAAATATGAGGAGCCAATCATGTAATGCGTCTTCATCATTAGCTACAACCTTGAAGTCAATTTGCTTTTTCTTATTGTTACCCGATTTTTCGGCCGGTATGTCCTTGCCCCTCCCCTCCTCGTTAGATGAGAGACTGCTCCATCTCTTCAAAACATTTACAGTCCCTTTGTTGTTAGCCATGCAGGAATTCACTATTGCTATTGTTGGCGGGGGAGTCGGAGGGTTAACCCTCGCCCTGGGACTCCTCCACCGCAATGTTCCCGTGGAAATTTACGAAGCAAGTTCCGAAATCAAAACAACGGGGATGGGTCTCTCCGTTGGACCGGCCGCGGCGCGCACGCTCCCGTTAATCGACCCCCGGTTGCGTGGCCTATTTGAGTCCATCCTAACCACGCCGCGGGATATCCCTGGGGGCGAGCATACATGGTTTGAGTACGTGTGGACGATGGGAGAAACTCCAGGCAAGGTCTTTGCCGATATCCAGTCTCCGCCACTGGGACATGCCTCGGTTGGGAGGACTCAGTTTCTTGGTGGTCTGGCCGGTCTACTCCCGCCGGGCACTATTCACTTTGATAAGAAGCTTATTGCGGTCGAGGAAACGGATGATGCGGCTCTCTTGAAGTTCCAGGATGGTACAGAAGCCAGGGCAACTGTGGTGATTGGGTGCGATGGCATTCACTCCAGGGCCAAAGAGTATGTTACGGGTGGGCCTGGACAGTTCTCCCCAGCGTATAGTGGCTGCTACGCATATCGGGCGACCCTGGATATGGATACGGTGGCAGGGATAGTAGGGGATCGTCGAGCAAAGATGGCGAGCAAGTATCTTGGAGACGGAGCATATTGCGTTACTTATCCAATTACAAACCATACCAAGGTGAACGTTGGGCTCTTCAAACACAGCAAGGAATGGAAGCATGATAGCTGGGTTCTGCCAGCCACGAAAGAGCAGATGCGAGAGGATTTCAAGCACCTGGGAGAGTCTGTCAGCGCTTTGCTGGAGGTATGCCATGTACAAAGTAGCGCCGATACTTTAATTACCCCACAGCTAACGCATATGACAGGCTATCCCTGATTCTCAAAAGTGGGCAGTATTGACATGTCCTCCTCTTCCGACCTACACGCGCTCCCGAGTAGCTATACTGGGTGACGCCGCTCATGCAGCTCCGCCACACAACGGGGCTGGTGCGGGACAAGCTATCGAAGACGCCCATGTGCTTTGTGAACTGTTGGCGGACCCGAAAGTCACCGGATATCAGCAGGCTATTGCCGCCCTGGAAGCATACGACGCGATCCGCCGACCGCGCAGTCAACAAGTCGTTGCTCACAGCGAAAGTCGGGGAAAGCTGGTACTCTTGAGAGCCCCGGGAATCGGTTGCGACCAGGAGAAGGTGAAAATCCATCTCGAGGACGGCTTTGATTGGATTTGGGACTTGGGTGTGGAAGAGCAGGTGGAAAGGGCACGGGCGGATATGCTGGCAAGAATCATTGCGCTTCCGTGCCCGTAATATTTTCTTTTTGGGCCTACAAAGCTGCTCGTAATGCTTGATTGGGCCATAATCCCGCTCTTAAATTCCGTGTAACATTCCAGCAAGGCTCCCCTTGTCAACAAAGCATCAGAAAATAAGGCTGCATAATTTACCTAGTAATTATGTTCGATTGTGCAGCTTATCTAAGTGTGTATAAATACCTGCATAGCCTAGGAGGCATCGTAAAGTACCTCTACTCGAATGGTTCTCAATAATGAACTGGCCTAAATTACTCTCCATATCTAGAATAAAATTGAAATACTCTTGATCGCGATTAGCCCCTATGGGTACATGCATAACTTCTGCTGTTGGGCTGCGGAAGCATGAGCACGCGACACCTGCGCCAGCAAAAAAGATATATATTCCCGAAGAGCAAATACAAAAACCCCTGACCAAAAATGAGAGGAACAGCATGCGCCACACTTGAGTCATGGCTAGTCACTATCAATCTACTGCGCCTCAGTGACATGATTAAAAATCAAGAAACCCGAATCCATTCTCGAGAATCGAATGATATATCCGCCTTTAGTGATCCACCCCATTGGTAGGGCTGGAAAGAGCAGTCACGATAATGACAGGAATTCCGTCCCATTTTAATTCCAATTGAGCCTCTGATTCGCTGCCAAGGCAATTGGGGGGAAACGGTCGTGTTCAGCCTCGCCTGGCTTACCAAGCCATAGGACCCCTAAAATCGCATTTAACTATGGAGAAATAAATACGAGACCCCACCACGTCCTTATCACAAGTCGTGTGTTCCTCGCGTTTGCAGTTTGCGGTTCCCAGCTCCCAGCTCCCAGGGAGCACAGATCCTAAAATGAGCAGTTTCCAGATACCAGCCAGCACATTGGGTCAGCCAGTACAGCAACGACCGTCCTCCGAATTCAAATGGATCTCAACCGTGACGCGCATTTGCGCTGCGTTGCCACTCTGCTTCCACTCCCCTTGGGCCATGCGCAACTACACTCTCATTAAGGACCATGCGGCTCTCCTAACCGCCCCGCCATTGGGGAAGTGGATATTAACCGGTGAAGGATTCTCAGGACCATTTGTCAGTCACTAATAGTCCAATATTTGCTGCAGCCCTTAATTAATGCATATTCGCAGGGCATCGCATTACTAGTGGGGAATGCCATCCTAACCGGCCCAGCTATAAGCGCATACGGCCGAACTCTCATCTACATCGGGCTCATGGATCTGCTATGTGCCTCGGGACTCCTAGCAGCAACGATTATCGAGAGTAGCTATATCACCTTCACTAAATCCGGATGCGGGGATCTCCCCGGTCCCGGTGGGACAGACGACAAACGCCTTATTTTCCTTGACCGGGTGAGCAGTATAGATACGTCGATGTATTTCTGGGGAGGGAGCGCGTGTACCTCGTTCATGATACCGTTCTATATTCGGATCGTTGTTCTGTTTGTCCCCCTTCCCCTTTTCCTTCACCCGTTATCTATATTTAGGTTAGGTATAGATGCTAAGTGGCTCAGACTTCCGTACTTCGCTTCGGGCTTCATAAATATCATTGGCGGTGCGATTAACTGGCGTGATATCCGGGAGAGTGCGAACGGTGGTCCGAAGATGCCCGCTTGGCGCTGGTGGTGCGCGCTCCCGTTCCTGGTTGTTTATTATATTTTCGTCGACCTTCTGCGGCTGTTTGGTACGTTGATTCTTGAGGCCCCCCCACCACCGTATCGGCAACGTGGGTTCCAAATGTGGAGGGGGTCTAGGAAGTGGATGTCTGTGATGGGGGAGAAGGTGGTGTGTGCGAAGGTCCCATTTTCTGTCCCTCTGCGTGGGAGGACGGCCAAGGTTAAGGGGTATGAGCCGGAGAGCGTACTCGTGCCTGCACTCCGAGTGGAGAATGTGGCTGCCTCTATTGCTGGGCAGTTGCATTACGTGGACGTGGTGAATTTGAGTCTTGCTTCGAGGGTGGTTCGTGAGATTCTCTTTCCGGGAGGCAAGTCTCGTCTGGACCGGTTTGAGTGTTCGGAGTCGGTGGATCGGGATCGGGAGTGCTGGCTGTGTGGGATTCGGGTATGCACGGTACGTTCTCTCACACCTGGCAGATTGGATCACCTAGAGAGCTAGAATGGGTGGAAAAGGAAAAAGTTTAACGATATTGCAGAACTGTTCCATGGTCCAAGGCTTCCGCCCCCCCGCCGCGTTTGCCCATAGGAAATTATGCGCCCCCCAGTGTTCGAAATGCTTCGCTATGGACTGGAAGGGAGTTCGACGCTGCAAATGTTTAGACCAAAGACAACGGCACCTGGAGCTTGAGGCCGTGGAGCCGAGACCTTTTAATGGGGAGCTATCGCGGGACCTACGGAACTTCTGTAGGGATTGTGAGAACGAGACGGAGGAACGGGTGATGGAGCGGCGTAGCGAGCGCGATCGACACAACTACTTTTGCGATGTGCAACGGTCAATGAATTGCTCGACTTGTGGCGATGAGATCTTTGAGAAGGGGCCATTGTGGTGGACGTGTACGAAGTGTAACAATGAGTGTCGCAGTCGAGATCATCCGGGGTGGAGGGAGATCGATGTGTAGTTTTGATCATTGCCTCTTGCTTCTTGTATAATACCCATTTAGTAGCCATTAGAATATAATGTGTCAGTGATGGTAGCTCATTAGCTATCGCCTCCCCCCATTCTACGTCTTTCCGCGCGCTGTTTTCGTTTGCAAGTTTCTTGTCACTGGAGGCCGGACTTCCAGAGCTGAAACAAAGAGAGAAATATCTAGAAGGTGCTAGAGTCACCACATCCTCTTGGGCTACAGTCACTGTGATGTAGCTCTCCCCTAGGTCAAGTGACCTACAGCCCTTTGCAACCATCTACAAATACAACCACAATCTCCAACTTCTGTGACCTCCATCCCCCAATCTCTATCATGTTATGAGCCCTTCTCCCTGGTTTCTTCATACAAGACCTGATTAGTTTTGAAGCAATCCAAAAATCATTTTACGCCTATATTAGCGGGTCTTCACATTGCGAAGCCAAAAGAAATCAACCCAGATTCCCCTGAGCAACCACTGAGAATGGGTTCTCAATAAGACCTAGGTCTGTCAGATCCCTCCTTCTGCAAGATGTGATAGCTGATCTATGTGGATGGCTTGATAGTTTTACGAGTTTAAATGTCCTTCCCTTTGAGCATGTGGGCGCCTTTCAAAAGACCTATATTGCAACTACCAAAGTCTTTGGATACAACTAAAGTCCTGCCGGAGGCCATAGAGAAGGCAGACCCTAGAAAGGGGTGCTGATTTGCGAGAAGGGATACAAGCGGATGGACTAATATAACCTTCTGGGAAGATAGATATCGACACTTCCTGAGCTCTGGCATGTATAATGCCGGTGGAGACAAGCCTGAACGTGCCGCAAAGCCCATCGAAGATATCCGTTTCCAATACGAATCGTTCCCCTCTGCAAACCCTGATGAATTACGCAGCATGAACTCAATCTGCATACTAAATGCTCAGATATTAGTGTTAGAACGAGCCTTTAATAGGAACACCCTCTGGCAGGCAATTGGCCGCGTCTATCGCTTCGACCAGAGGGATGGTCAGAAAATATGGCTTCTGTTCCAAGATCGAACATTGACCGGCAATATGGAATAAGGTTACGAGTAAGTCCTTCTATCCGGTCAATATCAAGAACAGCAGAATTTTTTCTAACTTGGTGCGATTAGAGGGAGAGTCTGACACACCAGGGGAGCCATACCAACAGAAAGAGAGCATATGATCGTCGAGTTTATGGATTTAAATAGGCAACATATCAAATATCGGTAGGCCACCGCCTATTGGATATGGTACCTATAGCGCCTCACCACCCATAGCTATAGGCGACAGCACCCGCACCTAGGTAGCTTCATCATCCATTTATCTGGTTCCCATCTCGCCTCCATTAGGTTATGAGCCCTAGGGTGTCGAATCCATCTCTGCGACCGTTCTGACGCGGATAGAGTGCTCTGAAAACGTTTCTCAATCAGGAACCACGGTGATGTGGACGACGAGCCAGACTCCTGCTCACATAAAGAGAAATAATTCTCCCTGTGGATGGCGCGGGAGTCTTACTTTTATTCGGAATTCATACTCTCGCTGGGATGACCTTCTCGAAGATACGCTTTGCCAGCAATGCTCAATGCTACTAAGCAATCAGGGATATCTACCGATTTTGAAATCTCACATATTGCAGCTGGAGATTCGTTGTGGGTGCGGACCACGCTTTGGTAGTGGCTGGAACTGGGTAGCACCCGCAGACGAATGGCCAGGTGGAGGTCCTAAACTAGCGGATTGCACAGAGATTAAGACTGTTCGTCAACTATTACCAAGACGATTGGGATGACCTCCTCCCTGCACTGGACTTCTGCACTGGACTTCGCCGCGCCCAAAGCCTCTTTTCGCCGGCGTCGGTTAGCCGAGACCGCCATACGGGTTTGCGCTTCGGTCAATAAGATCGATCCGCGGTACGTTGGCAACCTTTCTCGAAGAAAGCAACCAGGTCTGTGGCTTTAATTACTCCCTCCGGAAGAAAGTAACAATATGACATGTGGTTTATTACACTTCGCAAGGAGATACTCAGAAAGCTCCTGGATGATAAGATTGCCAGGAACATGAAACGATTTCGCGAGTTAACCCTGATCACGACTTGGACGTGGTTAAGTTATACCCATGACAGATTGAAGGCTGGAAAGGCTTGAAAACTCGAAGTTGAATGCTGAGACGGAGTGTTTGCACCCAAGCGAGATATTCCTGATACGAGGCCCACCCATATCTTGACGACCGAGACAACAGCCATCCACGGAGATCACCATGACAGTATCACGTTTGCAAAAAGCTCAGAGGTTCACGCTGGGACGAAACACATTAACGTAAAATATCACTTCATCTGGCAGAAGAACTAGTCTAATAATCTCAGATTCCTCTATGCCGAATAAGCAAAGCAAGCGGCCGACGGACTCACAAAGCCGCTAAAGACCGAAATGGATACGGGCCGTTATACAAGATGTCAGAGGACGAGTTAGAAGCGACCCGACAGTACATTATGGATAACTTCCAGAAGGGCTTCATTGTGCCCAGTTCCGCACCTTTCGTGTCCCCGATCCTGATGGCGAAAGCACTGCCCTACTGGGATGCCAGATTATTGCGGCCAATTTCATTCAGTGGCTACTTTTCACAGGACCGGAGTGGAAAAAACACCATTGCAGGGTCCAAAAATGGGATCCGAACAGAAAGAGATTATTTTATCTTTCATTTGGGTATTCCCACTCAATCCTATAAACCCGGACTCTCCATTGCAAAAAGACATAGTCCTTCTGTGGTAGTGAGTCCCTGCCACGCTCAGCTCTAACCAATTTCGGGCTTCTGGAGCAGTTGAAGAAGGACTAGAGCCAATAGGCCTTTCATGGGTTCGGCTTAACAGAAACTTTGAAGCGATGGTCAGCTTCGTGCTGGAAGATATCCTTGATGCTGCCCTGACTTTTATCTCTTTTATGATCTTCCACTGAGAATACCATCTAACATGGCATTATCAATACGGGTTGACTCATTTCCTCGGTTTTCTTTTCTCAGGCTCTGTGACAATAAAAAATAGTATTAATATTAAAATTATTTCTTCCTAATATGTACGATTCTGAACCCCTGCTTATTTCAGATGATGACCTCCCCTATTCCGTCTCAAGTCTATCTATCCAGCCGCGGGCACTTTAACTAGCCTCCAGATCGGGTGTCAACTGGACGGTTTGACAGTCGTCCAGATGAATACCCATCCTTTGCAATTTCGGTTCCATTTTCCGACGATGGTTTGCGCGAGGTCCACTCCACTCTAGCGGATCTTCAATTGTGGGGGGGGGGGGGGGGGGGGGGGGGGGGGGGGGGGGGGGGGGGGGGGGGGGGGGGGGGGGGGGGGGGGGGGGGGGGGGGGGGGGGGGGGGGGGGGGGGGGGGGGGGGGGGGGGGGGGGGGGGG